>WOXC01007575.1:387500-764865 GCA_011680675.1 Gymnobelideus leadbeateri | reverse complement strand
GCTGAAAAGGCATGGATGTTAAGCGCCATGTCTTGTTCTTCACTGTCCACGACATCCAACAAGTAGGCACGAATTGGCCCTTCTGTTGCATCTGCACTGAAATCCAAAACCACAACACCAAGCACTGTGAGGACGATCCCAATTGGGTGCTTATTCTGAACGTCACCGAGGGCCAGACCTGGGCAGACAAAATGTGAAAAGAAATCAAAACAATCTTCAAGGCTTTGTTAACTTATGGAATAAGGTACTTAAAAGTTAATCTCTAGGAGGAAAAGAGCCAAGAGAACACTTACTGGGATTATATCTTTAACAGAGAACAAGGGTAACTGCATTCTTTGGCATTGTTTCTTGGGAGAGTGGAGAGTAGCCGGGACTGGATTTTCTTCTGGTAGCAAGGCTATGTTTACCCCCAGTAGGCTCACTCCTCCCCTGCAAAAAATGCTCACTGTCCCTCAAAAATATTATAAATTTTCTTCCATCAAAAGAGAGAGGAAATTCCAACTATTCCAACCATCATGAAATGAGTTTTGTAGCTGTGCAGTAATACATCAAGGAGGGAGAGTTTAGCACCAGTTTTTTAAGGGTGACAGAAATAGCATTTCACTCTTTGTTCAGTTTCTGAAGCATCTCTGCTCTTGTGTACATTATTTACAAACTATGACTTAATGGCATCAGAACTGGGTCTCCCAGAAGAGCCCAAGCTCAGGCCTTTTCCCACAGAGGCAGAGAGAAGAGAGGTTAAAAGCAGATTCATTAAAAACATATCTGGGGGCGGCGAGGTGGCGCAGTGAGTAGAGCGTCGGCCCTGGAGTCAGAAGGACCTGAGTTCAGATCCAACCTCAGACACTTAACGCACACACAAACAAAAACCTAGCCGTGTGACCTTGGGCAAGTTACTTAACCCCAATTGCCCTCCAAAAAACAAAACAAAACAAAACAAAAAACCCATATCTGAACTCAGCACCAAACAGGAAGGCTATAGGGACTTTTTGGTTGTAATATGGAAAAGGAGGATCAAAGAAACGTTTATAAAAATAAAAGCAACTCAGGGACTAGATGGATATGATTAAGAACACAGGATCACAGATCTAGAGCTGGAAGGGACCTCAAGAAGCCATCCAGGTCAACCCTCCGTCTCCTCTTACAGAAAGGGACTCAGAGTCCCAGGGAGGTTAATGATTTGCCCATGTAATGAGCATCTGGGAACAACTTGAATTCAAACCTACTGACTGTGTTCTTTCCACTGTACCATGCTTTCATTTTAATCCAACAAGGTTTTATTGAATACCTCCTTTGTGCAAGGTACTGTATAAAGAACAAAGGATACAAAGACAAAGTAAATGACCCCTGCCTTCAAGAAGCTAACATTCTTCTGGGCCTGGTCAGAGTCATGAGAGAGACAACATACAAGTAAGAAAATTCAAGTATATACAAAATAATTTGGAAGAGGGGTGGAGAACACTAATAATTAGGGAAAAAAGAAGTGGCACTTAGACTAATAAGGCTTGAGGTTATGAGAGGCAGAGGAGGTGGAAGCATTCCATGAATGGGGGTCAGACTGCCTGTGCAAAAGGAAAGAAGAAGAGTTCCTGTTATTATTATGAATTGGGAACACCAATTAGGACATTTGATGAAACACAGGGTACATGAAAGGTCTTAATTTGAAATAAGTATTAAATACAAACATCTGTACTTTACCTTAGAACCAAAAGGACATCTATCCCTGGAGCTTTCTGAGAGCAGAAACACAACATAACCCATCCACTTTAGGAAGACCATGAGTGCGGCTGAGTGGAAGATGGGTTGAAAAGAGGAAACACTGAAGGCAAAGAGATCAATCGCAAGAGACGAGATCAGAGGTGACATGGGCCTGTACTAAGATTCTAGCCACGTGAACAGAGAAGAAAGATATGAAAAATACAGTGGTAGCTTGGTGTCCCTTTCAGGAGAAGACTTGGGAACTAAATGGATAAGGGAGATGAAACCAGAAGTGTCACAGACGACAGTGAGGTGACAAATGTGAAAAATTAGAAGGATGATGATGCTCTTGGTAGAAACAGAGAATTCACGAGGAAGACAAGGTTTTTGGCAAAGACAGTAAGTTCCATTTTCAACTGGTTGAGTTTGATATGTCTGTGGCGATGCTCAAGTGCAGATACCTAGCAGCTAGTTGGTGATGCAGGACTGGCACTTTGGAGAGGGCTGGATCTGAGCCATCTGCTTAAGAGCTAATCAGATAACCAAGAACAATTAAAGATGAAGAAGCATTTCTAGAACAAAGACCTGAGATGCTGAGAAGGAATGGACATTCAGGTGGGAGGAGGGCAAGACAGGAACACATGTTCAGAGGGCACAAAGAGAAGGAACTGAGTGCTTCTGCTAAGAAAAACAGCATTTGGGCTAAAGAGAAGAGAACACAAAAATAGCTAAGAGTGGCTGATACTGCAGCTAAGTAAGGAAAGAAATGGATCCTTTTAGGATTTGTACTATCTACCTCATAAGGTTGTTTTTAGTTCCCAGTTACTGCTACTGAACTAACTCAGTCTGCCAAATGAAGACTATTTGTAACTGAATTTCTAATTAGGACACTGCCTATTCCTAAAAAAGTTGACACATTAGTTAAGGAAAATTTAAAGCTCTGTATTTTAGGAGGATCTCACTGAGTATAAAGTGTTTCAGGATCATGCTAGTAAAAGGTGTTGCCTCAATGAGGCTTTTATTTTTAAATAGCTCTCTTTGATAAGGGTTCCCAAAGCAAGAACCATCTTCCCAGAAACTGTTACTTTAGATAAAAAACAAATATTAAGCTGGGTTCTGGAATTTTTCAATATGAAACATAAGAAAAGGAGAAGGAAAAAAAAGATAATTTTGAAATAATGCTGGAAACAGGATGTGTTGTTAGATATGCGTTAAAAAGAAAATGGATCACAACAGGAAACATTTCCCTGTGAACAGGTTCCTACAGTTTTCCCATGTGAGAGCCTGGCTGAATGTATTGCAAACCATGCAAATATTATGCTAGTAACCATTGTATTAATAATAACTAAGAAGTGGCCATGCAAAGAATTCTGTAACACAGAATAAAACAGCTACCTGCTATCTGAATGAAAAGAAAATGAGTCACTGAAAGTCTAAGGATGTTCACACACACCCTGTTTAGATTGAATCATTCTATACCAAGAATACTACTACTAGCTCAAAATAATATAGGAGCTTTGCAGTTTACAAAGCCCTTTCTTCACATAATCATGTGAGGTTATACTAAAAAAGTTTTTTTTTTTTACAGATGATGAAAATAAGGTTGAGGATGACATGACTTGACCAAGGTCACTACAGAGAAGTCAGTTCTAGTACATAGACTTCTAGCTCAAGAAAAAGTTCAGGTCTTTGAGAGATACTGTCATGAGAAAAGTACTAAAGCTCAGTAACTTTTTCATGAACGTTTCATAACTGCATCTTTTAACAAAGAGAAAATTCACTTAATATTTACCTAAGGCAGGACCATTGAGGAAAAGTGCAACTCCAAAAAGAACTCCAATGCAGAGAGCAAGAATGAAAGGCCGCCGGCGGCCCCAGCTAAGTGTACATCGGTCACTAGCAGAACCGATCAGTGGAGTGCAGATGAGACCCAGGATAGGGCTAAGGAACCAAGTGAGGCTATAGTACTGTTCCGGAAGACCTGTAAGGAAACAAACAACACATAAGAAAACCTCAATACACTGTGCTTCTTACTCTCATGCAAGTGGTCTACAATGCTAAAATGATTAAATCCAAAAGCAAAAACTAAGCCTCCACTGTCTGTGATGCAGTTGGCTAAATTGTAAAAAGTCATCAGATCTCAGAGGTTATTTGGTCTAATACCTTCAGAATAAAATAAGTGGGATACAGTCACATGGTAGTTGTTTTTTTTTTCCTTTCTGCTTTTTTGGAGGGCAACTGGGGTTAAGTGACTTGCCCAAGTTCACCCGGCTAGTTTTTTTTTTGTGTGTTAAGTTTCTGAGGCTGGATTTGAATTCAGGTACTCCTGACTCCAGGGCTGGTGCTCTTTTCATTGTGCCACCTAGCCACCCCCCATATGGCAGTTTTACAGTTTATATAAATCATCTCAAAACAACCTTGGTGTGTCATTTTAGTATTATCATTTTATAAATGGCCAAAGGCAGCTGCTTGGGGAACAGAAGTGCTCATGTGGGAACTGGGTAACTATTGTCATGGATGTAATACTCCTGTTACATTCCTACTGAGGTCCAAGTCCATTCTACCTATGATTATATGGATTAGGAGATCTTGACCATACCAGTTTATGTTTCCTATAATTTGACCAAAGTCACTGAGGTAGAGGACCTAAATTTAGAAATTCCAACTTTCCAAGGTCAGTGCTTTTCCCACTATACCAAACCCCACTTGCCCTCTGCCTTTTAATGAATAAATGGAAAGAGCTTAATTAAGTTAAGTGTTTAGTATATTCGAAGCACATAGCTAAAGCACAGTGCTAGGAATACAAACAGAGAAGATAGTCACTACTCTCAAGAAACACATTCTAATAGGAGAGATAACACAGAGATATTACCAAAGAACTCACTATTTCCCTAGGCAAACTATTTTATCTTAGGAAAGATCTAGTTGTTAGGAACTGCTTATTTATTCTCCCTTTTACTGAACCAAAAAAGAATGGCTGTCCCCACTGGAGTATTCAGTATTAGCTCCAGTAATAATTTAACTTGCTGCTCCCTCTTAGAGGTTTTCAGAGTTGGAAGGGGCCTGACATACCATAAGTCCAACCAGTGCCTCAACAGAACCTCCTCAACAGCATCTTTCACAGTCACTAGTCCCTGATGATAGGAGATTTTACCCTTCAAGGTCACCCATTTCGTTTTACAAGCTATGTGAAACATCACCCATAACAACACACAGAACCCAGAAGTACAACAGAACAAACTGCTGAGCTATGCGCTCTGTTCTTTTATTTGGCTCACCTTCTACAAAGCCCCAAGAGCAGAGAAGATTTTTGTTCAAAAAGCAATGTAATAATAACTTGCTATCCTATAGAAAAACCACATACACCAGCCTATTTTTACCTGCTTATCTGAAAAGAGAAAGCGATATTCTGAAATTTTAATAAAACATTTAATTTCAATTTGATTATTTCTCAAAATCTGACCTGCCCTACATGTAGTAGGGTACTGCATAGATGTTCATTACAACTATGAAGAAATCATACAAATCTCAATTCCTGAAAGAGAGAAACAACTAATTACAGTACTGCTATCTTTTGAATACAAATGAAAAGGCTGATGTACAGATATGGGATTTTACCTAGTTAGTTAAGTTGTAAATAAAATGGTCTACTTAAGTTGTAAATAAAATGGTCTACTTTGTGAAGTAAGGCAGTTCTGATAACCTACTGGGCTAAAGTAGAGCCAGGTGAACAATTTGTAGAGGAGATACATGCATTTAAAGAAGGATAAGTCTTCTCTGAACTTTGTCCCTAGGATCTCATACTCATTTTACAAAACAACAGATATTTAGGTTTTCGATTCTAGGAGTACCTAAAAATACTTTTTAGTGCCTAAGATGAAGCCCTTGACACACTGTTCACAAAGTCTGGTTTTGCCTCCTAGTTCTTTTATTCTAGTTATTTTCCCACATTTGTGGAACCTGAACTCCAAGTCCAATAGTACTTATTTCTCATACTGAAATACAATATCTAAAATTGTTCTTCAACGAAAACATTAGAAACCTAAAAGAATGAAAAGATTATAGTTAACATTCCATCAAAAGTAATATAAAAGCATGAGTAGGGACTACTTTGGCCTGTGCTGGCTTTAAATGTGGGGCCAGTTTTGTAACATTTACTTTGGAACCTATAGCATTTACACCGTGATCAGAGCAGTCACGCTAACGGGGTATATATAGATCATGGAATTTTGCCAGTTACTCTCCAGGCCAGGAGTCAAGCTAGAACACAGATTATCTAAATTAGCTCTCACTTGCAAGTGAAGAATTCTTCCTCATGATTGGCACATAGTAGGTGCTTAATAAATGCCTACTGATGAATACTGCAGAGTTAAAACCTAGATTAAGTGTAGAGGTAGTGTCAGGATTCTTGGAATGTAAGTGGCAAGACTCAATAGTGAGGTTAAGACTCAGGAGGGAGACTTGTCATATGTTTAAAAAAAATTCTCCACTATCACAATCACGTAACGAGTCCTTAAATAATACCAAGGTATTATTATAATTATTATTATAATACAAGGGATTAGGTCACTTCCACACATTCCTCTTAGAGGCTGCAAGTAGTTCTTCCCTACCTCTCATTTCCTTAGAGGTGCTTTGGATGCTGACAGTAACCTAACTCAATCTGTGTTAAGATGCCTCAACATGAAGTGGAACATCTGTCATTAAGCACACAATCCTCTGAATGATTTAAGGTGGCCTGGGCAGTTCAGTCTCTTTTCAGACTAATATAATTAGATCTCTATCTTATTTTCACTATGACTTCTCCATAGACTGTACTCTTCTAAGAGTTCTGGTAGTTTCTCCCAATATGAAAAGGTTTTTATTACGGATACAGTGATAGTGTATACAGGATGACAGAGCATATCTGGTCAACAGTGTCCATGTAAAAAGATCTGGGAGGTTTAGTGAAATACAAGATAGGCGGTACAGTAGGTAAAGCACTGGGCTTGAAGTCAGGAAGACCTCAGACGCATCCTAACAGTGTGATCCTGGGCAAGTCATTTCACCTGTTTGCTTTAGTTTCCTCATCTATAAAATAGGGATTAAAAATAGCACCGCCCTCCCAAGGTTGTTGTTCAGGATAAGGTAACTGTAAAGCATTTAGCACAGTGACTGGCACAGAGTAAGCCCTATCATTACCATTGTTATTACTAAAATAAGGTAGCTAATGTACCCTCAAGCTAGTTAAGAGTCAGTGTCAACCTAAGAAATGATGGTCCCACTGTACTTGGTCACACTCAGGAGATAACTGGAATCCAGGGTTCATTTCTCACATCCATTTTGAGAGGGAATTGTAGAAAATGTCCAAGAGGATAACTGAGATGGTAAAGGGATTCGAGGAATTTTTTATTTAATTCAGTATTACTTTAATAAATGTTTACTAAGCACCTACTATGAGATAGGGCCTGGAAATGAAAAGGTCCCTGATCTCAAGTTTACCCTCTCATCTGTGTGAGAAGCAAGTATACATAAGAAAAAACAAAACGCAGAGAAAATTTTGGGGAGTGGAGAAATGATTTGGATATACTTTGTGTAGGAGATGGCACGAGCTCAGGCTAAGGATGGAGCTAGGGATTCCAAGGAGGAGATGTGAGGAGGAAGATCCTAGGTGTAGGAGACAGAATGTCATGTACTGAGAAGAGCAAGTAGCCCAGGTTAGCCTGAAGGGTAGAATATATTAAGGGGAACAATGATGACGGCAACAACAGCAGGCAGCATTTATTTACTATAATGCTTTAAGGTTTGCAAAGCACTGCATCATCACCACAAATCCTGGGATCCTAGGTGCTAGCACAGTATTCTCATTTTACAGATGAGGAAATTAAGGCAGAGAAAAGTGAATATTGCCACAGGTCACATAACTGGCCGAGGATCACGTAGCTAGGTCATGTCTCCTGACTCTAGGCACATCTACTGTGCCACCTAGATGTCCAAGGGCCATGACAGCTCTTTTCACCTATCTGAAGGACTGTCACATAAAGGAGGGATTCAGACATTCTGTTCAGTCCTAGGGAGCAAAAGTAGGAACAATGAATGAAAAGTGGCAGAGGGACCCCATTCCCAACAAGATAAGCCATGTAAAACTGGAATGGGTGACCCTGAGAGGCAGAGACTCTGATCATCAGTGACTACTTGTGGATGCTGGGCCAAGGAGCTTTTGTCAAGGCACTGGTTGGACTTTGGGTGTCTTAGGCCTCTTCCAACTCTGAGAACATCGGTGAGGAGGCAATAATATTCCCCACAACATCACAAAGAACCTTATAAATACAAGAGAACAAACTGCCATGCTGTGTACTCTGTCCTTTCATTTGTCTAACTTCTTACAAAGCCCCAAGGGCAGAGAAGACTTGTTCAAATAGCAAGAAAAACAGTACTCATAGATGATAAGGAAATCATTTATAGAGTAAAAAAGAGAAATGCCTTTTGAAAGGATAGTTAATGTGGTAAAGTATTTACAACCAACCTAAGTTTATCCTTTCTGATTTCATCTTAGAATTTAGGATGCTAGGTTTCCCCACAAGTTGATTCTAATTCTTAGCCAGAATGCCACATTTAACAGCTGTGGGGAGTTTCATGTCATTGCTATTGAAAGCATCGCTACTGGGTCAGAGTATACAGACCTGTGGCTTGAAATGTGAGAAGACAAAATGTTTTTGAGTGGTACGATGCATAAACTAGATTCCGGTTGTTCACTCTAAGAAAAAGTGACTTTAAGAAAAAATAACCTCAAAATTTTTATTCTTTCACCAAATAAAAGTGTGTTTATGAGTTTTGGGGCACAAGCTAGGTGGGAGAGCAGTAGGCTTAGATTCAGGAAGATTCATCTTCCTTTAAAACAAACAAACAAAAAAAGATTCTTCTTCCTAAGTACAAACATGACCTCAGGTATTTACTAGTTATGTGTGACCCTGGGCAAGTCACTTAACCCTGTTTGCCTTGGTTTCTCATTGGGAAAATGAGCTGGAGGAGGGAATGGCAAACTACTCTAGTATCTTTACTAGAAAACCCCAATGAGGGTCTGACATAGCTGAAATGACTCAACAACAATAAATGTGAATATTTTATATAGAGATCTATCTGTATCTCTATTTATCTATCTATTCTCCGGACACAGCAGTGATGGTCAAATCGCTTTTTAAAAATCTAAGCCCACGTGCTCATCTCATAACCCGAAGCATAATAATTTTAGAATGAAAGTACCCTGCAGTACTTCAGTCCAGTCCTAGGAAGTAGCATGGCATAGTAGCAAGAGCTCTGGCTGAGGATTTAGAGGACCGAGATTCAAAGTTTGCCTCTCAGACTTCCAGTGTGGCTTCCCCTTGGCAAGTCACTCGATCTCCCTGGGCCAAAGTTCCCTCATCTATAAAATTAGGAAAGGTAGACTAGACGGCATTCAGATCTTTCCTATAATCCTTGTATCATCTCTTTAGATTGCTTTCCACCCACATTTTCCAATTCATCAAGTTCTCTTTGTCAGAGGGTTCCTGAAACCTTAATAAAGCCTTTCAACTGGATAAAATGAATCTCCTTTCTGAAGAATTCACTCTTTTTTTAGACTTCTCTATGACATACCATCCTGATACTTGTACTTGCCTTTGATAATATAAATATGCTTAAAACTGTAGAGCTGGAAAAGATCTTAGGGAGGGGTGAAAGGTCATAGATTCAGAGGGAAGGAGACTTCAAGATTGTATAATTCAATGCTTTCATTTTACATGAGGAAATAGAAAAACAGAGACTACAAGGTACTTTTGAACATCCTGTGTTCGAAGGACAGGTCCATTTCAAACATTCAGCTTCCTAACATATATTTCAAACATTCAGCTTCCTAACATATATCCAAGTTGGAAATGACCTCAGTAATCACCTCCTTATGAATTCTGAATTTGTTCCAACACTTATACAATTCTGTATACCTATTTTAAAATATATAATTATGTCAGCATTACTAAACATTAAAAATTTTGAGAATGCAAAAAATGTTCATTTGACTGCTTGGTTCAGTACAATCCAACATCTAGTGGTTCAGGGCAAATGCTTTCAGTGATGATTAATATGGTAGTTTCTGTATTAATAAAGCAGTGCAGACTTTCTATTAGGTTTGTCATTAGCTAAACTAGTATTTTGGGTTGATGGCTTGTATTGCACCATTCCCACACACCTACCTAAGGCTTAGGTAGGATGGTTGACAGAAGTTAGGACTCAATCCAAAAACAATTAAGAAATGTCTCAATCTACCCTCTGGATACACAGACATGGCAATATGGTGTAGTGGTGTAATTCCAAGGATAATGCATTCAGAATCAAAAGATTTAGGTGCTAGTCTCAGCTCTACCAATAACGAACAAGCTATGTGACCTAAAACAAGGTCATTTCCCTTCTCGGGACCTTAATTATCTGTTACAAATGAGGGTTGGGACTAAATTCTGCATAAGGCATACTTGATCTAGAGTCAGAAGATTCATTTTTATCCAGCTTGGCTACTTACTATTCATAGGACCTTGGGTCTCAAGTTTCCTTGCCTGTTTTTCTTTTTAAAGAGTGTTAGGGGGCAGTAAATAGAACACTGGGCCTGGAGTCAGGAGGACCTGAGTTAAAATGTAGCCTCAGACACTTGACACACTTACTGTGTGACCTTGGGCAAGTCACTTAACCCCAACTGCCTTGCCTTCCCCCCACAAAAAAAAAAAAAAGGTATTAAGGTCAGATGGGTTCAAAAGGTCCCTTCTAGCTCTAAAAATTCTATGATTCTAGACCATTAACTGTTTCAAAGTAAGAGAAATCATATCATGCATTCAGTTACAACCAGCTTTTTCAACTGAGACAAACTGTTTCAGCATAACAAAAACTCCACTCTTTTATTATTATTATTATTATTATTATTATTATTATTATTATTATTTTACTTTTCAGAGGGAAGAAGGCAGGGCAATCTGGGTTAAGTGACTTGCCCAAGGTCACATGGCCAGTAAGCATTAAGTGTCCAGTAAGTGTTATTATGTGTAGGAGACTGGATTTGAACTCAGGTCCTCCAGGACCTGTGCTCTATTCACTGAGTTACCTAGTCACCCCTTCTCTCATTATTTAATGTAGTTACCACTGTTCATCCAAAGCTAAGGAGGAAAAACAATTCAATTAAATATTTTATTAAGCACCTACTCAGTAGCTAAGTAAGACACTTTGCTAGATCATAATGTAGCTGGAAGAGGTTACTTGGTCCCAATTCCTCAGTATACAAAACTGGGATCAATACAGTGTGGTAGGGGCAGCTAGGTGGTGCAGTGAGTAGAGTGCTGGCCCTGGAGTCAGAAGGACCTGAGTTCGGATCCAGCCTCAGACACTTAACACACACAAACAAAAGCCTAGCTGTGTGACCTTGGCCAAGTTACTCAACACCAATTGCCCTCCAAAAAGGGGGAAAAAATACGGTGTGGTATAGTGGAACAAGCGTGAATCTAAGAGGTAGACTAGACTTGAAAACCACCTGATACTAGCTGACCACGAGCAAATCTCCTACTTTACTGAGCCTAATTGTCTGATCTATGAAATGGGTAAAGTATTATCTGCATTGCCTAGTCCCTCACAGGGTCATTTTTAAAGGATGAGAAATTATATTAAGTGTTTTGTAATCCTTAACAGCTAGCTACAGGAATGTCCATTATTATTACTTATTAGAGTGCATAAGCAGTTACAGATTAAGTCTTTAAACGGGAGAGTATAGAACTCAGTTAAGTGTGAGCCCTACTCTTTAACAGATCTCTTTAATGACTCAACTAGTCCTACTGTTTAGCTCTGGGGAACCACAGAATCACCAGCAAACTGATGTTAAAAAGGTAGGCTGGCCTTTGTTTCAAGAACAATGCCTGAGTCATACTCTGTCTCAGCCTGTGGTTCTTGGTTTGCTATACTGTGGGCCATTCCCAAGGCAACCCTCAGAGACATGCATAATAACTAACCAAAAGAAATATTAACGCTTAAGGGTGTACAAAAAACCTTTGAGGTCAATTGGTCCAAATGCTCGTATAGAGGGAGAAATACAGAATTCTTCCTCAAAAAATTTTTTTTAAATTTTTTCACCTGTAAAAATGAGAGAATGAGACTAAATTGCCTCTAAAGTCTCTTCTAACTCTAAATCTATGATCCTATAAATGACAGACCAAGGGAAAATACGCTGGTAAATAACGACATATTAATTAATATTATCTATTAAGTCTGAGCCACTGTTCAGTAATAAATCTGAATAAAAATATAAAAATAAATCTGAACCAAGTGTCAAACATGACACCTGACACTGAGCTTAGGGGGCTGTTTGCATTTTATAGAGAAATATTTTTGCTTTTCCTTTGTATTCTCAGCACTCACTCACTCAGTACAATGCCTTCCTTGTATACAGTAAGTACTAACTGAATGTTTGCTGACAGACACAAATAATAAGTAGATTCTAAAGGTATGATGAAAAAGGAAAAGAAATGTATGTCTATATTATATTACACCAGGTTAAAAAAAATAGTATTAATAAACAGCATCTAGGTGATAAACTCTGGCAGATTTTACCAAGATGGAAAAGCCTTTGTGAGCACAGAGATGTGTCTGTGTCATCTAAGGGCCTGCCTGGGTAAGTACAAAGAAGCTTACAAAACAGCCACCAGGTGATGACCACAGAAACGCAAGAAGTAAAACTACTAAGGCATGGAGGAAATGCAATCTGTCAGTGGAGGAAATGATTACCCCCAAAGAAATAACAGATCTTCTGAAGAACTGGAGTAAAGATAAATTCAGATGAAAACATTACTCATGATGTTAGTGAAAGCTTCTACTAGCATCTAGCTGGGTACTGTTACCCACTAGTTCACATTTTATTTACGGCTTAAAAGTCTACAAAGGACTATAATTCCAACGCCAGGTTGGCAGGTAGTTCGTGAACCATTCCTTCACAGAGGAAGAAACTGAGGCTCTGAGGTTAAAGTCTTGTGCCAAGTCATACAGTCAGGTGGTAGGAGTGGGAACTGAACTCAAGTTTTGTGGCTCCAAGTTCAATGTTCTTTTCCAGGCTATGCCTATAACAGCTATGAAGATCAACTCAAGAAAGGTTTTATTTTTTAAGCATTTATTCATTCAACAATGTATCTATCAATAAATATTTAAAAAACATGTTTCACTGGTACTTTCTTCCCTTTTTCCATCAGTACTATTTACCCAATTCAGGGGTAGGGAACTGCAGCCTCAAGGCCACATGTGTTCTTCTAGGTCCTTGGGGACAGCCTTCATACTGAGTCCAAGTTCATATCATTTTATTACGGGGATTTATTCTGTGAAGTTTGGATTCAAGGTCCTGAAGGGGTACATGTGTCCTTGAGGCCCCAGGTCACCCCGCTCTGATGCAATCCATGCTCACAAGTCTCCTTTCTCTCCCCAATAAAAGTCCTCCTTTATAACAAATAAGCACAGCAAATGAAAACAAATACACATGTTAGTCTTGTCCCAAAAGGTGTATCTCCTTCTTCACCTTACTTTCTCGTTAAGAGGTGGAAGGCCAACTTCATCAGTCTTCTGGAATTGGGATGAGGTCATCATTTCTCCCTCTTTTTATGCTACTTTACCACTGTCACTACAAAAATGGGAAGATAGCCAGATGAGACTGAGTGGTGCTTTGTATTTTTTCTTCTGTTTAGGGGGATGGCATGGTCAAAAAATTTATGAAATTCCATCTTCCACTTTCATGCCTTTGCTGTCCCCTCGGCCTCTTCCATTCAAAATTCCCCTCACTTGCCACACTGTGGTGGCCTTTCTCAATCCTCCCCTTCAGGTGTTACTGCTATAGAAGACTTCAGAGAAGTGTGACATTTCATAATGCAGCAGAATCAGGGTGTTGGGTTCTAAAAAGATCACCCTGCCAAGGAAGAGAGAATGGTACAGCAGAAAGAGCACTGGCTCTGGGGTCAGAGGGTGTGAGATCAAGCCCTGCTTCTATACCAAGTCAATGGAAACCTCCCTGGACCCATTTCTTTATACATAAAATAAACAAGTTAGACTAGACAGGTTTCCAAAGTGCCTTCTCTAGATAATCAATGATGTAGTCAACCTCATCATTTTCTGGAAGAGGAAATGATGTTCAGATAAATGATAAGAAGGTTACAAAGGTAATACAAGGAGCAGAGTGAAGACTTGCATTCAAGTCTAAGGCCAGCTTGTGGCTTGGAGTAAAGCCCGACAACTTAGTTCAAGTCTAGGCTCTACCAGCAATGATGTGACCAAGGACAAATTGTTTCATCTCTCGGGGTCTATTTCTTGACTTATAAAGTGAATGGGTTGGACTAGGTAACTCAAGGAGGCAGCTAGGTAGTGCAGTTAATAAAAAGGCTGGGCATGGGGTCAGGGAGACCTGAGTTCAAATCCTGACCTCACGCACTCACTAACAGTATGACCCCTAGGCAAATAACTAATTTTCTCATCTGTAAAATTAGGTTGGACTTGATGACATCTAAGGTCCTTACCAGATTAAAAATCTATGCTTTCATGATCCTCTGGTGCCGAATACAATAGGTGCTCTTTCCATTATAACACTGATTTGAGAAGAGCCATGAAGAATAGAGAGAACTTATAGGTGGATGTTGGAAGTATGGGGAAATATTCATGAGTATGGGAAAGATATAATGAATTGTGTCCAATTCTTCTCATTTGGGGTTTTCTTGGCAGAAATATTGGTGTGGTTGACCACTTCCTTTTCCAGCTCGTTTGTCAGATGAGGAAACTGAGGCAAACAGGGCTAAATTACTTGCCCAGAGTCACACAGCTAGTAAGTATCTGAGGCCAGACTTTAACTCTTTGTGACTACAGGCGTGGGAACTTTATCCAATGTACCACCTGGCTGCCCAGCTAGGCACTTAATGTTTACAGGCTGAAAAATGTCTCTAAATTTATCAGTCTAGGGAGACTAAGACAATAACTTTACCTTGTACTATAAATTTTTCTCATCATGAAGAAATTCTTCAGCTTAAGCAGTGGAAGCCTATTTCTAACAGCTTTAAATTTGTTAAGTTTGGTTTATTCTAACAGCAACTACTGAAGACCCTGGGAAAGATACTTAACAACAGATGAAATAGTCCTTATCTCAAGAAACTTATCTAATGAAGGAGGTAAGACAAAGAAGCAAAGAGGAAATAGCATTAAATAAGGACTCCAAAGACTTAAATTGCAGTTCAGTCCAAATCAATCAATTAAAACCAGTCAGTCACTTAACATCTTTGGGCTACTTAGTTTCGTCATTTATAAAATGAAAGGGCTAGACTAAATAATTTCCATTTCTTTCAAATCCTCTGATTCTACTAAAATTTATAACATGAGTACATAGGAGTACAAAATGTTACAGGTTCAGATAAGTACCACAGAATCAAGTTAACAATATGAACCCACGAATGGAGGCAAGAAAATGTATGTATGTGGAGGATAAGTGATAGTATAGCGAAATAGGGTATACTGTATACAAGAAAGGACAAGTGAGAAGGCTAAGGGAGTTAGTTGGGTTATAGATTGTAGAGGTCCTCGAATTAAGACTCAATCCAATGGGAAGTCAAGTGAAAGTGTTTGAGCAGTGAGCCCAGCTATAAATTAATTAATTTGGCATCTTGTGTGTTAACCAGGATACTGCCCCCTCCCCCCCGCTACTGGCACAAAAAAATCACAATTCAACAAAAACTGTTTGGAAAACTGAAAAGCAGTCTGGCAGAAACTAGGCATAGAGTAACATCTCACACTTGATTCCAAGATAAACTCAAAATGAATACTTGTTTTAGACACAGGTATGACATCATAAGCAAATTAGTGGATCACATAAGAAATTATCTATTAGATCTCTGGCCAGAAGAAGACTACTGGATTTAGAGAATATCATTAAAATACATTTAGAGATGATTTAATTCAACCTCACATTTCACAGATGGGAAAACTTTGACTGAGAAAAAGGAAACAACATTTTATTTGTGGTAGAATTTGCACCTTAACCCAGATTCCAATGCAATGAATTGTCTTTATATTACACCACACTCCTCCCATACCATAACTGTTGTTGGCCTCACTGTCCCAATAGGCCAGAGCAAGTCACAATTTCTCTGAGCCACTCAGTTTCTTCACCTAGGTTCAATAAGTAGAGTTAACCATCATTCCATTACTTATCTTGTCTCACAGGCTTGTGAATCAAGAGCTTTTAAGATATAAAGCAGTATATAAAATGTGGCTATATTTATTTCAGTATTTTAAGGATTTGTGGTTTTTATAAGAGTACTAGCTTTACTACATAGTGTGATTTCTTTATGCCTTAATTTTAAAGGGATTATAATGAGTACCTAAAACTGAAAAATTTCAAACCCTAGTGACCAACCCTACTAAATCTAACTCCTGAATTAATTAGGCTGGTCTTCAAAGTTGTACATACTTAAAAAGTCTATTTTGCTTGGAGGGGCCTGTTTGTTCTCTTATGGCAAAGTCTTCAAGGATCCAAGCAGAATCACCTTGGCATTAAGGATATATCACAAAAGCACAATAGTGGAGGAAGCCATCTCTTACTCATTAAATCACCCGCCCTTTGTAATTTTTAAAGCTTGGTATCACCCAGCACCAAAGAATGACCAACTATATGTTTATTTTCTCTTCAACCCAACCCTATTGGCAGGTTTAGGTTGTAAAGGACTCAAAGTGGAAACAATGAATTTAAGATTTAAAGATGAGTTTAGAAAGTATTACATAAAATATCACAAGATGAGAGTTCCTTGCTAGCTTCCGCAGGATTCTCAGTTTTTTTCTGACAACTCAACTTTAATTATAGAGTTAACATTTCTGCAGAAGCCTTCAAAGTATTCTTAAAAGGCCTACACCTGCAGAAACACATATAACGTTATATATGATATTATAATGTTATATATAGTGATATAATGTAAGGAACAATGAATTTAGAATGAGAAGATATGGGAAAGTATCCTCATTTTTGCCACTTGTTATATTTATGACCTTGGGCAAATGACTTAATTGAGCCATAAAATGATCACATCATATTAGACCTAGAGCTGCAAAAGAGGTAGGTCAAAGGACATCTAGTCCCAACATCCCCGCCATTTTTCATATGAGGAAACTGAGGTACAGATGAGTAAGTGACAAATGTCAATCAGTACTAGAGATAGGACATGAACCCAGGCTATGATTCTCTATCTAATATTCTTTCCACCATACTATACTTACTTTGTCAAGTCATAGTGCTAAATGGGATCTAAAGAGACTATATTTAGTTCAACTCATTTCATAGAACACTACAACGAAATAAGAAAGGACTTTGCTAGTTAGTGTCAGAGTTGGGGAAGAGAACGTAGGTCCCTTAAGTCTTAGTCCTATGCTCTATTCACTATGTCACACAGTTCTTAATACTTTGGGTACTTTAATATACCTACTTATTCTCTCTAAAACAAAACAAAACAAAACAAAAACTATGATCATTATTGCTGTTTTAAAAACACTAGAGGCAGATACTGCTCATTTTATTTCAGTTACAAATAGAGTATAGGGCTGAGGAGTTAAACTAAATAACTACTCACATGTTTAGAGTTTGGTTGGTCAGTTGTCCTTTCTCAAAGAGGACCAAAAGGACATCACTATGTTAGAGTCAAGTTAAACTATATCCAACTGTGGCTGATCACACCCATACGAGCTCAGAAGGCACAAATAGTCCACGTGAACATTTGAAGTGGAGAGATGTCTCTAAAGTTGGACATCTATTCTCTTTACAATACCCAAGAAGGAAGAGTAGAGTGTATTAGGTACGTTTTACAAAAGAACTGAAGCTCATATAAACTAAGTAGTCACTATAGACAGAATAGGCACACAAACTCATGCCCACTGAATTCATATTCCTTGTTTTTATCCAACCAAAACAAGACATCTTCGGAAGACTTAGAAACAGGGAGGAAATGATTGTTTCCTTCAATATTGAAAGGGCTATCACTTGTTAGAAGGATTAGACTTGTTCTGCTTGGTCCCAAAAGGCAGAATGGGGGCAATGTAGAAAGGCAGATTTTCAGAGGGAAAAACTTCCTAATAACTGAGTTATCCTGAAGGTGAAAGGGCTGCCTAGGCAACTCTTTCTGTTCTTTACTGGAAATTTAAGTGACATAAGGTTACCTTAAGTTTTGATTATATGCCTCTTCATCTTATGAAAACTTTCTTTAGAACCTAACTCTATACCCAAAGAAGAGAATGCACTTAGATGATAGTGACTTTCCATTCACTAGAAGTTTTCAAATAGGAAATTGATGAAGACTTAATAGGGATAATCATAGAAGGGAGATACAGGCTTCAAATAATGTTTGCATTAGATTAGGTCCCTTCCAACTTGAAGATTGTATGGACTATTTAGCCAAGATTAATAACAAGGAAAACACCTTATTATGATACTTAAGAATGCTTTCACAGCTCATTTTATCTTCACAAAAACCTTGTGAGGGAAACAGGGAAGGTCTCATTCAACATTTTGCAGACAAAGACAAGTGAGGCACAGACAAAGATTAAGTGACTTGGTTTAAGACTAGGAATAGAGCCAAGGTCTTTGGCTCCAACACCTTTGCTCTTTCTACCGCACTGTGGCACCACTTTTCCCCTACAAGGAAAGGAAACCATGGAAAAGCACGTGGTACACAATGCCCCCTCCAAATCAATTCAGCAAGACTGGGTGCGAGTAACTAACATCCGGTCTCCAACACAATCCACTAGAAAACAATCTTTCTTTTACTAGCAAGTCGCTGCCACTGGGACTCTTGGGACATGGCATTTCCCAGCAAAGTTATAAACAAACAGGACACTGGCTTATAGTAAATAATTTTTGTTTTTTTTCCAGGCAAAAGTTGAACAACAATAGTGGGACCAGCCAGACTTGCGGTTCACAGGAAATACTGACTGTGTCACCACTAGTCAGAGGGCTGTATGAGGTCACAAACTATTGGAGAGAAAAGCTTAAGTCATGTGCCATAGTTCCTATTCACAACATCTTTTTTGATAACCTTGTACTTTTTGGGGGGGTGGGAAAGTGCGGGAAAGTTTCCTACCAATATTTAACAAAAGATCTGAAATAGGAATAGGAACTTACATTTTTTCCTTTCAATTGACAAAGCCTTCTATATCAAGATATGTTTGTATATTCAGACAAAAATCAAGTTCACAATAAAATTAAATGCATGAGAAATTGTGTTTGGGGTGAAAAGGGAGAAATGTAAAACTTCTGATGAAAAATAATTTAATACAAATTGGATGAGGTTAGTTTTTATTAATTCTTCATGAGACTTAAAGGTATACTAAGTATAAGATAATTCAAGAAAAAGCAATATGAACATCCTTCAAATACTTTATTTAACTTAGTATTTTGATGATTGGTGTCCAGGGCCATCAGAAAGACTGTCATGCTGAGTCTTAAGTTGACCCTTTTTGTAAATCCTAGATCTGACAATAATAGAATCTTAGAGGTGAAAGGGGCCTCAAAGATGCTTGAACCCAACTACCCCCACATGCATGAAACTTCTCTACAAAGTTTCTGACAAGTCATCCATTTTCTGCTACCCTCCCAGTGCAGGACAAAACACTATACCTTCGGAGATAGGTCATTCCATTGTTATTAAGAGAGCCAATGATAGGAGCCAATGATAAAATGCTTGTTAAGTTGAAATACCTCCTGATATTGAACCTGCCCCCCTCCCCCAATCTCTCTTTGCCTAGGTTTCCTCATTCATAAAAAAAATAATAAAAACACACCTCTCTCTACCTGGAAAGTCATATTAAGAAAATACCCCAATATGTACACCCATTAAAACGCCAAGATGTACAAAGGTACCTGGTGGAAGGTGAGGGAAAAGCATAAGCTAAAGAAGATGAATATACAAGAAGGATGAATAAAGAAGGAATCTATTCTGTGGGCATTCTGTGCTATATCTGAATGACTTTTACATCTAAATCATCACTTTTTAAAAAATATCAACAATCTCACAGCCCAAGTCATCATTTTTCCCTCTTGACCCACTCCCTTCCCCTTAACTTTCCTGTTTCTATCGATGTCATTATAATTCTTTCATTCACCCAGGGTTTGCAAACAAGAATTTCATTTTTTCTCAACCTTTAATCAGTTGCCAAGTGCTGCCCATTCTTCTCACCTCATTCAAACCTTTTCCCTCTATTTACACCACCTGTAATAACTCTAGTTCAGTCTTACATCATACTACTTCTATTCTAAATATTTTAATAGCTTTATAATTTACTGTTTCCACTTTTCCCCTCTCCAACCCATCTTCCACACAGGTAAGAAACCAATATTCCTAAAAGATAGGTTGGACCACATCACTGCTCTGTTCAAGAAATTTCAGTGTCTTACCTCTACCCTTGGGAGACAGTTTCTTAACCTTCTGGTCTCATGTACCCCCTTTTTGGCAGTCTGATGAAGCCTATGGACTCCATCTCAGAAAATATCTTTGAAATAAGTGAAAATAAAGATTCATTTCTTTCTTCTTCCAAATTACAGACCCCTTTGGGCACTACAAATCTCAAGTTTAAGAACTCTTGCCTTAGAATAAAACAGAAACACTTCTGCTTTGCACTTAAAAGCTTTACAATCTGGCTGTAACCTCTTTTTAATGCACATTACTCCACTTTACCCATTTTATGCACTATTCAGTATTGGTTTACTTACTTTCCCATCTCCATACCCAACACTGCATCACCTAGTGTCCATACCTTGTCACCTGTGCCTAAAATGCTTTTCTTTCTTGCTTTTTGCACCCTGAAACCCCTTAGCACCCTTCAAGATTCAGCTTAGTGCTATCAGGTAGCAGTTTGGTGATATAGTAGACAGAACACTGGACATGGAGTCAGTAAGTGCTGAGTTCACATCCTACCTAAGATACTTCTTAGCTGTGTGACTCTGGGAACCTGCCTGCCTCAATTTCTTCAATTGAATAAAGTGGGGATAATAATAGCACCTACCTTCCAGGGTTGGTTTTTTTTTTTTTTGCCTTTTGGAGGGCAACTGAGGTTAAGTAACTTGCCCAAGGTCACATGGCTAGGTTTTTGTTTGTGTGTGCATTAAGTGTCTGAGGCCAGATCAGAACTCAGGTCCTTCTGACTCCAGGGCTGACACTCTACTCACTGTTCCAGGGTTGTTTTGAGGATCAAATGAGATATTTGTCAAGTACTTAGCACAATGTCTAGAACATAGTAGACAGTTAATAAAGGTTTATTCCCTTCCCCTCTCTTCCTTAAGACGACTTCCCTTGTTTGTCCAGTGGTTACTGCTACCCTATCTTGCAATTACTATATATTTATTTTGTAGGCTGTGCATGTACTTTCTGTGGATGTATTTTATCTCTCTTGAGAATAAGGACTATCTCTTCTATTTGTGTCTATAGCACCTAGCAAGTGCATTTGGGACCTAAAAATATTTTAATAAATGCTTATCACTTGATTGACTGTATACCATGGAATTCAAGCATGTCACCTCTTTTTAAAAAGTAGGGTCAACAATGTATAGCAGAAAAAGACTTCAGAGTCATCTATTCAAACTTTTTCTAAGTGAGAAAACTTAGGTTGAGATTAAGTGACTTGCCCAAGGTCACATGAGGAGGAAATAAAAAGGGATAAACAAAGACATTCTATTATGCTAAAAAAGGACCACAGACAAATCAAAAATATTAATAGACTTAGATACTCCAAATAGTTTAGCATCCAAATTCATAAAGGAAACATTATCTGAGCTTCAAGAAGACAATAACACAAGTGAGAGGAGACTTCAACATCCCTCTATCCCTTTCAGATAAGTATAACCAAAAGATAAACAAAAGAGAATATATGGAACTGAACAAATTTCTGGAGAAATTTGGCATCTTCATGGTCAGTTTTTGAAGACCTGCATGCAAGCCTGTTTTCAAGGCCTCTAATTCTTTGCTGGTAAACATATACTCCCATGTTCCAAAGTGAGAAGAGAGAGGGTAGAGGCAGAATCTTGGGCCTGAGTGGTTAGGTAGTATGGAAGGCATCTTCCCACTTTCCCATTTATAGTTCTTTCCATTTAAATCCTACTTTAAAAATGTGCTCTATTAAAAACAAATTTAGACCAGGAAAAAAAAAAAGAATGCCAATTTCTGACTTGGAATATAGTACTCTCTCAACTGTCCCTTACTGCCACTCTAGTGAATACTATTTTTACTACCTGTATCATAGGGTTAAAGTGAGGATCAAATTAATAAGGTGCCATTGCATATGAATGTCAGATGGTGTTATGGTATACTTGTCAGAGCAGAAGGGATTCATGCTTCACATCAAACATGCTTCAGGTTGAACAAGACTGCCTTCCAAATCTCACATTTTATTAATTTTATTACTCTTTTCCTGCGCCTTTTAAGGTCAAAATACACAAAAACTTCACAAGCTTTCACAAACATAGATTTAATATACATTTTTTTTAAGAGTTGATCATTTAGCCCCCAATAAGTTGCCAATGAATCTTGGAAAAAACAGTAAGGGAAACTTTTAGAGGGTTACCATTTCCTATGAAGGATTTTACCGTTTCCAGGTATGAAAAACTCTAGTTTGTAACACTTCTTTTCCACACAAAGAAGAAAGATTACCATTTAATCCATAATGTAGCACAAACCCTTCAAGGTGCTTCACTAAGCCACAAAAAGATAGGAAACAAGTTTGTTTCCATTTTTAGCTTTATACTTGACATTGATCTAAAACTGGCCAAATGGCACAGACACTGAATCTGAAATTAGAGGCTGGAGGCTCAGATGCTGTCACAGATGTACAATGGTAAATGCCTTCATTTGTTTGAACCTCAGTTTCCTTTATCTATGTACCCACTTGAACAGGATCACCCTGAAAACAAATGATTGGACTTAACATGCTTTGCAATTCTTAAGCCACTATGTATAGGTGCCAAACAGTACTTTACTTATAAGATACTATTCTACTAGAATCCTCACCTGAATTTTGTTTGGGGTACCTATCTGAAATAAAAAAGCATGACTTGGTGGATATGGTGGTAGATTTTAAATCAGAAAAGCATGAGTTCAAATCCTGCCACTGATACCATATGACCATGGTCGAATCACTTAGTCTTCTGAGCCTCAATCTACAGAGAGTTTGGGACATTTTGCTGTTGGCTCAATATTTTATTTAAATTTTTTGTATCAATTTTCATTAGCGTTATTAGCCTGTTTCCTCTTTTTTAACTCTACTTGGCATCAAGCCCATATTTCAAAGATAGAAGGAGTTAGGATCTTTCTATTGCTATTTTTAGTCCATATAAGATTGGAATTGTTCTTTGAATATTTGATAATACTGGCTCATAATCCATATGCCCCTGGGGTATTTTCCTTTGGGAGTTCACTCAATTTGTTCAATTTCATTTTCTAAGATGTGGTTTAAATTTTTTTCTCTTTTTCTATTAATCTGGGTATTATATATTTTTGTAAATATTCATTTTATTTAAGATTTATTGGCATATAACTAGGGAAAAGAGTTTCTAATAACAGCCTTTATTTCCTCTCTTTTTTGTTGAATTATCCTTTTTCATTTCTGATATTGGTAATTTGGGGGACGATGGGTGGGACACATATGCACCATCAAAGCTCAAAAGGTGAGTGGTTTTTTTTCCTCTTTGTTCTAAAGAACTGCTCTCTAAGGAGAAAAATATATTTGGTACAACTACTATCGTTTTATCAGTTAATTAGCATTTACTAAGCATATATTTTTTTTTAAGCTATGGAAGCAGCTCCATTCCCTCTCTCCAGACTTGAGAGTTTCCTCACTTTGTAAGTTCACTCGGCCCCCTGGTCCTTCTAATACTGGAAGTAACATTCCACCCTATAGCCCCTTCTTCTGACTGGCTGAATCTTCCCAGAGCCTGCATTTTAAGATATGTGTTTATGCCTGTCCGTCTTAATTCTTCTCCAAGCTCTACTTCTGAGTCTTTTGACTTTCTCCACCATCTCCCCATGCCTACATCAGGGAATCTCTTCTCTATCAATCAGTCCAGTCAACAAGCATTTATTAAGCACCTACTATATGCCAGGCACTGTGCTAAGTGCTGAGGTTACAAAAAAAGTCACTCCCCCCTACCACAAAGTCTTTGTCATGAAGTAATTTGCAGTCTAAAGGTATGCAAATAACTATATAAAGTATAGAATGGAGATAATTGGAAAGCACTACATTAAGGGGCTCAGGAAAAGCTTCTAGAGAAGGTGGGATTTTAGCTTGAAGGAAGCCAATGAGGTCAAGGAGACAGATGAAGAGGAAAAAATTTCAGGCATGAGGAAAAGCCTGTGAAAATGATGGGAGCAAGGAAATGAAGTGTCTTGTTTGAGGAACAGCAAGCAAGCCACTGTCATTGGATCAAAAAGTAGCAGTAGAGGGTGCTGGATGAAAGTTGTTGGTAAAGTATAGGAAGACTAGAAAGATAGGAAGGAGCATGGTTATGAAGGTCTTCAAATAAGAAATGGAGATTTAAAATTTTATTGTGGAGTTTTACTGTGACATGGTCAAATCTGCATTTGGGGAAGATCAACATGATAGTTGAGTCAAATTGATGAATCAAGGCTTCAGGGGATCAAGGACCTACACTAGACAGGTGGCAGTGTCAGAGGAAAGAAAGGAACCTATTCAAGAAATGTTGTGAAGAAAATTAACAGGAATGGGCAACAGATTGCATTTGAGGGTGAGCAGTCCTCCTCCAAAGTAGTTCTTTGCTACTAAAACTCAACTCATTTTTCTAATGCATTAAAGAATTATAAAATGACTTTTTCACAACTACCCTGTGAGGAATGAGAATTATTTCCACTTTAAAAATAGGGAAACAGAAGTTACTTGTCGAATGTTATGTTGTTAACAGACAAGTGAGATTCAAACAAGGTCTTCTGAAACTAAAGTGCAAAGTGTCTACCATTATACCACTTTCCTACACAGAGACTGAGAGGGTTAGAAGATCTCAGCTAGGATTTTTTACGTTTTCTTTTTAAAGATTTATGCCCAAAAGCAATGAGATTTCTGGGGGAGGAGACCGGGGTACATGCCTTGACTGTGTCACTTTTTAGCCTTCTGACTTGACAAGTCACTTCCTCTCTCAGAGGGTGACTGGGACCAACAAATAATATATTGAATTAAGCACTTTTCAATCCATCAAGTGTTATATAAGTGTACTTATTTTTTCCATTAGGATAATAGTAAAAAAAAAAAAAAAGCAAAACTGCCAGAAGGGTCAGAAGATATGGATTCTAATGTTAATTCTGTTATAAAATTTTTAAATGACTCACGGGCAAGTCATTTCTCCTCTCTAAGCCTTAAAGTTTTCCCCAACTCTTTTACATGATTGAGATGTTCCCTAAGGTCTCTTATTTTATTATTATTCATCTATTATTCTAATTGGCTCCAGCTATTTGCTGCAATTAAGTGATATCATGGGACTAGGGTGAACAGGCATGTCTGTTATGAATCCAACTTGCCAGAAGATATCTTTGGCTTAGGTAGCTGCCGGATCTGGTTTTCCAAATCAAGAAACAAACCAAATTAAGTGTCTAAGCCCATTTGTAATAAGCACCTTAGAACATTGCTTGCCTTCTGATGTATCAGAAATAGATCTTCACAGCCCTCAAATTAAAGCTTCATATTAGAGAACAGTACAACATTTTTAGAGAAGAGTGTGAAATACTAACACACAGGTTGTGTTTTACTTAAACATGGGCTATAAATTTGTCTTGATGATAGAAACATAACGTTTGGGTACAATGTGAATTTCTGGGCTAATGGACTTTTAGTACAGCAAAGGGTTTTTAATAAAATTGTTTTTATAATCTTCCCAGGAAGTTGCAAATTAAATGCTTCTACAAAGAAGCAGGCCTTCTCTCATTGCATAATATAGCAATTTCTTAGGAGAACATACTCCAGAGTTACTCATGAGTGATGAATACTTGGCATAAAAGACTGTGGAAAGAGTAATAGGCTCAAGACTTTCACTTTAACACTGTATGAATATATATTTCTCAATCAGACTCAAAGAGTTTTAAAATTGTATTTGGCCCTGAAGGCATTTCCAAACAATAATAATTCTTGTAAATGAGAAAGAGTAGAGAGAGTATTAGCTAGTTGTAGACAATAGTAACAATAATTGGCATTTATACCTTGCCTGGCACTATGAGGAGCTTGTTCCTCATAATGACCCTTAGGCAAGCAGGTAACAGCCTCCTTACCAGAAGGAAAACTAGCCAAGAAGGTTACCACGGGGCGGAGCCAAGATGGCGAAGTAGAAACAGCATTTCCAATGTGCTCTGCCACACACAAATTTCAAATAATGTGAAAGGGGACTCCAAACAACTTCTGGAGCTACAGCACCCACAGAACAGCACAGAGAAGCTAACCTCCTGCTGAGGACAGCCCAGCAGCCCTGCAGGGAGCGGCCAGCGCAGCGCTCTGAGAGCCAAGCCTAGGTCCTAGGTCCGCGGTTTTAGCCTTAGGGCGGCCAGACCTTCAGCCGGCTGGAGGGACCCCAGAACGCCAGCAATTGTGGCGATTCCAGAATTATCAGTACAGATATGCCTAGGACAAAGTGAGAGGTCAGTGCCCTATGGACTTTGGGACCAGTATTTGGGGGACGTGTGGCTGCCTCCCCTGGGGGCGAAAAGCTGCTGAAGAAACAGCTGCACAGAAGCCATTTTGCAGCCTCAGTAGTGGCTCTAGCTCCTGGTCTGCGAACTGCAGGGAGATCCAGCAATCAGTCTGGGGGTTAATCGCTTTTGCTTTAAACTGCCTGGATCTGGATTGTGGTCTGGGGGGGAAGTTTGGGGTGGGTATCCAACTCGCCAAAGTGGGTGGAGGCTTTACAGAGGCCACCCAACTGGCAGAAGTTGTGAAGACCCCACGTTTGGGTGGAAGCTCCCCTGTCTGGTGGCAGAGTCCTACTGTGGCAACAAGCCCCAAAATCAAGTAATTAAGTAGCAACATGCCTAGGTAAATGAAACAAAATAAACAGAAAAGTTCAACACTGGACTCCTATTTTAGGAGCAAAGAGCATCAAAGCATGGAGGAGGACTGTGAGGTCAGAACTCCTGCACCAAAAAATACAAGCTGGCTACAGGCCATAGAGGACCTTAAGAAGCAGATAACATAAGTGGGGGGAAATTTGGGAAGAGAAATGAAAAAGATGCAAGAAAAGAAGGTTATCACAAACCAGGAACACAAGGGGCACGATTCAAATTCATGTTTCTTGGCTCTAGGCAAAGTGATTTTACTTCTCTGGGTTTCATTTTAATAATATCATAGGACATGAAATGAAAAGAAAACTGAAAGATCATGTAGTACAGCTCCCTCACTGTTCAAATGAAGAAAGGCTGGGGAAAGAAGGGATCAAAACTATGGACTCCTTAAGTCCCTTCCAACTCAAATGCCATCACAAAACACATCTGGGACTCAGACTTGGACCTCTAGACTCCAAGTCAACAAGAATGAATAAAAAAGCATCTGTTAATTAGGTTCTAACTCTGTACCAGGGCACTGGGGACACAAACACACAAGGGAGAGGGCAGGTTGGCTGAGAACACAAACATATATGAATGAAGGGTGGTGGTCAGAGAAGGGTGAAATTATAGGATGGTGAATGTAGCCCCAAGACTTGTAGAAAAAGAACAGAACTTAAAAGTCAAAATACCTGGGTTTTAATTTAGAGCTCCTGAGATGGGCTTAATCTATGCCCTACCTAATTCACAGCTTTGCTGAAATGCTACCAAACATGAAAGGGTTTTTGTGACAGTAAAATGCCATCTTAATGAAAATAATTATAATGAATAAACTTACAAATACTAGATCTTCCCTTAGCATCTGGTGTTTTTTTTTTGTTTGTTTTGTTTTTCACTTTGGAACATGCTCCCACTATGCCTGCCCCCTTCTCCTATTGGTGAGTTCCTTCCAGGGCCACTTTTTGAGGATATACCCAGGCTGATAATTTTTCATTCACTTCCTGGTTGTGCTTGACTGTCAACTTCAACACTATATCCTAGCCCAGCTAGTTCCCCAATCCCCCACCTCTTGTTAGCTGCTTTTTATGTACTTCCTCCAAACATTAGAATACAAGCTCCCTAAAGGCAGAGACTGTCTTTTTATTTGTACAATCATCCCTCAACATTCAATATTTATTATTCACAGGTTGGCCATTGATAATTAAATGGGTGTTTTTGGAGATTTGTGGCATAGGGCAGGAAAACAGCAGATGACAGTACTTTTCAAAGGCTGTGTTCTTACACATTTTGGGGAGGAGGAAAAAAGATTAATATGAATTACATCAAAATATACCAAAGTTTTCTTTAAAGCAGGTTTTAAAAGGCAAGCCAGGCCTATTGCACTAAAAGATTTTCATACATGCAAATAAAGTGAACCATAACCTGAAAAACTTATTCATACAATCAAGTCCATGTAATTTTTTAAAAGTTGTGGAAAATTCCACTTTCTCATAGGTGTAAAGCAAGAGTGATGGCCTCTACCCTGAGAGCGTAGGGGTTGTATTACCTAACTTTTAATATTAAATGTTTGAAAGTCTCTTCTAGCTTTGACATTCTAAGATTCTATGAAAAATAAATTTAAGCCACAATCAATTGAATGGGTCATACAAGTGATATTCATTATGGAAAGAAAGAACATTCTACTAACCTATTTTTAAGAAGACTAACCAAATTCCGGGCTCCTATTATTTGGTTTCACAAAATGAACACAGATAGATATTAAGAGGTAAGTTTCCTACTTCTATTTTACTGACTGGGTAACTACTTCTCTGACCTTTGCTTCACCTATAATATGGGGATAATAATTGGATCATGGTAGAAAATATAATATACACTGTGTGTGTCTATGCATGCATGCACTGTCTTTAATATATAAACATGATGTACTATTCTACATTATTTTTTTTTTCACATTTTTGGGGAAACCAAGACCTAACAATCTAATTCATTATACCCATTTCAAAACTATTATTTTTTTCTCTTTTATATAATTTTTCTTTCCCTGTCGACTCCCTTTTAACACTAACTTTCCCTCCTCCAACACAAACACACACAATTTCCTGAGTCCAAAATGAGAACAATAAAATGGGGAAAAACTTCCCCCTTCCCAAGGGAAAAATATTATCTGGAAAAAATCCCAGAAGGATTTACAAATCTGAGAATGGCTGTTCCAATTCATGTTGGCTATGACTCACAGAAACTGAGTTTACTTACTGTTTCTATTCAAAGAGGAGTATTCTTAATCAGCCAGTGTTCCTTACTTTTCCCAAAAAAACTTTTGAAGTTTTACCTAAGTTCTAGCCCAACTGATTATACATTTGAGACTTTGTTGAAAGAAAAAATCTGTTCCACAAAAGTGGCAAGAACAAGAAGTCATCTTCTCTTTTAAGAATTCTACAAAGACTGCATTCAATTTACATTAAACAAACACTGACTCGGTGGTGTCTATACCATACAAGGTCCAGGGGCTAGACCTTGGAGAGAGGAGGCAGAGATGACCAAGTCCCAGTTTAAGCTCAACATACTCTGGGAAAAGGAAGGCATATACAGAAAATAACAGAAATGACTTTACTGGTTAAACTACATAGGCTTCATACCAAAACAATCACATGTCTCTGCAACATCATATACAGATATACTATTGATAAGAGAAAAGCAACTGTTATTTTTTCATTCTGACCTGTGATTTCATTAGTACTAGGAACGCAGTGTAGAAACTTCATCTACTAATGCAGATCTGAAACTTGTCCATAATTTAATGGTCTTAGAAAGATGTCTAGAGCTAAAATATTAACTGATCTGATCATGCTTAAAGATACACTAAGGCTTTTGGCTCAATATCTGTGACTATAAAATACTTAAGTCTTTTAAGAATATTATTGAATTCATTGTAGCTCTTTGCTAAAGATCACACAAAGAACTGGAAAGGATTTAAAAGACTCCACCATCCAATTTGTACCTTAAGAAGAATCTCCAGGATGACATGGAAATGTCATCTAATCTTGAAAACTTACTTTGAGAGGGATCCTTGTGAGTATGCACATTCCACTTTGGAAAAGCTCTAATGAAAAGGAAGTGTTTTATTTCACCAAACTTAAATTTACCTTTGTGCTACATTTTGCTCCTAATTCTCTTTGAATGGTGGGACAAAACAGAAGAAGCATATACCTCCTTCTACATACCTGAAGACGACTACCAGTCACCTGTGAATAGTCTCTTCTCTAGGTTAAACATCTCTAAGTTGCTTTAGTCAGTACTCATAGGAAACAATCTCTAATCCAACCTAACATCCCATCTAACATGATCCTGGCTGCCACCGTCTTTATTTTATCAAGCTACATACACATAGTTCAAGTATTATCATAGTTATGAGGGTCTAAAATTTGATGTTAAAAGGGGGTTTTCATGGATATCATTGTTCTATATAACAGGTATGTCATAATTAGTAGCTTAACTTAATTAGAACTCTTACTCATCTGTCTCATCTCCAAATGTCCCTCCTTTTGATACTTATGTATGTTATTGAGGCCACCATCTGATCCACATGGCCATAAAGCACCAATGTTCAACACACTAATTTTTTAACCCTACTCTTATTCCCTCCATCTAATCACCAGATTCTATCCATCCTATCTCAGCTATCTCGTTCCTATTTTCCCTCTTTTTGCATTGCCATTTTACCCTTCCTTTTCCAGGACCCCAGAATGTTTTAAGAGGCTTCTTCAAGGAGACTCTTCACAGCACTATGGGATGCATCTTCCTAAAGCCTTTGAAAATAAATACTGGACCCACTATAGAAGAGGGACAGGATCATGTAGGGAATGGACCAGGTGGGGGTGGGATGAGTGGGAGGGAATTATAAGCAGCCTTGTACAATATATCTACTATGATAATGTTTTGCATAGCTAGACATGTACAACATATACTGAATTACTTATCTCCCCAGAGGGAATGGGTGACAAGGGAGGAAGGAAATGGATCTGAAATTCGAGGTCTTAACATTAAATGTTTCAAATATATATAAATACTATTATTAATACTCTTTTGCTTGTAATTGGGAGATAAGATGTGCAGGCATTGGGACACAAAGATTCATCTTCCTCTAATGGAAAAGTCGAAGGGGTATGGGAGAAGGTATGGGAGAGAGTAGATTGGAGGAAGCGATATCTTGTGGGACTGCTATTCTGGGAGGTTGGGTAGGGGAATAAGGGGGGAAAACGATTGTAACTCAAAATCTGGCGGAAATGAATGATGTAAAACAGAAGTTAATAAAGCATTTGTTTAAAAAAAAAGAAAATAAATACTGGGAAATAAAGGAAAATGGCTCAACACTTGATGAGACAGAGGACTCTAGAATGTGAAGAAAATACAGGACCATAACAAGCTGTTCCTGAGTGGTTTAAAAGAGAAATGAAAATTATAAGATCAAAATGTATACCCTACACAGTAGAACTGGCAGAATAGAAAAACTTTAATCTGTGAGGGCAAGTCTCACCAAAGAAACAAAAAAGAACAACTAATTACAACTACACTAAATGCAACTACAAAGAAGTGAAGGACAATCTAAAAGAAGAAAGTAAAAAGCATTAGTACTAATATTCTCTATACAAGCAGACAAGAGGCAGAGACAGCCTAAGGATGATGTCTCCCAGAAGAAAACAAACAGAATACCATTATGCAAGACAAGACATAATAAAAAGAAAAATGCCCAGAACTGATGAACTCAGAAAATGAAATAACAAGTAAAAGACTGCATAGATCACCTCTAAAAAAACAAAGATTATCTAGCCAAACAATTTCATTAAGAGGAAAGCTGGGAGGAACAGCTAAGCTAGGTGGAGCAATGGATATTAGCAGGCCTGGAACCACAAAGACTCCCTAGCTGTCCAACCCCGGGGCAAGGCACTGAGCAGGTCGGCCTAAATTTTCTCAACTGTTAAATGGGGATAATAAAATAGCACCTACTTTGCAAGGTTGTTATGGAGATAAAATGGAATTCTAATTCCAAGGCACACAGCACAGTGTCTGACACATTTCTGCTGTTGTTTAGTCATTTCAGTCATGTCCAACTCTTCATGAGCCCATTTGGGATTTTCTAGACAAAGATACTGGAATAGTCTGCCATTTCCTTCTCCAGATCATTTTACAGATGAGGAAACTGGGACCAAAAAAGCTGTTAAGTGCCCTGATTTAAACTCAGGAATATGAGTCTTCCTGACTCTAGGCCCACGCTTTATCCACTGTGCCATCTAGCTGCCCACACTGGCACATAGTAAATGGCAGTTCCCTATCATATAGCACAAATTAAGTGCTATATGAATGTTAGCGTATTATTAGCAGCAACTCTGAGGCAAGCAGGATAAACGTCATCCTCATTTTCCAGAAGAAAATAAAAGGTTCGCATTTAGGTGACTTGGGGTTGTTAGTTGTCCTTCATCCTTGAAGAGGATCAAAATTATATCACTATGTTGGAGGGGGGAGGTGTTTCAAGGTACAGTGTTACAGTGTAATACTGATCGCAGCTGGTTATACTAATACAAGTTTGGAAAGCTCTACCAAGCCCATATGAACATTTGGAGTGAAGATGTCTTTAAATGTGCACATCTCACATATCTTTTGAGCTACTGCAATTCTGCTTCACTTGTAGAGCATAGCACCTTCTTTAGTAAAGGCATACCATGCTGGCAATTCTTTGCCAGAATCTTCCACATCACTCAGTGGATTACAAAGCTCTTCACAGAGACCTTGAGAGCATCCTTGTATCACTTCTTTGAACTCCATGCGAGTGTTTGCCTTGCCAGAGTTCTCTGTAAAACAGCCTTTAAGGCAAACATATGTCTGGCATTCAAAAAACATGGTGAGCCCATCAGAGTTGTGTTTCTGCACCTGAGTCTGAACGTGTGGCAGTTCTGCTCAAGAAAGGACCTCAGTGTCTGGTACCTTATCTTGCCAAGTGATCTTCAGAATCTTCCTAAGACAATTCAAATTTAAGTGATTCAGTTTCCTGGCATGGCACTGTCCAGGTTTCACAGGTGTGCTACGATGAGATCTGCACGATGGCTCTTCAGTTGGTAGGCAGCCTAATACCTCTTCTCTGCCACACTTTGCTTCGGAGCCTCCCCAACACTGAGCTAGCTCTGGCAATGCCTGCACCAACCTCATCATCTACATGGAGATCCCTGGAAAGTATACTGCCAAAGCATTCACAATTTCTCTGTTGAAAACCAGCTGTTCCAAGTATGGATGGTGTGTTGTTGGCTGGAAGAGAACCTCTGTCCTCTTGGTGTTAGGCCAAAATTAGGACAAGCAGCAATCAATCCATACTTTGTTGCATCTCGGCCTCAGAGGCAGCACTAAGAACACAAACATCTGCAAACAAAAAATCATGCACCAACACTCCTTCTACTTTATTCTTGGCTTATAGTCAGCCTTTTCAAGTTAAATAATTTACCATCAGTGCAGTAACTGACCTTGAAGCTTTTTTTTGCTCATTGAAAGCATCTAACAAGATTGAGGAAAACTTTATGCTAAAAAGCATGGGAGCAAGTGACTTGTAAAACAGTCTGTAGCTATACACAGTGACCAGGGAGGGGCCCATAATCCAGTTTTTTCTGCCACTCTTCGAGTCATCTGATTTTATGCAGTCAAATCATGACATAGTAACACACATACAAGACAAAGCTATTTCTTTTTATGAATGCTTTGAATATTAGATATCACTCCAGGCATGTGATCAGAAATTACCTTTTTATATCTCTAGGGGTGGTCAGCTGAGATAATGTCCAAAACCCTAATGTGGACTTCAAAAATAAAGTATCATTGCGCAGGCATTGGAGCACAGAGACTCACCTTGCTCTAATGGAAAAGTCAAAGGGGGTATGAGAGAAGATATGGGAGAGAGCAGATTGGATGAGGGGATCTCTTGTGGGACTGCTATTCTGGTGTGGTGGGTAGGGGAAAAATGGGGAAAAAACTGTAACTCAAAATCTGGTGGAAATGAATGATGTAAACCAGAAGTTAATAAAGCATTATTAAATAAGTAAATAAAGTATCATAAAAAAAAAAAGAGTAGAGGTGGCAAGTAGGTAGCAAAGTGAACAGAGCACCAGCCCCAGAGTCAGGAGAACCTGAGTTCAAATCTGAACTCAGACATGTAACACTTACTAGCCGTGTGACCTTGGGCAAATCACTTAACTCCAAATACCCTCCAAAAAAGCCACACACACACACACACACACACACACACACACACACACACACACACACACACACACACAAATAGTGGAGTTTGTGCACTATAATGACTCAAAAGAGAACACAAACACAGCAATATAGTGTTGTACCAGAGGGCAACACTTGGGTCTGAGTAAAACTTGATCTCCCTTCCCTCAGCCTCAGTTTTTCACCTGTAATAAGGTTGTTAGGTCAGATGATCCCTAGGTCCCCTCTATTCTAGATCCCATGATTTTTAAGGACAAAGCCCTATTTTAAAATGATGAAACAACAATAAAAAAGCAAAGTCAGGAATTAGAGAAGCAATGAAAAATGGGAAGTGAAAAAGCAAGATCATTTAAAATTTTCAGTGAAGTTAAGCTTATAAGAGAACTGGAAAACTACAGTTTTCAGACCCAGTGTGACAATCTGCAAGAGAAAAATTACTATTAACAATCATTTTAAGAGATAAGCACCCAAAATGTATGAATGGCAAACACCCAAACTTCGAGCCCTTCCTGATCCCTCTTAGTAGTTCAGATCTGGCCTCAGAAACTTACAAGCAGTGTGACCCCAGGCAAATTACTTAACCTCTGTCTGCTTCAGTTTGCTCATCTGTATTATGGAGAAAATAAAAAGAACCTACCTCCCAGGGTAGTTGTGAGGAGTTGAGGATGCAATCAGATAATATTTATATAGCACTTACAAATCTTTAATAAATGGTAGGGAAGGGGGGAGGAAGAAGAAAGGCATGAGACCCCTACAAATTCATATTATATAATATCAACTAGGTCCTCACTGCAGCAAGGAAAATATTCTCTTCCTCCCTGATATGACATCCTACTTTCCGAAGTTGTTACAGATCTCCTCTCCCTTCCCCCTTCCAGATCACCTGAGGACCTTGCCTCATACTTTACCTTAAAAATCGAAATCATTCCCAAGTAACTCATCTTTCATTATTCTGACATCTTTCCTCTCTATCTTCCCTTCATTCATCTTAGATGAATAGGTGGTATGGTCAGTTGATTAACAAGTACTTACAATGGATAAGGAACTGTGCTAAGTGATAGAGATATTAAAAGGCAAAAACACAATTCTTACTACCAAAGAGCTTATGCTCTACTATGGCATCTACATATACCCAAGATACATAAGAGGGTAAATGGGAGGATTTAAGTTGAGTCTGGAAGGAATCCAGGGAAGTCAAAAGACAGAGGTTAGGAGGAAGAGCAGTTGAGGCATGGAAACTTCCAGTGAAAAGGCATAAAGTTTCAAGTATAGTGTTTGAAGAAGAAAAATGGCAATGCCACTAGGCTGCAGATTATGTGGAGGCAGAAGGGGCCAAGTTGTGATGGGCTGCAAAAGCCAAAAAAGGTTTTTAATTTGGTCTTGGAAGTTAAAAGGAGCTATTAGGGTAGGGCAGGGGGAGGATGGACTGAAGCAAAGAGTCTTCCTGTCAGTCTGGAAACATCTTCTTTTCCTTGTTATAATCTCACTTGGTGATCTAAGCAGCTCCGTGCGTTTAATTATTATCTCCAAGCAGAAAAATCCCAGATTCATATTTCTAGTCTTTTCTCTGTCCTGAACTTTAGTCTCATATCACGACTGAACATCTGGAATCGGACGGCCTCAAATGGTTGCCTCAAACTCAACATTTTCAAAACAGAACTCTAAATCCTCTCTCTTCTCTCTCATGTCCCTATCACACTACAGGCCAACAAGGTCCTTCTAGTCAGCAAGGTCATCAAATCTCCTTTTTCACTCACCCCACATACTCAAGATATTGAATCACCAAATCATGCTGCTTCTATCTCCACAGCATCTCTTAAATGCATCTCTTTCTCTCTATTTACTTACTTTACTCTCTAGTCACAAACTCACTTCAACTCTTCATCCCCTATCAACTGGACTGGGGCAATAGCCTTCTAACTGACACTGGACAATTCTCTCCCCACTCCAATCCATTCTCCATTCGGATGCTAAGGTGATTTTTTCAAGTGTAATTCTCACCATGACGGCCACACCCCTGGCCCAACAAAATCCAGGAGTTCTGTAGGTCTCCAGGATCAAAAGCAAAATGACTTAGAATCCAGAAGAAGTGAATTCAAATACCATCTCACACTCACTGTGTGACACTAGGCAAGCTACTTATCCTACTTGTTTCAATTTCTTCAGCTGTAAAATGGGGCCATTAAAATAGTACCTATCTCTCCCAGCATTGCTGTCTAAAGTATCAAATCATATAATACTTGTAAAGTCTTTGCACAGTGCCCAGTACATAGGAGTTTAGTAAATGCTTGTTTCCCTCCTTCTTTACTGTTTGGAACTAAAAGCTCTAATTTCCCTCTCTCTTCTCTGTTTTCTTATATCTTACTCTCCTCCACACAATCTACAATCAAGCCTAGCTGCAGTGAGTCCACCTGAACATGGCTATCTCCTCAATCTCTTGGTTCCTCTGCTTTCCTTCAACCCCACCTTTTGCAGTTGGATTTTCCAGGTCCCCCCAGCTACTAGTATCTTAAGTATCTACAGGTACCTAATAACTTGTATGTCTCCTCCACTAAAATGTAATCTCCTTGATGGCAGGATTGGTTTGGTCCTTCTTTTGTGTCCCTAGTACTTAAGCACAGTGACGGGCACTGTCTCCTCCAGTTTATACTTGGACTGATGAAACAACAACAAAAAATTAGTCCAAGGAAAAGCTTATCCAAGTAACAAGTACATTCTCAAGCTAGCTTCAATGTAGTACAAGGCAAATTACAAATTTCTAGGGCATAATTATAACAAAATTTAAAATTCACACTTGCCTTGTCAGATAAATCAAAGCAGGTAAACAGAAATTTAGAGAATGAGGAGCAAGGAAGGAACAAGGAAGGATTTAAATTACTCTACTGGACAATATGTGATATTTCAATATTTCTCAGCAAAAAGTATAACTCTCATTAGACAACTTCCAAATGGAACATCAATGTTGACTGGGAACTCCTTCCATTAGGCAAATTAAAATCCTTCTATAACTTAAGGCATCACAGAACTGGCTGAAGCTCAGAGAGGCCCCATGGTCACTGATTTACAGACAGCAAGAGAAGTAATTATCTGTGGATCAACAAGTATCCCATATTCCACTAAAGTTAAACAACAATATCACATGCCTTAAACAGAACACTATTATTTAAAAGATTAGATGATCATTGTCTCTCTTTTATATTTATATTTTTCTTAAAGCAACCAACTTTCATAGTTAAGATTTATATAGTGGTAGATGGTGGAGTAGAAACAGCATTTCCAATGTGCTCTGCCCCACACAAATTTCAAACAATGTGAAAAGGGACTCTGAACAACTTCTGGAGCCACGGCACCCACAGAACAGCACAGAGAAGCTAACCTCCTGCTGAGGACAGCCCAGCAGCCCTGCAGGGAGCGGCCAGCGCAGCGCTCTGAGAGCAGGCAGCACAGCCCGCTGGGAACCGACAGCGCAGCACCAAGCCCAGGTCCGCAGTTTTAGCCCCAGGGTGGCCGGGCCTTCAGCTGGCTGGAGGGACCCCAGAACACCAGCAATTGTGGCGATTCCAGAATTATCAGCACAGATATGCCCAGGACAAAGGGAGAGGTTAGTGCCCTATGGACTTTGGGACCAGTATTTGGGTAACATGTGGCTTCTTCCCCTGGGGGCGAAAAGCTGCTGAAGAAACAGCTGCACAGAAGCCATTTTGCAGCCTCAGTAGTGGCTCTAGCTCCTGGTCTGCAAACTGCAGGGAGATCCAGCAATCAGTCTGGGGGTTAATCGCTCTTGCTTTAAACTGCCTGGATCTGGATTGTGGTCTGGGGGGGAAGTTTGGGGTGGCTATCCAATTTGCCAGAGTGGGTGGAGGCTTTACAGAGGCCACCCAACTGGCAGAAGTTGTGAAGACCCCACGTTTGGGAGGAAGCTCCCCTGTCTGGTGGCAGAGTCCTACTGTGGCAACAAGCCCAAAAATCAAGTAATTAAGTGGCAACATGCCTAGGCAAATGAAACAAAATAAACAGAAAAGTTCAACACTGGACTCCTATTTTAGGGACAAAGAGGCTCAAAGCATGGAGGAGAAGTGTGAGGTCAGAACTCCTGCACCAAAAGCCCCAAATGAAAATACAAGCTGGCTACAGGGCATAGAGGACCTTAAGAAGCAGATAAGAGAAGTGGGGGAAAATTTGGGAAGAGAAATGAAAAAGATGCAAGAAAAGTATGAAATGACAGTCAACAGCCTGACTGAGGAAAATAACACCTTAAAAAATAGACTAACTCAAATGGCAAAAGAGGCTCAGAAAGGCAATGAGGAGAAGAAAGCCTTAAAAAGTCGAATTTGCCAGATGGAAAAAGAATCTCAAAAGCTCACTGAGGAGATTCATTCCTTCAGAGTTAGACTGGAGCAAATGGAAGCTAGTGACTTTATGAGAAATCAAGATACTATTAATAACAGATCCAAACAAATGAAAGAATAGAAGGCAATGTGAAATATCTCATGGGAAAAACCACTGACCTGGAAAATAGATCCAGGAGAGATAATTTAAGAATTATTGGACTACCTGAAAGCCATGATCAAAGAAAGAACCTAGAAATCACCCTTCAAGAAATTCTCAAGGAAAATTGCCCTGATGTTTTAGATCCAGAGGGCAAAAATAGAGGTTGAAAGAATCCACAGATCACCTCCTGAAAAAGATCCCCAAAAGAAAACTCCCAGGAATATTATAGCCAGGTTCCAGAATCCCCAGATCAAGGAGAAAATACTACAAGCAGCCAGGAAGAAACAATTTCAATATTGTGGAAACACAATCAGAATAGCCCAGACCTGGCAGCTTCTACACTGAGGGATCGAAGGGCATGGAATATGATATTCCAGAGGGCAAAAGAACTGGGAATGAACCCAAGGGTCACCTACCCAGCAAAACTGAGTATTTTGTTTCAGGGAAAATATGGTCATTCAGTGGAATAGAGGACTTTCAAGCATTCTTGATGAAAAAACCAGAGTTGAATAGAAAATTTGACATTCAGACACAAGAAGCAAGAGATGCTTCAGAAGGTAATCAAGGAAAAGAAATCAAAAGGAACTTATCAAAGTTGGACTATTTACATTCCTACATGGAAAAACAATAACTGTGCTTGATGAAACCTTTCTCATTATGAAAATAATTGAAGAAGGGTACATGGCATATGTTCACAGGTATACATGGATAGAGGGCACAGGTTGAATTTGATGGGAAGGGATGATTTTTTTTTTTGGAGGGCAATTGGGGTTGGGTGACTTGCCCGGGGTCACGGCTGGGTTTTTGTTTGTGTGTTGGGTGTCTGGGGCCGGATCTGAGCTCGGGTCCTTCTGGATCTGGGGCCGGTGCTCTGCTCACTGTGCCACCTAGCTGCCCCAAGGAAGGGATGATTCTTAAGGGGTGAAGTCAAGAGGTGAGAGAGGAAAGTGACAAGAGGAGATGGAGAGAGACAGGGTTGGGTAAACTATCTCATGTAGAAGAGGCAAAGGGAAGTAGTTGCAGGGGAAGGAAAGAATGGGAAGGCAAAAAGGCAAAAGCATATTCTCATTGAAGTTGGCTCAAGGAGAGAATCACATACATACTAAATGGAATATATTACCCTCACTCACTCTCCTGAGTAGGGGAAAGGGGGATGAGATGGGGGATGATAGAGGGGAAGGCATTCTGGGGGAGGGGAGGTTGGAAGTACCCACTATCAAAGAGGGACAGGATCAAAGTAGGGAATGGACCAGGTAGGAGGGAAATATAAGCAGTCTTTTACAATACATCTACTATGGTAATGTTTTGCATAGCTATACATGTACAACACATACTGAGTTGCTTATCTTCTCAGAGGGAGTGGGTGACAAGGGAGGAAGGGAATGGATCTGAAAATCGAAGTTTTAAAATTAAATGTTTCATAAGATGTCCAGGCATTGGGACTCAGAGATTCACCTTGCCCTAATGGCAAAATCGAAGGGGATATGGGAGAAGATATGGGAGAGAGCAGATTGGATAAGGGGATATCTAGTGGGACTGCTATTCTGGGGTGGTGGGTAGGGAAAAAATGGGGGAAAATGTAACTCATAATCTGGTGGGAATGAATGATGTAAACCAGAAGTTAATAAAGCATTTGTTTAATTTAAAAAAAAAAAGATTTATATAGTGAAACCTGTGGTCTGGATCTTTATATAAAAATTGGGGGTGTGATATTTTATTTGAAAAAGTAAAAGCTGGGGAGGAGACAAGATGGTGGAATAAAAGCAGGAACTTACCTAAGTTCCCACACCAACCACCTCTAATACCTGTAAAATATGACTCTAAACAAATTTTAGGGCTACAGAACCCACAAAGTGACAGAGAGAAACAAATCTCCCCCTGAAGGAAGCCAGACAGATGTTTATTGTACCAAGCTGGGAAGCAAGCACAGTCCCATGTGAGCTGTGCAGTTCCAGACACGGGCCACCCTGACCAGCAGCACAGCTGGAAAAGACTTCAGAAGAGTGAATCACCAGCAGCTGGGGAGGTTTTCAGACTTCTCAACCCATAAATGCTAGAGAGAAAGGAAAAGGTTAGCAGGGAACTCTGCCCCAGGGGTAAGGGGTGGCAGAGGCCTGGCTGCCTCCAGGGCTCCTGGTCTACAGATCATAGGGGGATCAAGTGACCATTCAGAGAGTAATGGTTATTCATTTGACATTCTTGGATCTGGGTCGCAGTCTTCGGTTGGTGGTAAAGGGGTGAGGAACACCAGTGTGCTAGAGCTTGTGGTGGCTGTAGAGAGGTGCCCTCCTCCAACCTCTGACAACATTTGCAAAAACCCCAGCAATTTGGGACACAGCTCTCTCCACTCTGGAAGCAGAGTTCTACTGTGGCAAAGAGCTCAAAAGTCAAGTGGCAAGATGAACAAGCAGAGGAAGCACAATCAGATCATAGAATCCTTTTTGGGGGACAAAAAGGATCAAAACATGGAACCAGAAGAAGACAACAAAGTCAAAACTCCTGTATCAAAAGCTTCCAAGAAAAATATGAACTGGTTACAGACCATGGAGGAACTCAAGAAGGCAAGAGAAATGAGAATGATGCAAGAAAATCATGAAAAGTGAATCAACAGCTTGCTAAAGGAGACCTGAAAAAATAATGAAGAAAATAACACCTTAAAAATAGGCTAACTCAAATGGCAAGAGGCCCAAAAAGCCAATGAGGAGAAGAATAACTTTTAAAAAGCTGGATTTGTCAGATGGAAAAGGAATTTAAAAAACTCACTTAAGAGAATAATTCCTTCAAAATTAGATTGGAGCAAGTGGAAGCTAATGACTATAAGAAATCCAGATACTATAAAACAAATCCAAACAAATGAAAAATTAGAAGGCAATGTGAAATATCTCATTGGAAAAAGCACTGACCTGGAAAATAGATTCAGGAGAGATCATTTAAAAATTATTGGACTACCTAAAAGCCATGATGAAAAAAAAAAAAGAGCCTAGAAATCATCCTTCAAGAAATTCTCAAAGAAAATTGCCCTGATAGAACCAGAGAGCAAAAGAGAAATCGAAAGAATTCACTAATCACGTCTTGGAAAAGATTCCAAAAAGAAAACTCCTCGGAATATCATAGCCAAATTCCAGAGTTCCCAGATGAAGCAGAAAATATTGCAAGGTGTCAGGAAGAAACAATTTCAGTATTGTTGAAACACAATCAGGATAACACAAGATCTAGCAGCTTCTACATTAAGAGACTGAAAGGCTTGGAATATGATATTCTGGAAGTCAAAGGAGCTAGGTTAAAACCAAGAATCATCTACCCAGCACAACTGAGCATAATACTTCAGGGGACAATATGGCCTTTCAATGAAAAAGAGGCCTTTCAAGTATTCTTTTTTTTTTTTAAAGCAATTGGGGTTAAGTAACTTGCTCAAGGTTACACGGCTAGTCATTATTTATGCGTGGGTGCTCATTTTCTGAGGCCGGATCTGATCTCGGGTCATCCAAACTCCGAGGCCGGGCGCTCTTACTCACTGCGCCACCTAGCCGCCCCTTTAGGGCAATTGGGGTTAAGTAACTTGCCCAAGGTTACACGGCTAGGTTTTTGTTTGTATGGATTAAGTGTCGGAGGCCGGCTCCGAACTCAGGTCCTTCTGATTCCAGGGCCGGCGCTCTATTCACTGCGCCACCTAGCCGCCCTGACTTTCAAGTATTCTTGATAAAAAGACCAGAGCTGAACAGAAAATCTGACTTTCAAACACAAGAAGCAAGAGAAGCATAAGAAGGTCAACAGGAAAAAGAAATCACAAGGGACTTATTAAAGTGGAACTACATACATGCCTACATGGAAAAACTATCATTGTAACCCATGAGACTTTTCTCAGTATGAGGAGAGTTGAAGGGAATATATGTGTATACACACACATACATATGTATGTATGTATGTATAGGAGGGCATATGTGTATATAAATACACATGTGAGTGTATGCATAAGTGTAAGTGTATACATAGAGGGCACAGGATGAATTGAATGGGAAGGGATGATATCTAAAAAATAAAATTGAGAGATGAGAGAGGAACATAATGGGAAAAGGAGAAAGGGGAAGACAGAATAGGGTAAATTATCTCATATAAAAGAGGCAAGAGAAAATTGTTATAATGGGAGGGGAAGAGCAGGAAGGTGAAAGGGAATGAGTCAACCTTACTCTCATTGAATTTGGCTTCAGGAGGGAATGACGAACACACTCAAGAGGGTATCATACCCTACAGGAAAGTAGGGGGAAGGGGATAAGAGGGGGGATGACAGAAGGGAGGGCAGACTGGGGGAGAGAATAGTTAGAAGCAAACACTTTTGCAAAGAGACAGGGTCAAAGGAGAAAATAGAATAAGTGGGGGGTGGGGAAAGGATGGAGGAAAATAAATTAGTCTTTCACAATATAACTACTATGGAAACATTTTGCATAACTACATATGTACAACTTATATTGAATTGCTTGTCTTCCCAGTGCGGGATGGGAGAGGGGGGTAAGGAAGAAAGACAGGAAAGAATCTGTAACTCCAAGTTTTAAAAACAAATATTAAAAAAATTGTTTTTTTACATGCAACTGGGAAATGTATAGGCACTGCGGTATAGAAATCCATCTTGCCCTACTAGAAAATTGGGTGGGATGGGGGAAGATATAAGAGAGAGCAGATTGGGGGAACGGGTATTCAGTAGGCTTGATATATTGGGGTAGGGGAAAGATGGAAAGAAAATCTGCAACTCAAAATGTTGTAGAAATGAATGTTGAAAACTAAAAATAAATAGATTAATTTAAAAAAATTTTTAAAAAGTAAAAGCTACTAGAAAAAGTATGTTGGTGTGGCTATGAACATGATAGAACACTGTGAAGAAATAATAAGGAATTCAGAGAAATATGGAAAGATTTAAAAGGAATTATCAAGAGCACAGAACTAAGAAAGCCATATAAAGACAGCAAATGAGAAGAATACCATAAAGAACCTGAATTCCTAATAATTTTTTTTTTTTCGTTATAAATACACTATTTGGTGAAGGGGCTTGTTAGAGGTGAGGAGGATCTTCCTGCACACAGATGATCAATATTGAGACGCTAATTAACCAGACTGGACAGAGACAGACAGACACATCTTGTACTCTCCCCCCATCCACCCAGCAGAGCATGGCATGGGGAGCCCCTCAATCATGTCCTGGGATGGCTGGTGAAGGGCAGGTCCTCAGTCGGAAGGGGGTGCCGAGTGCCAGTCGATACCCTCAGAGCAAGAAGAGAGGCATCCTAGAATGGGCGCTTGAGGCTTGAAGTCCCTGGGAGAGGCCGAGGTGGCCATACTGGTCTCCTCACACATTGCTCAGGGCCTTGTGGACAAACTCGGGCAGCACAAAGGCCACGCGGTGGATGTCCGAATTGTAGTATTTGAGGCTCATTTTCTCTACTTGCTCCTGGGTTAGCTGCTGCACAGGTTCCTGGAAATTAGTACTCGGGTTCTTGCTGCAGAGCATGAAGCCAATCTGGCCGCTGGGGTAGGTGGGGATGGTGCAGTAGGCATATTCCACAACAGGGAACAAAGACTTGAAGAAGTGACGCATCTCCTTGATTAGGTCCAGATGCAACCATTGGCACTCACCCTGACAGCAGAGAATCCCATAATCTTTAAGTGCTGTCTTCATCAGCTGGTAATAGGATTCTTCAAACAAACTCTCAGGAGGACCCATGGGGTCCGAGGAGTCAGTGATGATGACATCAAAGGCGTCCTGGTTTTGCTGCATAAATTCAAATCCATCTCTAATGTGCAAGGCCAGCTTCGGGCTGGAGTAGCCCATGGCCATCCCTGGCAAATATTTCTTGGAGACCTGGATCACGTCCTCCTCAATCTCACACTGGACCACAGACTCCACAGAGGGATGCTTCACCACTTCTCGAAGGACACCCCCGTCCCCACCACCAATAATTAGCACCTTTTGTGGGCTGGGATGGCTACAGAGGGGCAGGTTGGCAATCATCTCCTGGTATGAGAATTCATCCCTCTCTGTGCACTGTATGACTCCATCTAGCACCAGGACATTACCATAGGTCTTACTGCAGAAGACCAGGATCTCTTGGTAGCGGGAGCACTGGTGATGGAGCAGCTTGTCCACTTGCAGGGACATGCCCTGGCCCGGCCACAGGCTGCACATCTCCCGGAACCAACCCTCGCGGATGGCGGGGGGGCCGGGCTCCATGCCGGGGCCGGAGGATGCACAGGCTGCGGCAGCAGCAGCACAGCGGGGCCAGCAGTGCCCACCCGTCTGCCCTCCCGCCAGCCCGCACCACAGCCTAACCAGGGGACCCCAATAAAAAAATTTAAAAGCAATCCTAGAGGTCCTAGAAGAAGATTTAACATATTTTCTTCCTTCTTATGGCAAAGTGGGGAGCTACTAAGATACAATATATATATATTGCCAAATACGGACTTTTTCAATGTTTTTTCTTTAATTTTCTTTCCCACAAGGAAGTGTTTAAGCTGCAAGGGAATTAGAGGCAAGAAACAACCAATGTAGATATTAAGCACTGTGGACCCAGCAATACTAATTCTAAGGTTGTATCCCAAAGAGACCATAAAAGTGGGAGGAAGACCCATATGTACAAAAATATTTACAGCAGCTCTTTTTGTGGTGGCAAAGAACTGGAAATCAAGGGGATGCCCATCAATTGGGAAATGGTTAAACAAGTTGTGGTATGTGAATGTAATGGAATACTATTGCACTATAAGAAATGAGGAGCAAATGGACTTTATAGTAACCTGGAGAGACTTATACAAACTGTTGTTGAGTGAAAAAAGCAGAACCAGGAGAAATTTGTACACAATTACAGACACAATATATGTGTGACGACCAACTTTGATAGACTGGGCTCTTCGCAGTAATGCAAGGTTATAAAACAACTCCAAAAGACTCATAATGGAAAGAAATGTATACATCCAGAGACAGAACTACAGAATTTGAATGCAGATTGAAGCAAACTACCTGCTCTCTTTCTTTTTCTTGTTTGGTTTTGTTTCCTTTTTACCATTGTTCATTCCATAGGTTATAATCTTTCTTTACAATCTGACTAATGTTTAATGTGAAGGTATTTGCAGATCCTATATTTGACTGTGTTGGACACTACTCCACTTTGCCCTTCCCTTCACTGATTTGTAAAGCAGACAACTCAGCCTTCCTCTCCCTTAATTGATCTGTAAACAGGCAGGACTCCCACCCCTTGCTTTCCCCTCCATTGATCTGTGGGTGGGAGTCCCAGCCTAGGGTTTCTCGTTGGTGAGAAATTCAAAGGTACACTGACCCATCACTGTAGTTTCAGCTTACATCACTGTAATTTCAGCTTACGTAACCTGGCTATGGGACCTCTATAAAACCAGCATAATGTCTGTGCCAAAGCACTGTCTAAATTTGGGCATGTACCCCTACAGTCCCGCGGTAATAAAATCCACTTTTTAAATTTAATGTTGGGGATCTTCTGTTTTGCTTTTATTGGGGTACAACAATTGCATGCTGCCAAGGGGTGAGAGGGGGAGAAAATGTGAAACTCAAGGAATTGTGGAACTGAATCTTATGAGCTAAAAGTAAACAAATTAATTTTTAAAAATAATCCAAAAAAAAAAGAAGATATACAATAAATATGGCAATTTACCTTAAAAAAAAAAAAAAGATAATAAGCACTGTAAGAAACACCTTGTGGGGATCACAAGACTCTCCAGGCAGGTCCAGAGAGTTAACCCTGATGAGTTTCCACTGTGTCCACAGCTTCCCTGGGGGTCCTTAGGAAGTTACATGTGAGATGCCCCTCAACAGGGCTGTGGGGATCAAAGGACTTCCTAGGCAGGGTTAGGGAGTTAGCCCAGAAGAACTTCCGCAGTCTACTGCTTCTCAGGGGGTCCTTAGGAAGATCCCTGTAATATGCCCCTTAAAATGGCAAACCCCTTCTCACTGAAAGAACTGGGAAACAGAGTGGACAGAGGAAGGCATTTAAGAAAACACCCCCTCTGACACAGAAGCAGGAGTGAGGATATAGTTAGATCCTTCCTGGCAGAGTTAGGGTTAGTTGAAATTCCTCAAGTTCCTCACTTTATTTCCCTATATTCCCTCTTTATGCAGATTGCACAGGTGTGGCAGTTAAAATACCTGTGGTCTGGAAACCTCAGGGGTCTGAGCTCTTGGCCATACCCCCACCTTTCTAGCTCCCCGGGGGCCAGCACATGGCCACTGTCTCAGTAAAGTAAGCTAAGCAAGCTTCCCCAGAGTCACTGATTATCTCCAAATAACTTTTGTGGGAGCAAAACAAGATACCATAGTATCCCTTCTTACAGGCATCAAACTAAAACATTTTTAAAAAGAAAATAAGTACTCAGAAGTTTTTAACTATGACTAGCATTCCTGACTTTTAGGTTAATATTTAACTCTACAATTTATACTTTTTTTTTCCTATTTATCATATCACTCTAGATTTTGGAATTATAAAAGACTTAAGAAATTATGTAGTACATTACCTTTACTGTAGAAATAAATAAGGAAACTGAAGCCCTGGGAATTAAAAAGTGAAATTGTTCACTCACTACAGCAACTAGAATAACAATTATGAGTTCAAGAAGTCTTAAAATAAGATGATTTGGCCAGCTTCTCCTGCCTATTTTAATTCCTACATTTGGTGACAAATATCTCTCCAAGTGAGTTAGTTAACACAGTGTTGTAATGGAAATGCAGATTTAAAGATCTTCCCTGCCCCTAGGCCCTTTGATTGGCTTAAGAGACTTTGATTGGCTTTAAGAGACTCTGAAAACCTTCCTTGATTTGAAAATATGCTCTGCCTCTTAATAGGCTGAATGTGGTCACATGGAGCCTGTGGTGGGAGGCATGGTTTTCAGGAATGACCACACCTTGATGCTGTGTGATTGGGCAGTGGATCAAAAGGGTGGTTACATTCTCTGAGCCCAGAGAAGGCTATATAAGCCCTGAGGAGAGGCTTTGCTTTGGGGCTCGCTTTGAGAAGTGTTGTGTGATTTGACCAGATGAGACTCTGGGAAGCCGTTGTTGAGAGCCCCCCGGCTTTGAAAACCCAGATGTTGATGCTTCCCTCTCTGGTAACTGTGATTTGGTATTGTATGTAATATTGGGACAGTTTGGAAGCCTGTCTGCTTGATCTCTAAGTTCTATAACTCTGAAGTTTGGGGTGCTGACCTTCTCCCCCTGAACTAGGTAATGTATGTTTGTTTGATTAAAGTAAGCTTGTTAACCCATTTTGAGTTGCTTTCCTTTACAAAAGCAGATCTAAGAACCTGTGTTGGCAGTCACCCTGGGGATATTGGGGTGCTTGCCGCTACAAGTGTCCAACAAGACTTACACATCCAAAAGAGATTTATTAGAGAGTATTCTTTAAACATATCTGCAGTGTGGTGCTGTGGTTTTCCAAATCTTCATCCAGATAGGGACTGGACAGAGGCAGCTTCTTCAAAAATGCCTTTTCACAATGGCTGAACAATTGTGGCATATGAATGTAATGGAATATTATTGTCACATAAGAAATGAAGAGATGATGTCAGAGAATTCTGGGTAGGAAGAACTGACACAAAATATAGTGAACAGAAAAAGCAAGAGAACAATTTATACAAGGACAGTACTTTTAAAAATGTAAGAACCCTGATCAATGCAATAACCAATCATGTCTCCAAAAGACTTATAAAAGACCTCCTGAAAGATGTGATGAACAAGGTACAGAGACACACATACTGACTGAAATGCATTTTGGAACTTGGTGTCTCTGTGAATTTCATTTTGCTTGACTATGCATACTTGTTGCAAACCCATACCTCCCTCCCCTCACCATTCTTTCTCTCAGTTTTTAAAGATGTTAGCAACAATGCCAAGAAAAAAAAATAGAGAGCCATTTTAACATTTAAATAAATGAAAGAACAGAAGTGAAGAAAACACAAGCAGGACAGTTTTGAAAATAACAGGAAGAAATATATGTGTATACGTATGTACTTTTTTTTAAAAGCAAGTGGTATAAAATGAAGATTTACAGTTTCATATAGAATCCTTTCTGTGCTTTGCTATGTCCATGGAAACGCATTTTGCATGTTTTAAGTTCAGAATAAAAAAACTTTTTAATGGCATCTTAGCTTTACATTAGTGAACAGGAAAAGTTCCATTTCTGACCAAATGATGGATACATTCTGTACTTTTGAGGTATTCTGGGGTAGTGATTGGTGGGGAGCAAATTGTAATCTATTATCTCTGCTTCAAGATCTTTACTTGGGCATCTTTGAGACCCATAACTGGTCAAAGGGCCATGAAAATATGGTAATTAACGATTTCTTCCTTTACTCAGGACTGGCTAACAAAGAAAAATATGAAATGTCCTATCTATGAGCCTTGGCAACATGGAGTTGTTTGGATCCCAATGGACATTTATCTATGAATTTATCTTTGAGTAAATAGAGGAGAACTTTTTGTTTCAGAGGCGAAAACAATAAAAAATGTGGGCATACATAAAGTAGCCAATTCTAAACTACCTAGCAAGAGAAAGGTCCTGAATGGTTTTCTCAGAGATATTATACCAGAATGCTAACTCAGATGCTATGAGGGACCACAGAATAAGCTTTCAATACATAAAGATTCTAAATAAGGTCTTAATCATTAATATAGCTATATACAAATTTTCTAGAAAGAAATAGTATCACTCCATTTATACTCCTGAGAGGAAAGACAGCACCTACAAATGTGAAATTCTTTTTTTTTTTTTTTGCTTTTTTTTTTTGGCGGGCAATTGGGGTTAAGTAACTTGCCCAAGGTCACACAGCTAGGTTTTTTTGTTTGTGTGTGCGTTAAGTGTCTGAGGCCAGATCCAAACTCAAGTCCTTCTGACTCCAGGGCCAACACTCTACTCACTGCGCCACCCAGCCGCCCCTACAAATGTGAAATTCTAAGTATAATGTAAACATATCCCAACATACATCATAAGGAAAAATTAATAGAAATCTCAAAACCAGGCACTAATATGGAATATGCAGTCATATTTTAAGAAGCTCTACCAACTGTGATTTGGCCAAAATCACACAAGCAATTAATGCTCTTGAGGTTAAACCCAGATTCTTGGACTCCAAATCTGGTACTTTTATGGGGAATACTTTATTTGCAATAGACTATATCACTGGCCCACTTAAAAACGCAGAAATTCTACTGTAAGTACTGACGTTCCTGGAACTGCAGGGCTTTTTTTCTTCCTACAAAACTCAAAGAGGTACAACAAAGGTTATTTGTTGTTTAAGAAACTAATATCATAGTTCTTTCTCTGGATATGGATAGCATTTTCTATCATAAGTCTTTTGGAATTGTCTTAGATCACCGTATTGCTGAAAAGAGATCATTGAACAATGCTGTTGTTGTTATTGTGTACAATGTTCTCCTAGTTCTGCTCACTTCACTCTGCATTAGTTCATATATGTCTTTACAGGTTTTCCTGAAATTCTCCTGCTCACCTTTCTTACAGAACAATAGTATTCCATGACATTAACATACCACAACTTGTTCAGCCATTTCCCAACTGATGGGCATCCCCTCAAATTCCAACACTTTGCTACCACATAAAGAACTGCTATGAATATTTTTGTCCATAGGTCTTTTTCTACTTTTTATGATCTCCTTGGGATACAGATCGAATAGTGGTGTTGCTGGATCAAAGGATATAAACAGTTTTATAGCCCTTTGAGCATAGTTCCAAATTGCTCTTCAGAAAGGTTGGGAGTTCACAACTCCACTGTCAATGCATTCGTGTTCCAATTTTCTCCCATCTTCTCCAACATTTATCGTTTCCTCTTCTTTCATATTAACCAATCTGATAGGTGTAGGGTGGCACTTCAGAGTTGTTTTAATTTGCATCTATCTACTCAATAGTGATTTAGAGCATTTTTTCATGACTATAGAAGCCTGAATTTCTTAATCTAAAAACTGCCTTTGACCATTTATCAGTTGGGGAATGACTTGTAGTCTTATAAATTTGACTCAGTTCCTTATGTATTTTAAAAATTAGGCCTTTATCATAAACACTGGCACTAAAAATTATTTCCCAGTTTTCTGCTTCCTTTCTAATCTCGGTTGCATTGGCTTTGTGTGAAACCTTTTTAATTTAATGTTATAAAAATTATTCGTTTTGCACTTCATAGTATTCTCTATTTCTTGTTTGGTCACAAATTATTCCCTTCTCTACAAAAAATTAAGGAGGTAAGGAAATAAGGGGGGGAATGACTGAAGGGAAGGCAGATTGGGGGAGGGAGCAGTTGGAAGCACATACTTTTTTGAAAAGGGGCAGGGTCAAAGGAGAAAATAGAGTAAGTGGGGGGTAGGATAGGATGGAAGGAAATATAGTTAGTCTTTCACAATATGACTATTATGGAAGTATTTTAAATAACTACACAAGTATAACCTATATTGAACTGCTTGCCTTCTAAATGAGAGTGGGTGGGGAGGGAAAAAGGGAGAGAATTTGTAACTCAAGAGTTTTAAAAACGAATGTAAAAAATTGTTTTTACATGCAACTGGGAAATAAGATAATACAGGCAATGGGGTAGAGAAATCTATCTTGCCCTACAAGAAAATAAGGGGAAGGGAATAAGAGGAGGGGCATGATAGAAGGGAAGGAAGACTAGGGGAAGGGGCAATCAGAATGCATGCCATCTTGGGTGGGGGGGGGAAGAGATAGGGAGAAAATTCAGAACTCACAATCTCTATGGAAATGAAAATGTTGAAAATTAAAAATATACAAATTAATTTTTAAAATTCATTTCCTTCTTCATAGATCTGACAGGTAAACTATCATTTAGGCCTTATCTTGGTATAGGGTGTGAGATGCTGTTCTATGCTTAGTTTCTGCCATACTATTTTCCAGTTTTTGTCAAATAGTGAGTTCTTATCTCAGAAGCTAGAGTCTTAGGGTTTACCAAAGACTAGATTACTAAAGTCAATGACTACTGTGCTGACTGACACACCATTCTACTATGGAGTCTGAATATAGATTGAAATATACTATTTTCTCCTTTATTTTTGTTTTTTCTTCTCATGGTTTTTCCCTTTTATTCTGATTCTTTTTTTCATAACATGACTAATGTGGAAATATGTTTAATATGATTGTACAAATATGACTTTTATCAGATTGCTTGCCATCTTGGGGAGAGGGAAAGAAAAAGAGGGAGGGAGAAAAAAAATTTGGAACTCGCAATCTTATGAAAATGAATGTTGAAAACTATCTTTACATGTAACTGGAAAAAAAATACTATTAATTGGAAAAAATAAAGTAGGGGGAGGGGGAAAGGGTAAAAAAAAAAAAAAGAAAAGAAACTAGCCCCTCAAATACCAGCCTTACTTAATAAGGGTGAGGGGAAAATAAAATAGTAAGCCAGAGTCCTTCTAGGACTTAAGTCATTCTCTGGTAGTAAAATGGGGGGTAAGTGCACTAAAATTACATTATATTCTTCAAGCTACTATGTTTCATATCATAATATACCTGGCCATTGCTGCTGTTTATCAGTTTCCACATGTAAGATTCATAAAAAAGTTTAAATATCTGCCACACCTGCACTTTGCAAATATTACAGGCTCTATAAAAATGCGACTACTTCATAAGGATGTTATAAGGACCAAATGAGTCTGTTTATGTGCAAGCTTACTTGCTTTGAAAGCTGATTTATGTTGGAAAAATGTAAAGGTCAGTTTTCCTTGATGAGGCATTCCCATTCACATTGCTAAATCTAACTTAACTATACCATGGTTTAAGAAAATTCTGATAGCCTTCTGATGTCAATCACATTTAAATAATCACCGAGTTCTGACTTTCTATGACTATGGCCTATCACTTTCCATTTTGACATTTTCAGTTTGTAATGTTCCTGCCTCTGAGTTATACTACAAAATGAGTGTAGGGTGAAGGTCAGGTCCAATGAGTGACCTGCCCATAGTTTAAAATACAAGGGGATGGGTAAAGGAGGATATTTATCATAGATAAGCCTACATGATACAATGCAAGGACCTTGATTTATGGCATTTTAGCCTTAAAGCCAATGAGCATGCCTTTTGCTACTTATTAAATGAGCACAATAACTTACACAATTTGTTATTCACCTAGTAAAATCACTTTTTAAATTTCATTTATGGGGGCAGCTATGTGGCAGTGAATAGAGCCAGCCCTAGAGTCAGGAGGATCTAAGTTCAAATCTGGCCTCAGATACTTACCACAAAAACTAGCTTTGTGACCTTGGGCAAGTCACCTAACCCTAACTGCCCTCCAAAAAGCAAATAAAAAAAAATTTTCATTTACATCATGTTTATAATTATACACATGAGGGACAGACAATACTTACCAATTTGCAACAATATCGGTGTGACCCAAGCTGTTTCCATGGCATAACAGAATTCCCTGCCAAACATTACTGCCCCATGCATCACCCAAAGGCGAACTGGTATGCGGTCTATGGATCCTTCGCTAACTGTCTCATCGTGGTTTTCACTCTCCTTATTTTCAGATTTCTGGACGTCTGGGGCTGGTGCAGTGAGCTCTTGGACTTGCATAGACTCCGAGTCGGCATTCTGAGGAGCCATTTTCATTACCACCAAAATATATATCTTTATTCTATCTATATAAATAATACTATCATATATCTTTAACGATAAATTAAGATGTCTTCTCTTTTAGCTTCTGTCTCGTTCCTCATGCAGGTTAACACACTCCTCTTGTACAAATGGGTATCTCACAACTTCTCACCTATGTCTGAGATGTGCAGCAAAACAGAATGGTATTTGGTAGGGCTTTAAACATATGGCTTGCTGGTTTACTGTGAATTAGAGTTAAAAATCCATAATTGCCATTCAGTTAATACCAGTTTCATCATTATTATTGAAGAGGTGCTGAAATTATTTTTCTTGCTACAGACAGGTGGAAAGGTATCACAAAAAGGCGGTCCACTGTTAATCCCCATCGAGTGACTGATTAATCTGCAAAAAAAGGGGAAAAAATAACCAGAACAAGACAATCAGTGAAAAAGGCAATAACTAGAAATGGCCTATGTAGCTCTTCAATGGACTCTGCTTTCAGAAAACCTCTCTTTTCCCCAGTTCCTAGAAGGCTAAAATACCCATACAATTAGTCTTTGGTTTCTTAAAAAGTTATCTATCTGGTAAAGATCCTCTGGCCTTCAAGAACTCTATATGTGGAGAAAGATAAACATTTACAAGAAGTACATTTTCTTAACACAAAGATAGAATAGCACAGTGGCAAAAAAAAAAAAAACAACAACAGAGGATTTAGCTTTAGGTTCAAATCCTGTCCTGCTATTTTCTAACTATGTGACCTGGACAAGTCACCATACTTCTCTGATCCTCAGATTCCTCAAAATATTAAGGCTGGGCTGGATCTCTAGGGTCCTTTTCCCCCCTTTAAATTCTGAGGTCTTACACTGGGAGTAATGAATGAAAGAAAACTGAAAACAAAAAGGAAGAACGAGAGAGGAGAAATAACATGCTATGGCTGAGTTCCTTCAATCCCCTTCCCCTAAACAAGTGTTATACCATATAAACATATTCATCTAATTTAAGTGGATAGCAGATTCTTTTAATGTCCATCAATACTGGGGAGAAAAATTGTTCTTTAAGTCTTCATTAGAAGGATGGAGTAAATAAAACCAAGTCCTCATGCCTACCCAAGAGGCCAGAAGGTAGGTTCTCTGCTATGCTAACCTCAAAAGCTGCAGAGTCACAATTCCTTCTAAAATGAATATACAAAAATGTTACTTTACCAATGTGCAACATGGTCCATCATTCTATCTATACTTTGTAGAAGTAAGTTTTATTACAAAAAGTAAATAAAATCATCTAATAAAAATTAAACCTTGATTAAGTGAATGTCAACTAATTAGAACTCCCCTCCCCCAACCCTTAGCCCCCAACTTACTCTGCATTTAGAAGCAATATATATTCTTGCATACCATATTCTCACATGTTCCCAGGATAACCTAGCCCCTCTCCTTCCCAGGTCCCTTGATTTGCAGTCAGAAGACATGGGTGCACATCTAAGGCTGTGTGCTACTTACTACCTAGGTATCATTAAACAAGTCACTTACCTTGCTTTCTACAACCCCTTCCAGTTCTGAACCTATGAAAACCCTTTGAGGGTAGGTATGGCCTGTGGTTACACACACACACACACACACACACACACACACACACACACACACACACACACACACACACACACACTGATAACCATATAGTTATTTTAACAATCTTTAGGAATGACAAAACTCTGGCTCAAAGGAAAATTAAATTATTACTACAAGCTTAGGAAAAGAGTGTCAAAAATTAACTGAGGTTCTACTGTACTAAATCACAGAAATGGAAGAAATCTCAAGATGTCATACATACCACCTAATTCAGAGGGTTTCCATGAAGAACTCTGTAAACACTTAAATACTATGTAAACAAATTTTTTGCAGTCATATCCTCTAACTCAGTTAAAGCTTGATTCAGTTAGGATACACATACCACTAAGCTACAGATTCCTAGAGAAGACCAGACAGTACTCGGAAGTGTAATTTTATTACTCTGGTTTAAGAATCACTATACTAAAAGGACCTTTTATACTAAGATGAAATTTAATTTAAACTTACTTTTTTTATTTGGTTCAACCATTCTCACAACATTTTTGGTCCTATTATGTCTCTCAAATTTTATACGAGTCTATCACTTTCCTTATGCTTCAAAATATCTAGTAAGTATTTTCTTTTAAGCCAGGCAGCTAGGTGACAAAGTTGACAGAATGCTGGAGTCAGGAAGAGCTCTTCCTGGGTTCAAATCTGGCCTTAAATGCTTACTAGCAAGTCAGTTAGCCCTGTCTGCCTCAGTTCCTTATCTGCAAAATGAACAGGAGAAGGAAATGGCAAACCACTCCAGTAGCTTTGCCAAGAAAATCCCAAATGGGGTTACAAAGAGTTGGGCAAGCATTAAAAAACTGACTGAACAACAACAAATTTTTTAAGCCAGACTTCCATTTACATATCTCAAACAAAACTAACAGTTCCTACTCTTCTCACATCTATAATTCTTGAATCACTTATACCTTAAAATAAAACATGAATTTATCTATCATAATCCCAACTGAATCCAACATTAATTTGAAAATCACGAGGATAAGAGAAAATCTGCTCATTATTAGGGAAAAAGCCTACTATCAATTCATCTTCTAAATAAAACAACCCATTTGCATCAATAAAAAGACCAAACACAGTATTGTCCGAGCTATAAAATAATTAAGTTTTCTAAGAGATCATAGGAATTTAATGAACAACAAATAAATAGTTCTGTTTCAAGAAGGTTCTATCTTCTTCTTCCCCATCTACTGAAAACTGAGCCACTAAGCTATTGCTAGGTCCCTGATTACCAGCTGAATTTTCTAGAAGATTAAAAGTAGGCAGCACTCCCTGATAAAAAATACATGTGCATGACACTGGTTATGAAATCAGCAGGTTTAAGATTTTGTGTTTGTTTTTTAAAGCTCCCTAACCCTTGTATGTTACACATATTTGGAATCCATTAGATGGTAGAATATAAAAAGTTTCTCAGGGATCCTTACCGACATAATGACTAACAACTATTTTAATTGTTATATTTTCAGCAAGAGTTCTTAGTGGAACTCCCCACATGTGGCACAATTTACATTTCTTCATCATAATGTGACTGTTTGCATCCTAATTCTGATATAGAGCTGGAAAAGATGGACTAGTTTATTAAGTTCCCTGTGAGAGAAGATTATCTGCACAAAGATGATGTGATTTGGCCAGATACCTAAGTGGCATTCCTAGACAAAGACAATCTTTCATAGTCAATTGATCTGTTTTACAGAAAGTACTCAGTAGTCTGTCTTAAAGAGCTTTTAGAATTTTTAAGTTGTAAAAACATACATACAGTAACAACCAAGCTCCCATTTTAAGGTCTTCTTTCAATATCTTTAACACTTCATATTGCTAATGTATTAAAATTTTTACTTCCTCAGCTACATGTCTAATTTTCTACTTCATTTCTGAGAAGTTTTCCCTATTACGTGTGAATTCAGGGAACCAGGTATTAATATATAAACAACTTTGAGGGTCTTATTTATAAGCACATGGTTAAGAAAAGTCTATTTCATAACAGCTTAATGTAAAAAATAGGCAGAAGATGTGGGCACCCCCCCATCCGCCAAAAATAAGTCTTTCAGAACCTGTGCTTTCCAATCATATTAGACACACTAAGATAATTTTTAGATATAAATTCAATATTATTAATATAAACAAAAAGGAACTACTAAGATGAAAGGTTCAGAATTTTGAAGAAAATGAAAAATGTTAAAATATTTTATATTTCATTTTGACTTCAATTTGTTCCTTTTTAACATCTTTTTCAGATTTCAAAGATTGACATTTTCTTCAATAAAACTTTATTAGAGAAATTTAACATGCTACAGAATCATCATTCAAATACATTTTACCAAGGAATACATAAAATTTCTCACTCCTTATTTTATAGCATTTACCATTTGGGTGATCTGAGCTCTTCTGAGGCAAGTAAACTTCAATAAAAAATGGACACACAGCTCCAACAATGTTGGACATTAGATAGTTTGTCCTTTACTACCGGGCAGTCGTGGTTCCTTGGCAGTACAGCTCAGCTTCTAGGGACAGAGCCCCCTGCAGGAACAGAACAGGGCTACTCCTGGAAGGATGCTCAACTGGACAGCAGAGCTAACTGTACAGTAGATGAGAGGGTAAGTAGAAGTTGACTGGAGTAAGGCAAAGCCAGTGTCCTCTCTACCAAGGTGACCTTTCTTTGGAAATTATACCCAGGTCCCCCCAGCAGTATCATATGTTAAGCACTTATGAAATGGGATGAATTTGGTTTTTGTTTACCTGTCATTCAAGCAGTCTGGGCATTAAAACAGCTGGCTTCCCTTCCTCAAGTAGTGCAAACGTGGAGGCACAGTAAATAGTTTTTACACAGGTAACTTCACTGTCATCTAAATTGGTGAAAATGACAAACCTTGTTAGCATCTTTGGTTCAAAAATTAATAAATACATATACTAAATCACCAAAAACTAGGCCATTGTATGTAGTTTAATCATGTGTAATATCACAAATTGAGGAGAGGTAGTGTTCACCAAGAGCACATAAGCAGCTTAGCATGGTTTCCAAGGAGTCTAGATAAAGCTTTTTCAAAAAAAGCTTAGGTAACTTTCCTAAATTATGGCTTTAAAGGCAAATAACTTTCAACCCAGTTAAGCATTCCGCTGCTCCCTTTAATGATACCACACTAATTCAGTTTACAATACCTAAACTGTTTTTTAATTTATACAGGCACGCTACAGTCCTCCCCTATCACATCCAGAAGATTCCATTTGGCAAATTATTGTTTCTCTAACAATGATTCTCAGTTTCATTTCTGTAAAACCCTAGGGTTTCTTATAAGCATACTAATAGGCACACTGCAATTACCTTATATTGACTATACATGTATCTTCACTTGCTTATTTGTGTTGTTTTCCTATATGGAACAAATTCCTTATGGGTAGGGATAGTTTCCTTGTTTGTCTTTGCATCCCCACCACTTACCACAGTGTTTGGCACACACAAGACATTTAATAAATGATTGACTGACTCGTATGAATGTTTCACAGACAGTGATTACAAATAAGTTTAATAGGCCAGAGAACAGCAACTCTCATATATTAAAATCAATAGAAAGTTAAAAATGTTATATCTAAGAAGGCAGACAGTATATGAACACTAATAATCTCCAATTTGGTTGTCTTCCCATGCATTCCAATAGAACCAATGTTGAAAGATGAAACTGTTACGGGCGGCTAGGTGGCGCAGTGAATATAGCACCGGCCCTGGAGTCAGAAGGACCTGAGTTCAGAGCCGGCCTCTGACACTTAATCCACACAAACAAAAACCTAGCCGTGTAACCTTGGGCAAGTTACTTAACCCCAATTGCTTTAAAAAAAAAAAAAAAGATGAAACTGTTTTTGCAGCCCACTTTCACCTTAGAGTTCAACAAATATTTAATAAGAGCTTAAAATGTACATAGTGGGGTGGTTAGGTGGCGCAGCACCAACCCCGGAGTCAGAGGACCAGAGTTCAAATATGGCCTCAGACACCTGACACACTTACTAGCCATGTGACCTCGGGCAAGTCACTTAATCCCAGCTGCCCTTGCTCCCCCTCCAAAAAAACAAAGGGGGGGGGGGGGGAAGAATGTACATAGGTCCTATGTTAGGTGTTCAACATGCAAAGAAAAGATAGCCTCAGTCCTCCAAAAGTCTACAATTTAGGAGACTGAGAGTAGTTAAAAGGTACAGAGGAGAGGTTAAATAATGGTTTGAAAGGTTTGAGGAAGAGATCTTTTATAATATAAAAATAAGGAAAACTTTACACTAGAAGTAGAGGTACCTGAACTGGGTAAGTAGTAGGCTTATCAGTAAAGATATGGGGATGTGGTGGGGGAGGGGAGGTTGACACATCTGTAGGAATTAATGCATGGAAACTGTAGAAAATTAAATAATTCAGTTTTACAATCAGTCAGTGTCAGAGAAATCATGAAATTAAGTGCTAGAAATAAGAGCCAGACCACTGAATGCCTTGACTAACAGACTAAAGTGTTGCTATCTTGAGAATTTAGCAGGGGCAGCTATTATTCATTTACCCTTACCTCCCCTTCCCCTATTTCCCCACTTTCTTTCTACCCTGTTTGCCTTCCCAGCACTAGCAACAGAGGAGATAGCTACCCCCCTCCCCTGGCTGCTATTTTGATTTTCTGGATACCAAGGTAAAAAGTCCATAGGCAGGAAAAAAAATGGGAGCTTGGATAAGGACATAGGATTTTCAAAGTATACCTAGCTAAAAAGCATGACATACCTTTTGAGAGCCACGGAGCTAAGAAATGGAAGAACTTTTAAATGACAAGTTTGTTGAATTTCTTGAGTTTTCTTTTTTTTTTTTTAATCAAGAGAAATACTTCTCCACAGACACTGCCGCTGCTCCAGTACCCATGTTGCCTTAAGATTCCCACTAGACAACCCTACTTACTTAAGTGGTCTACATTCCAAATTATACTCCTCTCTAAATAAAAGTTTATAAAAAAGAAAAACACCTCCTCTGGGGAAGAAAAAAAAAGGAGGGAGGCAGAGTCAAGATGGTAAAGTAGCAAGAAGCAGTACCATCAACCCACAAAACTCTTCCAAATAGATCTAGGAAACGTACCAGACTGAACTCTGATGGGGAAATCCAAGAAAAAGCCACAGACATTTTTCCAGCCCCAGTTGGCATAAGAAGATAGAGAAGTCTATGTGGAACAAGTTCAGAAGCAAACAAAAGCTGTGTGGCTTGGACATCAAGAACAGAACAAGGTCTCAGTTCCAGCTTCTAGCCTAGACTGAAGCCTACAGAGGAATAATCAGGGCAGGAACTGCAGACCAAAAGGGAGGCCTACAATTCTGTATCTAATAGAGTCCTGGATGGCTGGTACTGGCTGAACTCAGCAATAGTACTCTACTGCTGTTCAGATCCAGACCAAGGTAAAGAATTTGCAGAGCTCAGACCTGGAGGAATGGTGAGCAGATTTTGCCATGTATCATACTAATTTGGAAGCACTAAAAGATTGATGATCCCTAGCCTACAGATTTCCCTGATCTCATGGGATAGCAGCACAACAATCTAATCCTAAGAAAGCAGCAACAGGACCAGTCCAGAACTTCCTTCCAGAATTGCAGAGTCTAGTACTTAATATCAAGCCTAAAGTCACAAAGTAGGCTGGAAGAACGTACCAAAAAAATTCTATCATAAAAAGCTATACAAGTGACAGAGATACCTAAGACATAAATTCAAAGAAAACTAATGATACAACTATAGAAAAATCTCAAAGAAAAACATGACTTGGGTAAAAATTCAACTAGAATTCTTAGAAGTGAGTTTTTTTAAAAGAAATAAAATTTCAATGAAATGGCAACACTAAAGGAAAAAAATGTAAAAGAAATTGAGAAGTATAGAAGAAATAATTTGCAAGAGAATGACTTGGCACAAGAGATACAAAATCCTGCAGAAGGAACAAACTCCCTAAAAGCCAGAATAAAACAAATAAGCCAAGGAACTCTGTGAGACAAGAAATCCTAAAACAAAGTCAAAAGACTAAGTAAAAAAGAAAGTTTAAGATATTTCATAGCAAGAACAAGTGACCTGAAAATTAGATCAAAGAGAAGAAATTCAACAATCGCTGGATTACCTGAATGCCACGAACACATCAAAAGCCCAGAAATCATACTTCAGGAAATATGCAAGCTGCCACGTCACTTAGACTCACAAGGCAAAGATGAAATAGAAGGAATATACCAGTTGCCTCCTCCCAAAAAAACAAAAAATCCTCCAAATGAAAACTTCCAAGAAAATTACAGGCAAAACATGATGCTCTCTCAAGTCAAACAATCAAAAAGAAAAAATCCAAGTACAAAAGGAACCAATCAGGATTACCTAAAGAGTGGAAAAACTTGAAATCTGAAATTTTAGAAGGCAATGAATATAGGTTTATAGCCAAAAATAACTTATCCAGCACAACTGCATAAAAGAGTAAAAAAAAAAAAAAAAGACCTTTGATGATAAAGAGGACTTCTAAGGATTCCTGATGCCAGAGTTACATCATCACTTCAAAGATCAAACAGAGGGAGAAAAGAGAAACATAAAAAGGTAAATTCAACAAACAATCATAAGGACTAAATAGGAAAAACTGCTTACATTCAAATATGGGGAGATAAACCATGTCTGTCCCCTCTGAAACCTATCATCATCCAGGGTAAGGAATCTAACTAAACAAGACCTAGGAGTGGTTCTGTTCTGTCTCAATGATATGGAAGAAAGGAATATATTGGTGGGAACAGGACGAGGAGAGAAAATTATTTCACATGATCAGGGTTCACAAGCAGGTATCTATTCAAATGAGGGAGGGAGAGCTTGATATATGAACCTCCCTCTCAGGTGAATTAGGGAAAAGAGAGAGTACATATACATGTACATATAATACATACATATATATACACACTCACAAAGGATACAGAAATATATTTCCCTCAACAGGAAATTAGGAGGGGAAAGGAGAAACAAGAAAGAATAGATTAAGAGAGGGATTAGTCCTAAGAAAAATATACTCTATACAAAGATATGCAAAAATATGTTGAAGAAGATGGTTTCAGAGAAACCTGAGAAGACTTATGTGAATTGATGCAGTGAAGCAAACAGAATCAGAACAAATTATACTAAGAACAATATGGCAAAGACAAACAACTCTGTAAGATTTAAGTACTCATTCAGTATAAGAATCAACCACAGTGACAGAGGATTAATGATGAAATATGCAACCCACCCATTTCCTGAGTGGTAAAGGACCTGGAGTACAGAATGAGACATAATTTTTTTTTGGACATAGTCAACATGGAAATTTGTTGTGTTTCACAAGGGTTTTGTTTCTCTTTTGTTCTCAACTGGGAACGAGGGTGGGATAGAAGGTAAAAAAGGCAGATTTTTGTTGATTAAAAAAAAAAAAGAATCTGGGGCGGCTAGGTGGCGCAGTGAGTAAGAACACTGGCCTCGGAGTTGGGATGACCCGAGATCGAATCCAGCCTCAGAAAATGAGTATCCACACATAAACAATGACTAGCCGTATAACCTTGAGCAAGTTACTTAACCCCAATTACTTCAAAAAGAAAAGAAAAAAAAGAATCCAATAGGATATTAGTATTAATAGTATTTTCCCTGTGAAATACTAAAGAAATTGTCCATAAAATGTATAAAACTTGTGGAAAAATTTAAATATCTGGAGAGAAGTCTGACTGAGGTATCAATAGATTGGACAGGACAGACAACTTGGCTCTATACTGCATTTCAAGCTTTTTATAATTTCTTCCCTTTCTACTTTAGAAACACACAGATGACCAGTTGTGACCAGCAGTGGGGGGAAAAGAGCAGGGAAAAAGTGGCAAAGCAGCCTCACAGAAAAGGTAAAGTGAGGCACAAAGAAGGTAAGGGACTTGCTCACAGATACAACAACTAATTGTCAACATCTGAACTGGAACACAGATTTGTACTAGCAAGTCACTCACTTTTAGTTTCAGTCTCCTCTGTAAAATGAGAGAGTTGACTAAAGTTACTTCTATCTCTAAATCCTACTATGCTATAACTCTGAATCCAGCCATTGTTCTTTTTATTACATTATACTACTGGGCTTTTTGCACATTAGAACAGGCAAGTGAGCCTGTTTTTCAGTCCACCACCAGCTTTGATGATAAAAGCTTTGTATTTTAAAAGAACTAAGCATTTTAAAGTAATTACTGTACAAGAAGGAAACTATAACTTTCCACAATATACAAATTGCAGTAAAGGGAAAATGCTCCTATAACAATCAGGCCATAGTCACCAAATGACTGCTAAACAGTGCTGGCACGTGCGCACATACATACTCCCAAATTTCCAATCAACAACTTTAAAACCATAATAATGTCAAAAGCATGAAAGAACAAGTTTTTCCTTCACAACTGTGCCAATGTTTTTGGAATCACAGTTTTTTATATATATTTAAAATTTCCTGCAACAAGTTATCCTGTAACCAACTCTTCCAAATTCTACTTGAGATCAGCAAAACTTGGAAACACAGATTTCCCCAAGCAAGAAAAAAAGCCATCTAACTGGCATTTGTTCCGATGATTGTTTGAACAGTCAGTGACAATAATTTTGTTATGATTCTCAGATGCACTCAGACAAGTGAAACTACAATTGTTCAAATCAACAACTTCCTTTATTGTCCTGTTTCTAATTTCAGGGTAACTAGTGCCAAAACACGTGACTTCCTTCAATTTGTTATGTGGGAAAGCTGGTTGAAATTTTTTTATGATTAGTTTAAGTTATCTCAATATGAGTCCCATATTTTTTTCAGACAGACTCCATGAATGGTCTTAATTTTTCTCTGGGTTCCATTCATCACTCTCTTGACTTTTTCCATCATGCCACTATAAACTTCTCACCCCAGAAGTTCACTCTTCCATCTACTGTCCCTTCCTCTAACAGGCTGGTTCTTCTCAGAACCTCCATTTTAAGGAAAGTGTCCAGCCTTATTGGGAGAGGGTGTTGATCCATCCTCCCACCCCATCCAATTCAATGATCCCTTTGGGATCAGCCATTGGCCAAGAGGTTTGCTGTCACTTTGGAAACCACTGGCACATTAGTGGGGCACTGAAAAAAAACTAGATGCAGAGGTAAGGAAACCATACATGGAACAAAGATCACCTAGGAGAGAAGGTGGGAAATGGAAGATGGAATAGTGTATGAGGAAAATGACTAGTAGGGTAGGCTAACTGAAATAAGAGTAGCATGAATTAAAGTAGCATGAATTAAGAGTAACATTAAATAAACCTGAAAAGATTAGCTTGACCCAGATTGGGGAGTTGTTTACATTCCAGGCTAAGGACTTTATACTTCATCTTAGAGGCAACTGAAGTTACTGAAGATTTTAATATGATCAAATCTGTTTTAAGAATATCTATTTGGGGAGTGGCTAGGTGGCACAGTGAGTAGAGCGCTGACCCTGGAGTCAGAAGGACCTGAGTTCTGATCCGACCTCAGACACTTAACACACACACACACACACACACACACACACACACACACACACACACACACACACACACTAAACCTAGCCATGTGACCTTGGGCAAGTTACTTAACCCCAATTGCCCTCCAAAAAGCAAAAAAAAAAAAAAAAAAGAATATCTATTTGGCAGTTATTTACTGAGGAGATTTTTCCTCATATGTAAAAATTCAGGTGTTGTCAAATGTTGCATATTTATAATATTCAAGCTTGGTTCCCCTAAAAGGTAGGAAAATGAACATCTATGTATACTGCTTTGCAGGGGTGAAAATAGGAGTATGAACATTATATATAATGCTGACTTTATCTTTATCTTTGAGATTAGAACCTTAGGGCTGAAAACCGACCCTTTCTGACAGCCTTCTCAGAATGTTTGCTGCCTATATTCAGTATTAAAAAACAATTAGGGGCTGGTGAAAATGTAATGTTTTCCCATCAAAATTCACAAATCTCTGAAATTATACACATATTCCTCTGGGGATCCTCAGTTAAGGATCTCAAATGTACAACAACCCTGTCATTTTGGGGGGAGGGGGAGGAAAGAGGCCTTGGAGGAAATGAAATGACTACAACTTGCCTAAAAAAACTTATTTTTATTTGAGTATTTACTACTTGTGTACTTGACACTGGGGAAAAATATGAGACAAGACAATACAACCTTTATTATTTTAAAGTATATTCTGGTAAGAGGATATTATAAATCTATAAATAACTATTACATAAAAGTGCATACAAGTGTACTGTAAGGGAAAATACTATGAAAGATATGGGAAGGAAAAAACCAGCCAAGGTTAATGGTAGGATTGAAATGAATTGAGGGAAGTCATCCTAGAAGAATTAGCATTTAAAGTGTACTTTAAATGGTAAAAGAACAAGGACATTCCAAGCCTGAGGACCAATGTGAACAAATACACAAATTCAAGAAAGTTTAGAATATTGAGTTTATAAAGGCTATATAATGCCCGACTCATGTTTAGCTGGATGGTTAGCTGGTCTCAAAGAAAACCAAAATGACATCATTATGTTGGGGTCAAGGTACAGTATAGCCTGTCCAACTGTGGATGTTCAGACCAATACAAACTTAGAAGGTTCTACCACAGGTCAGGTACAAATAATCTACATAAACATAAATGGAGAAGTCAATTTAAATTTGCACATCTCAAGTATCTTTTGAGCTATTGTAATTCTGTTTTCAGAGCACCGTTCTTGGTGTCCATATGCCATGCTGAGTGTCTCCCATGTCTTACAATCAACTGCAAAGTTCTTCAGAGAGGCCTTGAGAGTGTCCTTGTATATCTTCTTTTTTTTTTCTTTTTGGATGGGGGGAAGATAAGGCAATTGGGGTTAAGTAACTTGCCCAGGGTCACAGGTCTAGTTTTGTGTTAAGTGTCTGGGGCCAAATTTGAACTCAGGTCCCCCTGACTCCAGGTCTGGTACTCTAGTCACTGTGCCACCTAGCCGCCCTTGTATATCTTCTTCTAACCTCCATGTGACTACTTGTCCTATGTGAGCTCTTCATAAAATAGGTTCTTAGGCAAATCTATGCTTGGCATTCAAACAACATGATGTAATGGTAAAAGGAAATTGAAGATCTTTCCTGCCCCTTACTAGGCTTAGGTGAATTTGAGGACCTTTCCTGATTTAAAAATAAACTCTGCCCCCTAATATGTTGAATGTGATCACATGGAGTCTATGATGGGAGGCTTGTTTTTCAGGAGGCACAACTTTTGTTACTTTGTAGTCAAGTGGGTCACAGGGTTGTGATGTTCTCTGACCCTGGTGAAGGTTACGTATACCTCTGGGACAAGATTTTGCTTTGGGGCTCACTTTGGGAAAAGTTATGAGATTTGGCCAGATGAAACTCCAGGCAGCGATTGAGCCTTTCCCCCTTCCCTCCCCCCAGCTCTGAAAACCCAGATGTTAGTGCTTCTCTCTGGTGATTAACTAGGTGTAGATAGTAATGGTCAGATAGCTGGGAGCCCTGTCTTTTGGTCTGCTGAATTGTGTTATTTTTTCTGTCTGTATTTTTGTCTGCTTGTAACTTCTGTTTGTATTTTCTGAAGTTCAGTGTGCTAACTTTTTCCCCTGAACTAGGTCAATGATATATGTTTGACTGATTGAAGTAAGATTGATAACCCTTTTTGAGCTGCTTTCCTTTAGAAAAGCAGATCAAAGAACCTGTGCTAGCAGCCATCCTGGGTATGCTAGGGTGACTGCTGCTACACATGGCCAGCCCATGAGAGTTGTGCTTTCTGAAGTAGAGTTTGAATGTTTGGCAGTTCAACTCAAGAAAGGACCTCAGTGTCTGGTACCTTATCTGGGCAGGTAACCTTTGGAATCTTCCTAAGACAGGGGCACAGAATATAAGGATTCAATCAAAGGGCCACATTTGAGGAGTCTGGAGCCACATGTGGCCTTGAGGATGCAGGTTCCCCACCCCTCTCTAAGACTGGGTTTCCTGGCTGGCACTGGTATACTGTCAAGGTTTCACAATGAGGTCAGCACAATGGCTATGTAGACCTTCAGTCTGGTAGGTAGTCTAATACCTCTTCTCTGCCACACTTTGCTTCAGATTCCCAAACATTGAGCTAGCTTTGGCAATGTGTGGGTCAACTTCATCATCTATGGAAATATATGATGATATATGGTAAATAAACATCCTTGGAAAGTATACTGCCAAGATAAATAAACTTATCTGCAGGATTCAAAATTTCTCCATTTGCTATATATGTGCGTGTATATGTATATGTGTATATATATAATGTATATATGTGTATATATATAATATATAATATATATATAATATATATATATATATAAATATATATAATGGTTTCATGGATGGATGGTAGGTGTTGGCTGGTTGAGAGAACCTATTTTCTTGATGTTAACTGTTAGGCCAAAATTAGCACAAGCAACAGAGAACTGACCTAAGCTGCTACATCTCAGTCTTAGATGCTACACTAAATGCACATTTAGCTAAGTTATCTGTAATTAGAATTATAGGATTTAGGGTTGAAGCAGTATTATACTTTAGTAATTCTTTTTAAAAATGTTTCAGTTATAGGTATGCTTATGGTTGCAATCATCAAATCAAGGTGATTACACAGCATTTCTATTTTCCCCATTAATTCCTTTATAAAATGAGAGATACGCTCTCAGGACATACTGGGATCATGTATTCCCACAATAATAGTTAATATTAATATAGTGCTTACTCTGTTGCTTACGCTGTGCCAGGAGCTATGCTAAGTTCTCAGGATACAAAATGAGGAAAAAAGTCCGTCTCTGCCCTCACAATCTAATGGGGTAGACAACAAAAAAACACATACTCCCTTTAAAAAGTGATTCAGAAGCCCCAGTTCTGACTACCTCACCACCATTCACTTATTCCCATCCCCCTCAGTCAATCCCTGCCCCGTTCCACTTTAAAGCTACCCAACCCATCTATTAAAGTTCTCTGGAATGCCTACTCCATAGGCAACAAATAAGCTTTCATCTTAAAGCTTTTTCTTTCTTGTTCTGTTCATCTTGTACTCATTGAGACCTGGCTTCCACCCCTTTCAAAATGTTTATCCATATTCCCAGTGTGGAGTTGAAATACTCCTTGCTCCCACTGCCATTCCCAAGCTCTCCATCTAACAACTCCAGAATACCCTCCTTCCTTCCTTCAGGAAAACACCATGGTCTTTCCTTGCGACCCCTCTACCCAAACTCAAGTGGGTCTCTTACCTCTAGGATGGAAAATAAATTTCTTTGTTTAAAGTCCTTCATGACCTGTCCTCCCCTCCTATCTTTTTGTTTTCTTACTCCTTACTCTCTTCTCCCATGTACACTGAAATTGAGTGATACTGGCCTCCTTGCAGCTACTCATTATTTATGACACTCATCTCCTGATTCTAGACATTTTCAATGGTTTTCCTCCATTCGTGGAATGCTTTTAACAGTAAACTTCTGGAGAGTAGTAGATTTGTTTTTTTGCCACTCTTTGTAACACCAGGGCTTAGCACAGTGCCTGGCATATAGTACATTGATTGTTGACTAAAAATCCTTTTGCAAAAGTTAATCCAATGTAAATGATTAAATTAAGTTAGGGTGATAATCACCGACACCCTAAAAACTGGGTGGAAACATCAGGTGGAAGCTTCACTTAAAGGCAAAAGACCCCTCCTTCCCTAGTTCCCTCGAGGTATCAGGAAACCCTCAAGTGGATAAAATGTAAATAGGCCTATCTCTGAGAGATGGGAGCTAGAGCAATCGTGGTAAATGTAAAAAGGAACAAGTAACGATTATAGATAATTTCTAATATCCCTTTCAGTTTGAAATTTTCTGATTTAGAGGTAAGTCCACTTTTACTTCCTGAACAGAAACTACTATGATATAAATAAGTAGGTCAACTACAAGGGGAAAAGCTAAAGGGTTCGGACTTAATCAGATAACTATCAGAATAACCTTGCCGCAATATGCGTATCAGTAAAGAAAATAATGGAGTTCAGAATTGTAAGTTGTACCTAGGGGTACATAAAGTTCTTTTCTGGAAGGTTGCTAGAAAGCACAATTTCTCTCAAAGCAATGTGGACAGAAAGAATTACAAAATCTCAAGAGTTGGAAGGGATCTCAAAGGATCTAGTCCAAAGAGGAGTACTTGAACAAAACAATTTCTTCCAGGGGCATCTAGGTGGCACAGTGAATAGAGCATCGGCCCTGGAGTCAGGAGGACCTGAGTTCAAATCTGGACTCAGATACTTGACACAATTACTAGCCCTGTGACTTTGGGCAAGTCACTTAACCCCAATTGCCCTCAAAAAAAAAAAATTCTTCCTGTATCTACCTCCAGGTCTTGCAACTTTCACTTGGAAGTCCTCTAGCCACAGGAAACCCATTACCTTCCAGTGAAAAGTCATTTCACTTTTGAATAATTCTAATTATTCTTTTTCTTACATGGAATTGAAATTTCTATTCACTCCTTCTACCTCTAAGACCAGATAGAATAAGAAAGACAGACTTTCGAAAAATTGAAGGCAGCTATTATTCCCCCACCTAAGTCTGTCTTCACCGAGCTGAATTCCCCAACTTCCTTTAACTAATGCTCAAATAACATGGCCTCTTTCCATTCTAATTTCCCTGCTTTGGACATGTTCCAGTTTGCCTGTCTTTACTAAAATATGGCACCCAGAATTGAACTTAATATTGCTGAAGTGGTCTAACAAAGACAGAAGCATCTGGGGCTGTCACTGTTTACATTATGGGCATTTTACTTCTCTTAATGCAGCCTAGCTCAAATTCAATTTTAAAAAAGCACTTAACTAAGCACTTATGAACAAAACACTACCCTAACCCCAGGGAATTAAAAAAAAATTGAGGGGGTGTTTGATTGCCATGGTACAACTGATGATTCATTAAACTTTACAGCTGGTTCAAAGGATCATCTTAATTTTCTCAGTATCATCAGGTCTAAAAAAATTCTGAAGTCCAGGGGCTGGCAAAGAAAGGAGAATTTTTAAAAATGGAGCCATGATTAAGGTATAAAAATATCACCATTAAGTCAAGAAAAAAATTAGGTCTGACATTTATTCTTATTGAAAACAACACATTCAAGCATGCTGACTCAATCAACCATCATTTAGTAAGCAATTAATAAATAGTGCAGTCCTAGGGAAAAAAATGAAAGGTAAAAACAGTCCCAATCTTCAAAATGCTCACATGCTAATGGGAGAGAAACAGGTAAAACTAAAAGTACACATAAGTAATGGGATTATCAGGTGGGGGACATGAAAGGCATTATGATGTACAATGCAAGTGCCTGATCTGGAGCCTGTACAGACAGAACTGATTCTGGACAGTTAACACAAGAACTAGAATGCAATCAAAAGGCACTAACTGGCTAAAAAATAGGTGTGTTGCTCATTTTCTTCCAGCTCTCTTTAAGTTCCTAGGAGACAAAAGAATAAACCTTCAGTGGGTCAGAGGCCTAAAATTTCTTAGAGATCTCATCAGCAGGACTACATGAGAACATGGCACTGTTATTACTTTGATTTCTGTCATGCCTATTCTTTCCTGCTTTTAGGTGAAGAGAACTGAAGACAGCTATGACTTGGTGAGCTTCAAAATGTTGGGAGATTGAGCCGTCAGGGCTAGAGCTGCCAAAAGCCAGACGGTGAAGAGCAGAGTGCCAACAGACATGTCCACAGCCCAGTACAGCACAGCAGAGACACAGACTCAATCCATCTATTATCTATGTCACATTTGGAAGTAAACTTTGGTGGGCTGAATGTAATGAAGAAATTGATAAAGCCCGAGGCTCACTCTCCAGAAGGCTGAGGTGGCAAAAGGGCACAAAGGGATATACTGGGGCCAGCTGAAACCTCGACAACTGTTCAATTTTCAGTGTGAGCAGTGACACCTCAGAAATAAGCAAATACTACAAATCAGGGCTTGTTTTGACACCAGTGGTGTCAAACTCAAATAGAAATGGATCCCTGCTGGTCACATACTAATTTAAAAAACCTCAAATTCATATATTGTCTATATTGTATTATATTTTTATTTTTCATTAAACGTTTCCCAATTATATTTTAATCTGGTTTGGGCTATCTTCTGGAGTTTTAGAGGTTGACAACTGTGGTTTAGTCTTAAGAAAGTGATGGAGAAAAATGTTCTCTAGAATAGTATATGTGTGTCCCACACACTGGGGGGGAATATGCTTCTATTTATGTTCCAGCTATATATTGACATCTTGACAAAACCAATTGATTTTAACTCATTAAATGAAATAGATAATCACTGATAAGTAACAGTGAGGGCTTGGGTAAGTAGCATTCAATAAAAGCCACTTATATCTTAGCACACTGCCTGGCACATGCTATTGTTCAAGTCATTTTCAGTCATGTCTAATTATGATCCTTTTTGGAGTCCTTTTGGCAAATATACTGGAGTGGCTTCCCATTTCCTTCTCCAGTTCATTTTACAGATGAAGAAACTGAGGCAAACAGGGTTAAGTTGCCCACAGCTAGATTAAGTGTTTGAGGCCAGATAAGGTGAGTCTATCTCACTCCAGGTCTGGTGCTCTAGTCACTACACCGGATAGCTGCCCTCATATCTCCTTCTCAGGACTGCCCCTAATACAACCTGAAAGGGAAATGTAGTCAGTCAGCCTTATTCTGTGGGATTGAGAAAAGAGTCTTAATATAAATATATACCCTCCAAATTCAAAATAGCCTTTTCCTGGTCCTGATTCTTTCTTTGAGTTTACTTCTATTATTCACATATTTCACTATCACCTGCCTTTCAAGCACTCTTTACTTTTCTACAAAATTATACTCTCCAGAGTATCCTAACTTGAGCTATTCCTTTGTTTCCTCTGAAGTTTCTGTCTAAAGTAGATTTTTGGGAGAATGTAACTGACTTCATTTATTTATTTATTCATAAATTTGCTATTATTATATTTCTTTTTTCTGTATGACACTGAATGTCTCCTTTAGTGCCTTCCTTCTCCAAATTATTTTACAAGAAAACTCGCGACTCTGAATATAGTTCCAAGAACTTACTCCCTTCTCTTAAAATTCAATCCAATAAAAACATATAGTAGGAACTTAACAAATGCAAATTAACAGATTAATAAAGTAGATACCGTTTTCTTTGGTTTGATGTAAATATGGCTCTGATAAAAGACAGGTTCTTTTCTAATAGTAACAATTTAAGCATCCTACTAGTACCTTTATATGCCCAAAAGTGTTTTGCAAGAAATTTCTTATGTACTCTGGGTCATGTAGTTCAGGAGGGAAGAAAGAGAGATGGAGAGATGAGGGGCAATGTGTGTGCGAAGATCTGTGAGACACCTATGTCCATCACCTGCTGACAGAATGTGTCACTAACTTAAATGGGTAAATTGCAATGTACCTGCCTGCCTGAAAATTCTTGCAACAGTTCCTTTTCTTCCTGTTATTCTCCAAGGCTTGGTGCTTGTTCTCTAAATCATAAATGATCTATTCCCAGTTTTGGCCCCCACTTCCAAAATCAAGAATAACTTTAACCCCAAATCTATATCTCTTGAGCTTTAGTACTCCATCATCAGATGCCTAGTGAACAAATTTCTAACTGGATATCCAATAGCCATCTCATGTCCAATCTCTTCCCAATGCACCCCTCTTTTCAAACCTCCTTATCACTGTATTAAGGGCATCATCCCACCAATCCACCGAGGATGCAAGTTTGCATGTATCTTAGCATAGGTGACATTCATAGCACGTAAAAAGCAGTTAAGGGGTTCACTGATGACTGATAAGGTCCAATATGTATGTGAGGGATGGAGTTAGATGAAAGGATTGTATAACAAGGGAGACTTCCTTTAATGGGCTGGCTTTTAATAGGCTTTTTATTAATGGCAAAAAATTCTGGTTTTTGACGAGAGAGATCTTTATTCTCAGATAGGCCAAGAACACTGTCACAATAGAGTTTGATTCAAAGCCAATAATGAACACAGGAAAGAATATAATTTGTAAACTATCCCTAGGGCCCAGAAATGCATTCATTCTACCTAACAGAATGAAAGTTATTTGAAGGGATGGTCTACTTGGGTCTTTTTGACTTCCTCCCCTTAAGCTCAACTAAAAATTTAGGTGACTTTCTTTGAGTCACATAGCTATTAACCATTAGAATCTGAATTCCAAGTAGCACTCTTTCCACTATACCGAATCAAAAAAGAAAGACTTGTTAAAGGGAAAATAATTACATGGGTCAGGCTTTTTCAGGGGATGGAAGGAGGAAGAAGATGGGAATTCTAGTGTTAGGAAGCTGAAAACAGGAGCTATATAATACCTACTATACTGTAGAACCCATTACCTTCCACCTTTCTCCAGATTATTCCCAGTACAACCTCCACTGGCTCTTATCTTTAATCTCTCCATATCTGTTAGCTCCTTCTCTACTGCCTACAAACCCTCCTCGAGTTTCCCCCATTAAAAATTTATCCAAGTCTCTCCCTTAAAAAATTTCTCACTTGATCCTATAACCTCCTATATCTCTCATCCCTTTCACAAATAAAGTCTTCACAATCCTCTCTTCTTACTCTGTTCTAAACCCTCTGCAATCTGGCTCCTCATGTCATCATTCAGCTGAAAATTCTCTTCCCAAAACTATTACAGATCTCTTAAAAAAAAAGCCCTAATGACCTTTTCTCAATCTTTCTCCTTTCTTTACTTCTCTGTAGCAGAGGATACTTTTAGATCACTGTCTCCTCCTGTTTACCTCCCCTCTTCTAGGTTTTCATGATGCTGCTCTCTCCTAGTTCTATGTGACTCCTTTTCTTAGTCTCTTTTGCTGGCTTCTTCATCTGTATCATGTCCACTAACTACAACTGTCTCCTAAAGCTCTATACTGGGACTCCTCTTTTTTCCCCTTGATAATTTTTCCACTTGGAGATCCCAACAGCTTCTATAAAGTTTAATGATAATCTTTGCTGATGATTCCCAGATTTATATAAACCTCTCTTTGAGTTCCAGTCCACCATTATGAGTTGCCTTTTAGAAATGTCAAATCTGGTATCTTGTAGGTATCTCAAACTCAACATATTTAAAACAAAACCCCTCTTTCCCCAAATTGTCCCTTCTGATTTCCCTATCACTGTCCAGGGCTTGCAACCTCAGTGACATCCCTGACTCCTCACTCATTTCACATACCCAATCTATTGTTAAATATTATTGTTTTACATCTGTGCTATAGTTCCCTTCCATCTATGCACACAGCTAACTGCGTTCACACCATCAGCTCTCATCTACTGTACTGTAATCATTTTTAATTGTTCTACCTGCCTCATCTCTCCACATTCCATCCTCCAAAGACCTGTTCATATCACACATGCACACACATAACACACACACCCATTCCAGATGCTCTCTGTTACCTCCCAGATCAAATATAAAGTCCTCTGCTTTGCATTGAAAGTTCTTTGTAACTTGGCACTTTTCTACCTTCCCAGTTTTCTGACACTTTACTCACTTCCATGAATTCCATGACTCAGCTATGATGGGCTACTTGAAGTTTATCAAATATTACACTCCATCTCCTATCTGTGTCCCTTTATATTAGCTTTCCTCTGTGCCCTCCCTCTTCTTCTAAACCCTAACTTCCTGCTGGAGTCAGCTCAAATACCACTTTCCACAGGAGGTTTTTCCTAGTTCCCCATTAGCTAGTGCTTCCCCCGTTAAACTATTATTTACACACACACACACACACACACACACACACACACACACACACACACACATATATGTATATTGTCCTACCTAGTTATTTACGAGTCTTATTTTCCCCTTCAGATCCTGAGCTCCTTTTTATCTTTCTTTGTATCCCCAGTCCTTTGCACATTGCCTGGCATACAATAAGTACTCAAAATAAGTGGTTTTTGACTGAATGACAGCACAAAGTGGCTCCATCAGCTTCTTTTTAAGGTTTTCTTGAATCACATTAATAGGAAGAATTTATCCCGTTACTAGTTTTGGATAAGCTTCCACACAAAATGACAGATTTTTATAGTTATTACAGAGTTGGCTTTGGGTTTGCCCATATATCCAGGCAACACATCTTGTTAATTATTCCTCTATCTTTTCGCTCCCCTCCATTTCCTAGTATCTCAATCTGGTCCTTTCTCACTAAATTCCCCCCCACTTCTCCTACAACCCCACTCCCCTTTCATATTTCCGCAGCATTCTAACTAGGCACCTTCTTTATAGTCTGTCTTCTCTAAACTACTCTGACTACCAGTCAGGTTCATCTTTCTAAAATGCATTTCCCCTGACCAAATCATTCCTCTGGTCAAAAGCTATCAATGGATTCTACTGAACAAAATCCAAATGAGAAAGGTAACACTTCCATTATCTTTCTGACAACAAGGTTGTGGCAAGGAAAACATTTCTGAGCATCATGAAATATAATGAAGAAGCTGGAGTACAGATACTCAAGTGACTTACCCAAAGCCTTCAAAGATTATTAGAACTAGAAGTGATCTTACAGACTACTTACTCCAAGGTCATAAAGTTTATTACAAAGTGGCACAGTTTAGTCTTCTGAGTCATAAGCTAGAAAGAATGCGCTATTATACCATCACTCCTATACAAGTACGACAAATGGACCATTTTTTTTTCTTGTTTAAAGATTTAAAACTTTTTCATTTAAAATTCAATATGAAACTAATCAGAAAAAAATCATTTCCTTAAATAAAGCTCTCCATTTATAAATAAAGAACAATTCCATAGTCTGCATTACTGTATGCCAAGAGACATCTGGGAAATGACTACAAGATCTAGTGGATTAGGAAATAAATAGAAATTCCTTTTCACTGCATACCTTACAAATGTAAGATGTTTGTCTCTTTCAAAGGGCCTGTGTTTCTCCAAGAGAGCATCTGAAATCAGCTTATAAGTTTTCAGTGGCTAGTACACTTGAGTAATAGCAAGAGAGCAACTAACTAGGAAGGACAAATTGTGAAAAAATTTTGGACTGAAATTATTACCTTATCTTCATAAGGAAAAATTAAATTAAAGTATTAGGACTCCCTAAAGACTGATTACAATGGCTTAAAGCGCCACAAGTCTGGGACCTGATTTAGTCAGGAACATTAAGCTCATCTAGACACCACCATGCTTCCCGTTTTAGAATGAGGAACTTCAGGGTATCCCTGACAGCCATCTGTAGCTAAGTGAAACAGAATTATAGAATCCTAGAAATGAAACAAGTCTTACAGATCTAGTTCATAACTCTTATTTTATAGAGGTAGATACTGAGGTCTTATGAAGTTTTATTATTTTCACAATGTTACAGATGTTCAGAGGCACAACTGGAGCTCAGAACTTGAGTCCAATCTGTAAGACCTGATACCTCTTCTAGCATTTTACCCCTTCCACGTCAATCTTCAACGTCATCCTCTGGCTTTGCACAGGTCTACTCCCTCCTGTATACAAGATGGATTGACTATGCCTCAGTGGCAATACCTTGCCATATCCCCTCCTTTTAGTGACCAGTCTTTTGGATAAATCATTGAATTGTCAAAGGTGAGAAGCAGCAGTCAATGATCTCATTTTACAGAGGAATGTCACATGCCTAACATACTAATGACATTTCTGGGTCCTGTATTTTAAGGGCAAAGTTGAAAGAGGAAGGAGGCTGTCAGGGTGAAAATATGCTGAGCAATACTCAGATATACAGATGATACCACTCTGGTGGCAGAAAGTAAAAAAGAGGGTAAAAGACGAGCGTATAAAAGATGCTTCAAGTCTAACATCAAAAACCCTAATATCTTGACAGCTAGCCCTCTCACTTCCCAGCAAACAGAGGAAGAAGAAATGAAAGTAGTGTCAGATTATATATTCTTGGGTTCCAAGATTATTGCAAATGGCAAACAGAGTCATGAAATTAAAAATGCTTGCTCCTTGGAAAGAAAGGCATGGCAAATCTGGATGGCATATGAGAAGGCAGAAACATCACCTTTGCTGACAAAGGTCCATACAGTCAAAGCTATGGTTTTTCCAGTAGCAATGTATGGCTGTGGGAGCTGAACCATAAAGAAAGCTGAGAGCCGCAGAATCAATGCTTTCAAATCGTGGTGCTGGAGAAGACTCTTGAGAGCCCCTTGGAGAGGAAAGAGATCAAATCAGTCAATACTTAAGAGAAATTAATTCAGACTATTCATTGGAAGGTCAAATACTGAAGATGAAGTTTTAATGCTTTGGCCACATAATGAGAAAACAGAACTCACTGGAAAAGCTCCTAATGTTGGGAAAGACTGAGAGCAAAAGGAGGATGAGACAGATAGGTAAGTTTCATGGAAGCAGCAAACATGAATGGTACACAGAGTCATAAATAGAGACAGCTGAACAGCAACAAAAATGTCTTAAATTCTAATATAGTAAATGTTGATAAATATGACTCACATAAAAAAATCTCTTTGGGAATCCTCAATTATTTTTAAGAATGTAAACAGTCCTAAGACCAAAAAGTTTGAGAATCTCTACTAATATGATCTCTAGGACCTCTTCTAATTCTTATATTTCTTATATAATTCTTATATAATTATCTTATATTTCTATAGTAGTCAATTCAACAAGCATTTATCAAGTGCCTGCTAGATGTAAGGCACTGTGAATATGAAATATGACCCAGTCCTTGCCTTAAGAAACCTACATTGTTGGGGCGGAGGTGGCGCAGTGAATAGAGCGCCGGCCCTGGAATCAGAAGGACCTGAGTTCGGAGCCGGCCTCCAACACTTAATCCACACAAACAAAAACCTAGCCGTGTAACCTTGGGCAAGTTACTTAACCCCAATTGCCCTAAAGGGGCGGCTAGGTGGCTCAGTGAGTAAGAGTGCCGGCCTCGGAGTTGGGATGACCCGAGATCAGATCCGGCCTCAGAAAATGAGCACCCACACATAAATAATGACTAGCTGTGTAACCTTGAGCAAGTTACTTAACCCCAATTGCTTTAAAAAGAAAAAAAAAAGAAACCTACATTGTAGGGGCAGTTAGGTGGCGCAGTGAATAGAGCTCGGACCCTGGAGTCAAGAGGACCTCTGTTCATATTTGGCCTCAGACACCCGACAGTTACTAGCTATAACCCCAACTGCCTTGCCTTCCCCACTCAAAAAAAAAAAAAAAAAGAAACCTACATTCTACCTGAGCCCTAAAAGGAAAAAGGTATTCTATGACAAGTCCAGAGGTTTTAGAGGCACAGTTGGAAGATGGGATGAATGAAAGAAACAGAGATGGAAACTGTGTAAATAGCTAACTAGGCTAGTTAGGCTGGAATGTTAAATATAACTTGTCTACTGCTTACTCCCTGTGTAACTTTGGGCAAATCACTTAATCTTGTTATGTCTTGGTTTTCTCGTGTAAAATTGGGGGAAGGGAGAGAATAGACTTGATGGCTCCTATAGTCTTCATCACCTCTTATGATCCTAATTTACTACAGGTTAAGCAAAGAATTGATACTACTCTTCTGGAAAACAATTTGAAAGTTATTACTAATTGTTGATCCCAAAATGTTTCACTAGAATTATATATTCCAGGCAGGTTAGTGACCCACCCTACAGCCCCACCAAACCCCAGCTATATGAACATTATTTGTGATAACAAAGAGCTAGGGGAGAAAAGATGTGCCCAACACTTTATAAATAATGGCTGAATAAATCATGGTATATAGAAATTTAAAAGAATACTGCTGCACCAAAAAGAAGAAAGGGCTAGAATCCAGAGAAACCTGCGAAAACTCCATTAACCAACACAGAGTAAAATAAGCAGACCCAGTAGAACAACATACACAATGATTACCACAGTATAAATGGAGTCAAAGTGGAAAGGCAATATAACTCTAGTAAAACATTATAAATTATTGTTAGTGCCAGTCTCTAACCAAGTTAACAGATCAAAGCCCTCCTATCAATAATCTGTTTTCTGAGAAAATTTACTCCATAAATGGATTTTCTTGATCATTTGTTGAAAACTATCCACTGGATCAAAATAAAATTTATCTTTTAAAAAATCTTGACCCTCTACACTAGCAATCTATTGCTACAGGTGAAAGGGAAAAAGGGGGTTGAGGGGGAAGGAACTAGTAGTTGTCAAGGATGTGCAAAATTTTTTCCTGATTCTTTTGTCTACTAACTAAAACTGCAATTCTAATTCAGATGAGCAAGGAGTTGTTTTAACTGGGGACATAAAGGAAAACATGAAACTTCTTGTCTTCAAGAATCCTACTTTTCACTGGGACAGAACTGATTAAGAATATCCAACAGATGGCACTATCAAATGTAGTAGAAACAGCATAAGAACTGAGAATCAGGAGACATGACTAGGGTTCTGGTTCTGACTCTACTTATACCTGTGTAGGCTTTTGGTTTCCCAATCTGTGACATAAGAAAAATAGTGATATAATGTAGAGAGACTTAGATTTCCATCCCGCAAATCTGAGTTAGACATCTTCTAGATACTGTTTGACCTTGTTCATCTCTAAAACAAAAGGAAAAACTACATGAAAAGAAAAATAAAGAAAAAACACATGCACACATTCCTCAGCTTCTGAAAACATCAAAAAGGGCTGGTCCAAGGTAGTAACCAATGTTGGATGCCCTGCAACAACTGCAACTGCTTCTTTAGTTGCAGTTTATCTAGACTTTTGAGCTACACAGGGTCATCTACTCCAACCCTCTCATTCTAAAGAGGAGGACACAGAAGGGGAAAAGTTGCCCTGCTGAGGTAAGAAAGGTAGCTCCCTCTAGAAGCAAAATAAATGAGACCTCAAAAATGTCTTGCAGTTCTCTTAGAGTTCATTTAAGCCTCAACAACATTTGAAGTAGCCACTAGGGTAGTTGAATCACAAAGGTTTTAATTTTTAATCATGTCCCATTTATTCTCAACACAAGGAACTGAAAAATATATTTAAAAAACACTTCCTTGGTGATTTCCCATTTAGCACAAGAGAGACTTCTCCCTACTCAACCCTGAACTTGGGGAACACTTTATTTGATAAATCTTTGATATAATTAGGCAATAATACACACACACACACACACACACACACACACACACACACACACACACAATTACTTATATTTGCATCCCCCTCCCTAGCCCATACTACTGTAACTTAATTAAGTCAGGGAGCTTTCAGTTTAGCACAATGCTCCAACTACAGCACTGCAGAATCTCAAAGGTCATCTGGTTTAACTTGTACAAGAATGCCTTCTACAACATACCTGAAAAGGCATCAAAGCCTTCAATGAATTCAATTCAATAAATATTTATGAAGTGCCCACCGTGTGTTAGGCATAGGGAGGGCAGATCAAGACAAAGTTAAACAGTCCTTACCCTCAAGGAGCTCATATTCTATCAAGGAAAGCAACATTAAATACAAAATATATGCAAACTAATTTCCAAAGAGAAGGCACTGGCAATTGAGAGATCTGCACAGGTTTCTGCAGGAGGTGCCATCTGACTTAAGTTTTCAGATTATAAGGCAGAGGGAGGGCATTCCAGTTAGGAACAGCAAAGGCATTCTGATAGGAGATGGATTTGTTATGGGTGAGAGACAGTAAAAATAGTTTGGTTGGGTCAGAGAGTACAGAGAAGGGGCATAATATATACTTCTAAAAAGGTATGCTGAAGTCAGGCTGTTAAAAGTTTTAAAGGGCAAACACAAGAGTTTGTGTTTAACTCTACAGGTAACAGAGAATCACTGGAGTTTATTTAGTAAAGGAGTGACGCTTTAGGAAAATCACTTTGGTAACTGAAGAAGATGGATCTGAGTGGAACAGACTTGAAATGGAAGGCTACTGAAACAATCCAAATGAGAAATGAGAGCCTAAAATTATCAGTAGTGGCTGGGGGGGAGGAGGGGGCAGGGGGAGAATGAATGCAAGAGATGTAGATGTAGTCAGAATAGAACAACATCTGGCAATCAATTGGATATGGGGGCAAGGGAGAAACCTATCAAATATGGCTCCCATTTTGCCAATTTAAGACTAGAAATTCAGTGTTACCTTCAATAGTTAAAAGTAATAGGGAAATTTTAAGTGGAGTGAACTTTGGGAGAAAATAAGTTTTTTGCACTTAAAGTATAAAATGCCTACAGAACATTCAGTTCCAAATTCCCAACCACAACAGCAGTTTAAGAGAGAGACTAGGACCATATATTTCAATGTGGTAGTCACCTGAATAGAGATAATAACTGAACCCTTGGGAGCTGATAAATTCACCAAGCAAAAAAAGTATAGACAAACTGCTCAAGGTATATCCAATTAGAAAACAAAATGAAAATGGTGATGAAGCAAAGGAGACTACAGAGGAACAGTCAAATGCGTAGGAGAACTAAGAGACACAAGTGACATAAAACCATGGGTGTTTATCAAGGAGTTTATACTCTAGCAAGAGGGATAAAACACATAGGCAAATGACCATTACAAATTAAAATACATAAGAGTACAGAGTGCTATGAAATTAGATGAGCAAGAGATTACTTTCAGGGGGCGGCTAGGTGGTGCAGTGAGTAGAGCCTGGCATCAGAAGGACCTGAGTTCAGTTCCAACCTCAGACACTTAACTCACACACAAACAAAAACCCAGCTGTGTGACCTTGGGCAAATTACTTAATCCTAATTGCCCTCCAAAAAGAAAAAAAGAGAGAGAGAGTGAGATTACTTTCAGGAAGAAGCTAAGGAGAGGAAAGTGTCACAAAAATTTCATAGGGGATAGCACTTCAATTAAATATTCTGGTATCCACAGAAAACCATTTATAACACTTAATAAAATTTCATACCTAAGTTAATTAGTAATTTAGTCAAAACAGCTTTCCTTTCTAGCGTCCTACATATCATATGTAGGACAAACTGCCTTTGTAAAATTGTGATTCTTATCTCAAATCAAGTTTTCCATTATAGTGATTATATATGTGTTTTGGGTACAGGAAAGCTGTTAAGATGAAATCAAACCATTTATTCCCTTCTCAACAATGTTTGTTTATTTGTGTACAGCTTATACAAACTTTACCTGATGCTAAAATTGATAAATTTATATTTAATGAGTCAAATCTGTGCTATTTACAGGATAGTCATAGTACTTTTTAAGCACATAAAAAAAGTGGTTTAAAGTTCAGCTATGGTCATTTTAGCCTCCTGTAACATACTGCGATCAGTTAGCAGTTTGTCCAAAGTCCACCTCTAATACTCCTAGATTCTTATTTATGGTCTTGAATCACTTTACTTTCATGGTAGTCATTTACATAAGATTTTATTTTTAAAATATCTCCTAGTATGCAGATTCCACAAGTTAGTCAGACTCTTACAATGGTCATGTATACATGTGTGCACACACACACATACATATATGCTGAAAGTGAACATAATACTGACTGGTTAATGCAATTCACATTTCTAGTAGCACTTTACATATATGAGCCTCAAAACTATTTAATAAGAAACTGGGCTAGTAGTTATGGAACTAGGACTGAACTAGGACTCACTCAGATCTATCCAGTCCAGTGCTCTTCAGTCTTACAGCAGGGAGCAAGTCAAGAGGCATTTAACAAAGCTCTTATGTCCTAAGCACTGGGGATATAAAGAATGACTAAAAAAAAAAGTCTCTGTTCTCAATAAGTTCATAGTATATAAACAAGATGTATACAGGATAATGGAAATAATGCTAAAAAGAAGGCACTTGTATTAAAGTTAATCAAAAAGGCTCTGTAAAACGTGGGACTTCAGCAGAGACTTAAGAGAAACAGTTATTTTGTTATCATGCTCCAGTGGGTCTAGAGATGAGAATTTCTTTGTAGTCAAGAAAAAGGTTACTATGATCAACTTGCTTTTGTGCTTTTTACCACAGGCACCCAACTGAATTTACCTTTTATCATACATTCAAGTGATGGTATTGTCTCCTAGGTGGCACGTACATCCTACTAGGATCAAACTGCATATCCATGAACAAATGAGCTAGAAAATGAGGCTCCAGGCAATGGCATAAAAATATAGCAAAGAGAATTGCATTCTTGTCTAGACTAATAAAGCCACAATTTCTGAGGTCAGAAGCAAGTCATCTGCAATCCCAGATGATGTCAAGGAAAAAGCGGGGTGACTCAAGGTAAGACTCTTGGAGTCAGACTATCCAAGGGTTTAAAGTGACTATGTCAAAAACATCAAATCTGGAAAACAATCTCTCACACTGAGCCATTCAAACTTATATGAATCAAACTAGTCAGTGCATAGCTCTACACAATTCATGTTATACAAACTTTCCCAGTCTACATAATGTCATGAGATAGTATAGAAGTTATTATTAACTTAAATGTTTCACACAGATTCAACTCAAATAGTAACACTTTTTGTGGCTAAACTGCTGGAAAAGGCCACCTAGAATATATGCTTCTATTTTCTTTCCCTCACTCTTCTTAACTCTACAATCTGGCTTCTAACCTCACCAAACTGAAATCACTCTCCTAAATTATTAAAAGATCTTTTAATTGTCAAGCCAATGACCTTTTCTCAGTTCTCTTCACTGACCTCTCTACAAACCTCTGACACTCACTTTCCAGTCATATTCTTTTCCCTGACACTATCTTCTCTCTGGGTTTTGAGACACTACTCTGCCTAGTGTTCTCCTCCTATTTGTCTGACTGCTCCTTTTCTGGATCTTGATTCAAGTCATACCCCCTACTCACGGGGGTCCCACAGAGCTCTGCCCTGTCCTTGTCTCTTCTCCCTCTAGACTATTTCACTTGGTGAGCTCATTAGCTCCCGTGGATACAGTTATGATCTCTACGTGATTCTCAGATCTATTTATCCAGGCCAAAATTGTCCACAACCTTCCAGTCTCCTATCTCCATCCATTAGACATCTCAACCTGGATGTCCCACAGGTCTCATAAACTCAACATGTTCAAACTCGAATTTGTTATCACTCAACCCAAACTCTACCCATTCCTTCCTTACTGCTACTGAGGGAGGCATCACCAACCTCCCAGCAGCCCAGGCTACAATGTAGGTATCAATCCTTTACTCCTCCCTCTCTTACCCCCTCATATCCAATTTTTTGCCAAGGTAATGAAAGTATTACACTAAGTTTATAAATTTAGAAATAAACTCAGATTAAGTTAAAGGCCTTACCCCCAATGCCATATAGCCCTTTCAGAAGCACAATGCCAGAAATTCAGGAGATTGAACTATTTTTAGCATAGGTTTTAGTACTTACTAAAGAAAGCAAACCACTCCAGCATCCTTTCAAAAAACAACCACCAAAAAAAAAAAACCACAAAAAACAAAAAACACCAACAATAATCAGTATGGTGAACAGGGTTATGAAGAGTCAGACATGACTGAACAAGAAGACGACTAGCATTTAACCAATAACGAAAACTTGTGGTTGTACAGGCAATAAATACATTTGTATATAAGGGCAGGAATATGGAAAAAACAGAACCGAGAAGAAAGGTCAGTTTTTTATCCCATCCACTGCCCCACTATCACAAAATGGGGGAGTCATTTATTTGATAGAAGCTCTCATACACCAGAGCATAGAAAGTGCTGACTAGGTATTTACCCTAGCTCATCAGCATGAGTCAGCAGCATATAGTGTTTGGGGAAGGGGGGAAAAGCATCATCTGACCAAATGGAAGAACTGGAGTACCGTCAGCGTTTAAACAAGGGGTAGAAATATCACCTGCTACAGACTTGCCTACAGCCATGCTTATGATAGCTTGTATTTATATAGCATTTTAACATTTACAAAACATTTTCCTCACAACATTCTTCACAATAAATCTGTGAGTTAGGAGAGTTAAGCATTAGAAACGAAAAAATCAAGGTTCAATGAGGATGATTTACTTGCTTATAAACAAGCCAGAGCTGGGATTTAAACCAAGGGCTTTTGACTCAGCTTTCTGACCACAATCTCAAAATTGGAAAGGACCTCAAGAGGCTATCTAGTCTAACCCAAGCCTGAACAGGAATCTGCTCTACAATATGGAAAGCAGCCTCTACTTGCAGATCTTCAGTGATAGCAATCTTCCTCTCTCACAGGGAGTACGTTCCACTTTTGGACAGCTCTCATAATCAGGAAGTTTTTCCTTTACAATAAGTCAAGATCTACACTTCTGCAACTTCTACCCATACTTCTCATAGTTCGTATTTGTGTAAGACCAAATAAAGTAACTCTTCCAATATCTGAAGACAGCTACTGCATTCTTCACTAGTCTTACTCGCTTTTTGTCCCCAGTACACATCACATCTAGTCTTCTCTTCTAGAAGTGCTTCTGCACTCAGAAACCATCCAGCCCTGGTTCAAATCTGGTGCTCTTACTTGCCATGCTTCCTCCAGATGAAAATTATCCTTTAGTCAGAGAAAGCCAAAAGAATTTAGAGAACATCTGATACACTTGATAGATGAGGAAACTGAGGTTAAGAGAGTGATCCAGCTTAAGGTCACAGCTGCCAAGCTACAGTCACGATTTGAACCCAGATCTGGATTCCAAACCCAGCATTCTTTTTTCTTTATTTTTTCTTTCTGGAGGGGGGAAGGCAGGGCAATTGGGGTTAAGTGACTTGCCCAAGGTCACATGGCTAGTAAATGTTAAGTGTCTGAGGATGGATTTGAACTCAGGTCTTCCTGACACCAGGGCCAGTGCTCTATTCGCTACACCACCTAACCACCTACCCACCCAACCACCCCTCCAGCATTCTTTCTACTACACCAGTCAAATATTTCCATATGGGTACTCCATTACTTCACTGACAGTTACACATTTTTATTTGTACATTATAATATATGCATTATAATAAAAATTATATATTTTTAATTATCTCCACTCTGTGAGCCAAGTTAAACCTGTTTATGTCTAAGAGTTAGAAGCTTTTACAAAGTGTTTGAATGGCTACTTATTGCTTCCAGGATAAAATACACAACTCCTCTGCTACCTTTAAAGCTATTTACAATTTTAACTCCAGCCTACTTTTCCAGACTGACAACCTCATTACTCAATGAAATGGAATAAGCATTTACATAGAAGCTACTATGTTCCAGGCACTGTGCTGAGCACTTTTTATAAATATGATCTCATTTGATCATAACCCTTTAAGGTAGGAGCTATTATTTTTACCCCATTTTACAGATAAGTAAACTAAGGCATACAGAAGTGACTTGCCCAGGGTCACACAGTTATTAAGCATTAGGAGCTGGATTTGAACTCAGGTTTTCCTGATTCTAAGCCCAGTGCTCTATCTGGACTATCAGCTGCTTCTTTCCCCACTGCTGTATTATAGCTGAAGTGGCCTACTCACCACTCCTTATAACAGGAATCTCCAATTTTCCCAAAAGAGCACTCTTCTTTCTCATTTCTACCTCTCAGGATGCCTAGCTCTCTTCAGTGCTCAAGTCAAGCTTTCCCAAATTTCCGATTCCCCACCCCCACCAATGACTGTATTTTATATCACAGATGTTATATATAGCTCTTCTATTTGTACTCCCAGTGCCAACCTCACTGCCTGTCACAACTGGCACTTACTAAATGCTTGCTGATTAACTGCCAAGAAGGAGGATTTAAGGCACCAAATAAGACCACGTTTGTATTTATGTAGGATATGGGGAAGGTGGGTTTGAACCACTTTTTTTTTTCAGGAGAGTTTTTAAAAACAGCGTTACTGGGGCGGCTAAGTGGCGCAGTGAGTAAGAGTGCCGGCCTCGGAGTTGGGATGACCCGAGATCAGATCCGGCCTCAGAAAATGAGCACCCACACATAAATAATGACTAGCCGTGTAACCTTGAGCAAGTTACTTAACCCCAATTGCTAAAAAAAAAAACAAAAAAAAAACCAGCATTATTTTCACTTTCTCCCAACTTCATGTTAATGTTCTGTAAACTTTGTTGTTTTGTCACAAAGTGGCAGCTTAATATATAAAGAGCATTAGACTTGGAGGCAAAGGACTTAAGTTCAAGTCTGAACTTTGACACTTTCTAGTCATGTGACACTAGGCAAAGCCACAACCCCTCAGCTTCACTAAACCTACAGAAAGGAGCTAACCTTTAAGTATTTGATTTTCTAAAGACTTGTTTCCGTTTTTAGGATTTTCTTATGCATCTTTAAAGCTACTTCCCTCCTCTTCCCCTGAAGAACAGTTTTTTATAGTGAAAATTCATGGAAGATTAGATTTTATAGACAAGGTACATTTTTCAAACTGTTGCCCATTAAGGTGAAATACACCTTAATACATTACAGAAAAAACAAGGTTTCCAAGCCCCAAGGCATCCTAAAAACTTTCCAGTAACAAATATATAAGTAGATTGTATAAAAATTTAAGAATCATTTTTAAGATACTTTACAGGATAAATATTAATTTAGTGACTTGCTTAAAGAGGAAATGAAAGTTGACAAAGCAACAGTTTAAGAAACAACACGTGAACCAAGATATATAAATTTCAAATGTTACTTTACCAACCATTTCTTTCCTTTTTGGGGGTGGAGGAAGGGTGAGGTTTGGAGGTGGGAAGGCAAGGAAATTGGGGTTAAGCCACTTGCCCAATGTCACACAGCTATTAAGTGTCAAGTGTCTGAAGCCAGATTTGAACTCAGGTCCTCCTGACTCCCAGGCTGGTGCTCTATTCACTGCACCACCTAGTTGCCCTTCTATAAACCATTTCTAAACAATTTTATTAATAAAAACACTCAGATTAGTGAAGAAGACAGAGGGCAGAAGAGGGTGAGCTTTAAAGAAAGGATACACAAACTTTCCTCCAGCTGTTCTGGAGCTGAACAAAAACAAACTACTTGTGAAGATATTTGAGGGGAATATTTTTTTTTTTAAAGCAATTGGGGTTAAGTAACTTGCCCAAGGTTACACGGCTAGGTTTTTGTTTGTGCGGATTAGGTGTCTGAGGCTGGCTCCGAACTCAGGTCCTTCTGATTCCAGGGCCAGCGCTCTATTCACTGCGCCACCTAGCCGCCCCCCCGAGGGGAATATTTTTTTAATGTGGCATAAAAGTGAAAGAAACCTATGAACCATTGTAACTGAAAAGCTAATTACATAAAAATTTTACATATATGAACACATACACAGAATTATGTCCAGAAGACAGAGCAACCAAATTTCACACAGGAATGGAACCATCAATGCAGCACATGCTTTGAACTAGATTCTTTCCGTCAAAATTTTCCCCTAGGCAATGTTTTTCAAAAATTCAGACCACACTATATTCTGTTGTACCCTACAGGAAAGACATTTTTCTTTTACCAACTCTCACAACTGAAGGCAGATGTTATAACAATAGCTGGCATTTATATATGCTTTAAGGTCTGAAAAGTGCTTTACAAATATTAACTTATTTTATCCTCATAAGAACACTGAGGGGTAGGTGTTATTAACTCCATTTTATAGAGGAGAAAACTGAGGGAGAAAGTGATTAAATGAATTGCCCAAGGTTACACAACTAGTAATTTGTCTGCTGCAGGATTTGAACTTAGGTCTTCCTGACTCCAGGTCTAGCACTCTATCCACTTTTCCCCCAAGCTATACAAACTTAAAATTCTCCTTAAGGGAATCTTTTCAAGAAATATCCAAAAGAATCTTACAAATTTGGAGTTGGAAGTATGTACTACACAAAAGATCTTACCACAAGTTTTGTTTTGTTTTTTTTTCCCCACCAATGGCTTTCCATTATGGATTGTCAAGGCAAAGAAAAACAAAAACCTATCCACAGTCTTAGAAGAACGAAATTTACAAATAAACCACAAGAACAATAAAAATCCCCATGGCAGACTTACTTAGGCTACAGAAAATTACTAATGAATTACATATAAAAAGAGGCATGCAAGATTATCAAGATTATCATTATGCTCCTAAAACCAGAAAAAAAAAAAAAAGGACCAGTCATGTAGCAAAAATGAGACATAAGATGGACAGACCAACTGGTAAACTAATAGTGGAAAGAATGCAAGTCTTAACAAGGCTCTCATTCTATTTCTACTATTTACCAGCTATGTAGCTATGGACAATTCACTTCTCAGAGTCTTAGTTTTACACATCTACATTTATAAAATGAGGATAGTGGAGGGAAAAAAAGAGAAGACAGAGATTGTACTAATGTGAATAAAATGTTGTGCAATGGTACCCACAAGACACTGAAAGAATGAGAAGGCCTGTAAGATACACAAATGTGTATCACAGCTAGGTGACATAGTGAAGAGAGCACTGGCTCAGGAGTCAGTCGGACCTGAGCTGAAATCCAACTGTAGACACTTAACACTTACTGTGTGACCTTGGGCAAGTCACTTAACCCCAACAGCCCTGCCTTTCCCCCTCCAAAAAGATTAAAAAAAAAAAAAGCTGCACAAATGAAATGAGGGAGCTACCAAAGCTTCAATAACCTCCCTTTGGGGAAAAAACAGATTAAATCAAACAAGAGTTCTGATATTTAGAATTTCTTTTTAAGCCTCTCTCCTAAAACACTAAAGAAAGTTTGCTATCACCAGACTTCTTTTTTTCTACTTCAACTCCTCCCTGGCTCTTACATATAATGCTTTTGGTCTCCTTTATGACCTTTGTCCATCATCTCCCTTCTGGCTTTACCTAGCCTGGACCTCAAGGTCAACCTTTTCAACACTGTCTTTATCACTTTGTACCCCAACCTTCTTGACCTTTTATTTCCTCATTCTTCTAATCCTTAACTCCAGCATCTTGATTTCTGAACTCTGGTAGACAAAAGTTATAAAAATCCCACTGAATTAAGTCTATGAGCTATAAATTCAAGGTAACCTCAAATGAACCTTCTTTACTACCTGACAATCCTTTTATTTAGCTGTTATTGCCTCCATATCACATTCCCAACACATTCCTTTTGAAACCATTTTTACAACCTCTAACTCCTCCAGATGCTTTCATCTAAGAGGCTCTCCTGTCAAAAGCAACACCTCCCAAATTCATGTTAATGTTCTAAAAACAAATTATTTTATCAAAAAGTGGCAGCATTCAAAGAACACTAGACTTAGAGTCAAAAGACTTGGATTCAAGTCTGGTGTCCAACATTTGCTAGCCATGTGACACTAATCAAAGTCACCAAACCTACAGAGAAATCAGTCCTAACTGACTTACTTATACCTGAGTATGAAATCACTGATCTAAGCAATCTTCGTATGTGGAAGTAGATGATAGACACTAGCCCTCTTCAGCCTTCTTCACTAGGACAGGATATCCCAAAGGAGAAACAAGGAGCTAGCTCCTATCTCCCTCACTCTAAGCCCAGCACTTTATCCACTGCACCAACTAGCTGCCCCTTAAGTTATAGGCATCTCCTTAAATAATGAGGAAAAACTGGAACCTACTTGTTTATGTGAAAAGAGGTTAAATCAAAAGAAGGTTCCTATACAATAAAACATACATACATGAAACTCATTTTATCAAAGTCCAAAGAAAGTTATTTATCATGGCCATTATCATCTCATATTTGGATTAAGGGCAAGATCTCATTAAATTTCTCTCTACCATCATTCTCTACCCTGTCCAAACTACTCTAACCACTGCAACTGGACAAATTTAAAGGCATCCCTTCTTTATCAAATTATCCACCTGCAAAAGAACCTATAAAGTTTCCAAATGGCTAATTTTTGAGCACTTCTATCATTTCAACAGTCCCAAAAACACTATGGTCATGTCTGACTTTTTATACTCCCTTGCAGTCCCTGCTGAACAAAGCAGGTTCATTCTTACAAACGAATCCTTTTGCCCCAGTTCTGACCTTCCATGTTCGCCACTACTTGTAAAGCCTTTCTAGCTCAAACACCACTTCCTCCAAGAATCCTTCTCCAACTACTTGAACCTGGTCATTTTACCTTAACTATTTTTACCCAGGGGCCATCAAGTTCAAACATTATCTGAATACAAATGCCTTATACAACATCCCAAACCATTCGGCTTTTGCTTGAAGAGTTCTAGTTTGGCAACTCATATAGACAGTAGAGCATCATTCCTTCCAAAGACCAGGGAAAACAGAAGTGTCAAAAGATTGGAGTAGTTACTTTACTTTTCAAAAAAGGTAAGAGTTGAGTCTGAAAATTCTTAACAAAGAGCCAGAATGTCTTCAAATAACAAGTTATGCCAAACTAAACTCATTTCTTCCCTTCCCCCACACCTTTTTTTCCTCCCCCAAAGCCTGCTAACCTGCTAGATCAGGGGTGCAGAGAAATGCTACAATCCAAGTTTACCTAAACAAAGCACATGACAAAGTCTCTCATGCTAACCTTGTGGACAAGATGTAGGTAGTCCTGCAATTAGGTGAATTCAAAACTAGTTTAATAACCCAAATATGGTTGTCTATTTGGATGGTGAACTCCAGTGTAGTGCCTCTAGGATAGATCCTTGGGATATCCTTAGTCAGTAATTTTATTAATGCCTTGTATGAAGGCATAGATGGCATGCTTATTTGTATATGAACAAAGCTGGGAAGGATAGTTAGTAAGTCAGTTAATAAAATCAGGCTAAGATACTGGGTCAAATACAATAATATGAAACTTAATAGAAATAGTTCTACTTCCATAAATATAAAGTCTTGAATGTGAGTTCAAAAAAAGCAATTTCATGGAGATTTGTGGTTCCATGTGGAATAAAATCTGTAATTATGACAGTGTTCTTTTTGAATTTTAAATTCAGAACAAAATTTTAAAAAGAAAAAAAATATTTCTAATACACAAGACAGGGAGCGTTTCTTTTTATGGATTTCAAGCTCAATAAGTCAATAGGAAGACCAGTAACCAAGAAAGCTGATGCAATCTTAGGTTCCATTAAGAGAACTTTAGCATCCTGAATAAGTGAATGAAATTCTGTATTCTGGGCTGGTCTGACTACATCTGGCATTCATTTCTGCATATAATCCTACAGGAGGGTCACTGATGAGACAAATCATATCCAGGTAGAGCAACCAAGATGAAAGTAAATAGCATAGGGATGTACTGAAGGAATTGGGATGTTTAGTTAAGAATTAGGGACATGACTACTGTCTTCAAGTTTTTTGGATGCCATCATATGGAAAAGGAATTATATTTTTTCAACCTGGTCTTAGAAGCTATATGAGGTGACATGTTAGCACAGTAGAGTGGAAAGAGAATTCAATTTGGAGTTAGAGAACCCAAGGTCAAATCCTGCCTCTACGGCATAGTATATCAGTAAAATGAGCAGGCTGGACTAAATGGTCTCTAGGAGACTTTCTTCTTTTTAAATATATGATCCTATAGAGTTAGAGAGTCAGATTTCAACTTTACATAGGGAAAAACTATACAGGTACAGAATTACTAGGTGACCACTCAGGTCCCTTCCCACTCTGATTCTCTAGAGAATAGACTAGATTGGGTAAAGAGGTCCAATTAGGAAGACATTACAATAGTCAATGCAACAGATACTCAAAAAGTTGCTGTCTGCTTAAGCAGTTTCAGAAGCCTGAGCCCAATGAATAGAAGGCAGCGCAGGGGGAAGATGTGTTGCCAGAGAAGCAGGGTTGCCATTTAATTTGTGGCCTAAGGCAAGTCATTGCAGGTCTCTTCTCTGGGTCTCAGCTTCACATATAAAATGTGGAGTTTAGAAGAGGGGACTCCTACTTGGTCTCTTCCATCTCTAAATCTCTTATCTTGTGCCTTAGTTGATCAGCATTAAAGAAAGACCCAAGCCCCATCCCAGCTCAGCCCAGCAGCAGACTATGACCTTGGGCGAGCTACTCAAATCCTGAGAGCATCAGTTTTATGTTTTGTAAGGAGAGAGAATACAACTCTGACCTTCTGGGTGTCTCTGGGCTTGACTTCCCCCACCTCTAACAAGAGAGTGAGGAATAAATGACTTTTAAGCTGCCCCAACTCTAATAATCATTCTATTATCAACAGTATGACTACCTTCAGGTAAATTCTGAGTTCTCCTGACTTGATGAACGAATTCAGTGTTGCATTTTATATCCTGTGTATCCGTTTGTGTTCTTTGAATTTTTAATTAGTAAAATGGCTTTAATTGTATCTTATGGTTCATGAGTGTTCATTATACTTTAACCCTTAACCTTGCTGTATGAAGCCTTATTTAGGCTTGCCCTGTAATACAAAAAATGAACTTTTAATGTTCGTCATTAATAGTCTGTGCTTTTTTTTATTAACAAGACTTACCAAATTTTCATTCATATACATAGGCACTTGGCTTTTTTGCTTATGTAATTGGAGTCATGGAAATTAGAAAATAAGCATTATTATTCATCTGAAGGAAGCATGACCACTTCCAGTAGGCCACATAAAGATTTAATGCTAAAGAACTTTTGTGCTATGAGATAATGAAGCCGTGTCTCCTTTGTCCTCTGAAGGCAGCAAGATGTGCCTGAGTCAAGAGGCCTGGAAAGAAGGATCTACTGAGGAAAATTTAAATGGAGGGATAACTTCTGTTCTTGTTCTCTTTCCTTTTTCTCTCTGGAACTTCTCATGTCTCTCCCTCATGGGAAATTACTTTTGAAAGGATTCAAGTTCCAGTCCCAACTCTACTACTTACTCTCATCATAGAGAATGATCTGAACATCACCTGTCCTCAAGATGCTACAATTCAAGTGAGGATGGTGGGAGAAAATAAATAAAATGTTGAAAAGTAGGATGCAAAGTAGAAAGTAACAGGAACAAAGGAAAAATTCAAAGCATTCTGAGGAAATGACATAATAGTGTTGGTCTTCAATCAAAGGATTATATATCTAAATAATTGGGAAAATATCCATTGCTCATGGCTAGGCCAAGTCAATGTATTTAAAAACATATCATGACTCTAACTTAATATTCAGTGTCATACCAAACTACCAAAAAAAAAAAAGTTTTATAGAGCTAGAAAAATTAACAAAATTCACCTGGAAGAACAAAATTGGTCAAGAATAAATGGGAAAAGCAAGATGGCAGAGTAGTAACAGCATTTCCATGCAGCTCCAACTCCCACCACTTCCAAATTTATGTAAAAGGGAACTCTGAACAAACTCTGGAGCTACAGAATCCACAAAATGACAGAGAAGCTAACCTCCCACTGAGGACAACCCAGCAGCCCAGTAGCCCGGCAGGGAGTGGCCAGCGCAGCACTCAGCTCCGGCCACTGTGAGCCAGAGGTTTTAGCCACAGGGCGGCCAGATCAGCAACCCACTGGAGTCACCAACAGCTGCGGCTTTTCCAGAATTACCAACACATAGATACCAAGGACAAAGTGAGAGGTCGGTGCAATGTGGACTTTGGGACTAGTAGGGATAGCGCATGGGCCTCTTTCTTGGGGGAGGCGAGAAGCCAATGAGTAGACCTGTGGCATAGCCCACCACATTGTAGCTTCAGCTCCTGGCCTGCGGACTGTGGGAGGATCTGGCGACCAGTCTGGGAGGATGGGGGGGTGTAATCACTCTTGCCTTAAGCTTCTTGGATCTGGATTGTGGTCTGGGGTAGAGGTCTTGGGGTGTATGACCAGCTTGCCAGAGTGTGTGGAGGCTTCAGAGAGGGCACCCAACTAATACCTCCAGCAGCTGAGAAAACCCCAGCATTTGGGACAGAAGCTCCTCTGGCTGGTGGCAGAGTCCTACTGTGGCAACAAGCCCCAAAGTCAAGTAATTAAGTGGCAATATGCCTAGGCAAAGGAAACAAAATAAACAGAAAAATTCAACATTAGACTCCTATTTGGGCGGCAAAGAGGATCGAAGCACGCAGCAAGAGGAGAACTGGGAGGTCAGAAATCCTGCACCAAAAGCGCCAAATGAAAATACGAGCTAGTTACAGACCATAGAGAACCTTAAGAAGAAGATAAGAGAAGTGGAGGAAAAATTGGGAAGAGAAATGAGAAAGATGCAAGAAAAGTATGAAATGAGAGTCAACAGCCTAACTGAGGAAAATAACACCTTAAAAAAATAGACTAACTCAAATGGCAAAAGAGGCTCAAAAAGCCAATGAGGACAAGAATGCCTTAAAAGGCCAAATTTGCCAGATGGAAAAAGAATCTCAAAAGCTCACTGAGGAGAATCATTCCTTCAGAATTAGACTAGAGCAAATGGAAGCTAGTGACTTTATGAGAAATCAAGATACTATTAATAACAGATCCAAACAAATGAAAGAATAGAAGGCAATGTGAAATATCTCATGGGAAAAACCACTGACCTAGAAAATAGATCCAGGAGAGACAATTCAAAAATTATTGGACTACCTGAAAGCCATGATCAAAGAAAGAACCTAGAAATCACCCTTCAAGAAATTCTCAAGGAAAATTGCCCTGATGTTTTAGAACCAGAGGGCAAAATAGAGGTTGAAAGAATCCACCCATCACCTCCTGAAAAAAGATCCCAAAAAGAAAACTCCTAGGATTATTATAGCCAGGTTCCAGAATTCCTAGATCAAGGAGAGAATATTACAAGCAGCCAGGAAGAAACAATTTGAATACTGTGGAAAGGCAATCAGGATAACTCAGGATCTGGCAGCTTCTACACTGAGGGATCAAAGGCCTTGGCATATGATATTCTGGAGGGCAAAGGAGCTGGGATTAAAACCAAGAATCACCTACCCAGCAAAACTGAGTATCATGTTTCAGGGGAAAATATGGTCATTCAATGGAATAGAGGACTTTCAAGCATTCTTGATGAAAAAACCAGAGTTGAATAGAAAATTTGATATTCAGATACAAAAAGCAAGAGAAGCATAAGAAGGTAAACAGGGAAAAGAAATCATAAGGAACTTATCAAAGTTGAACTATTTACATTTCTACATGGAAAAACGATAATTGTAACTGATGAAACTTTTCTCAGTATGAAAATAGTTGAAGAAGGGTATATGGGCATATGAATACATATGTGAATGTGTGTATATGTGTTTACAGGTATACACAGATAGAGGGCACAGGTCGAATTTAATAGGAAGGGAAGGGAAGGGAAAATGGTTACAAGGGAGGGGAAGAACAGGAAGGCAAAAAGGCAAAACCTTATTCTCATTGAATTTGGATGAGAGAGAGAATGACATACATTCTAAATAGGATATCTCACCCTATAGGAGAGTAGTGGGGAAGGGGATGAGAGGAGGGATGATGAAAGGGAGGGCAGGCTTTGGGGGAGGGAAGTTGGAAGCACCCACTTTTGAAAAGGGACAGGATCGAAGTAGAGAATAGAACAAGTGGGAGGTGGGATAGAAGGGGGGGAAATATAGTCAGTCTTTTACAATATATCTACTATGGTAATGTTTTTGCATAGCTACATATGTACAGCATATACTGAATTGCTTATCTTCCCAGTAAGGGTAGGTGACAAGGGAGGAAGGGAATGAATCTGGAATTCAAAGTTTTAAAATCAAATGTTTAAAAATACATAAATACTATTATTAATACTAAAAAAAAAATAGTTGGGGAAAACATGAAGGAAGTTGGCCTAGCCATACCAGATCTCAAACTGTATTATAAAGCAATAATCATCAAAACAATCTGATACTGGCTATGAAATGTAGTGGTGGATCAATGGCATAGATTAGGTACACACTACAAAGTAGTAAACGACCACAGGAATCTAACGTTTAATAAACCCAAACACCCAAGCTGTTGGGATAAGAACTCACTATTTGACAAAAACTGTTGGCAGAAACTAGGCATAGACCAACATTTCACACCATATACCAAGATGAGGTCAAAATAGGTACATGATTTAGACATAATGGGTGATATGGTAGAAAAATTAGGGGGGTGTAGAATAGTTTACTTGTCAGATCTATGGATAAGTGAAGAATTTATGACCAAATAAGATAAAAAGAGCATCATGAGATATAAAATGAATAATTTTGATTACATTAAATTTAAAGTCTTTGCATAAATAAAACTAATACAACCAAGACTAGAAGCAAAGCAGAAAGCTGGAAAAAAAATGTACATCATATTGGATAACAGCTTCATTTCTCAAATATGTAGAAAACGGAATCAAACTTATAAGAATACAAGTCATTCCCCAACTGATAAATAATCAAAGGATAGGAGAAGACAGTGTTCAAAGGAAGAAATGAAAGTTACATAAAGTCATATGAAAAAAATGCTCTAAATCACTACTGATTAGAGAAACACAAATTAAAACAAAAGACTATTAAAACTGTGCATACTCAGCAATCCATACTGTCTGTATGGAAAAGAGATGAAAAGGAAAAAGGGCCTATTTATACAACGTTTTTGTCATGGCAAAGAACTGGAAATTGCAGAGATGTTTATCAATTGGAATGTAATCAATTAGGTAGTGGTTGAACAAATTATGGTATATGACTGTGATAACAGAATACTATTGTGCTATAAGAAATGATGAGCAGGATAATTTCAGGAAGACTCACATGAACTGCTGCAAAGTGAAGTGAGCAGAACCAGGAGAATATGGTACAACAGTAAGACAGATCAACTGTGAATAATAGCTATACTCAGTGATCCAAGATAATTTCAAAGGTCTCATGATAAAAGACTATGAATCACCAGAGAAAGAAATGATGAAGTCTGAATGCAAACCTGAGTCTTTTTTTCACTTTATTTTTCCCTTGGTCTGTGTTTTCTTTGACAAAATGACTAGTATGTAAATATGTTTTGCATGATTGCAGATGTTTAATGTATCAAATTGCTTGACATTTCAGGAAAGGAGAGGAGAGAATTTGGAACTCAAAAAATTTTTAAATGAACATTAAAAATTTTTACATAAAGAAAAAATTATGTGCAATGGGAAAAGATTGTTCTAAAAAATTATAAAAAGAATTATAATATATAATATTGAAATTTTTCTCAGCTTGGCCCCAGGTAGCAGAACCTCCTACAAAGAGTTGAAGTTGCCTCTCTAGGCAGGTCTAAAAGAAAGGATTCATTCACTTCTTAAAAATAAGTGCTATTGGGGCGGCTAGGTGGCGCAGTGAGTAAGAGCGCTGGCCTCGGAGTTGGGATGACCCGAGATCAAATCCGGCCTCAGAAAATGAGCACCCACATATAAATAATGACTAGCCGTGTAACCTTGAGCAAGTTACTTAACCCCAATTGCTTAAAAAAAAAAAAAAGTGCTATCCAAAAGTGAAATTGGTGCCTTCAAATGTAATGGGAGTTCCCTTTCACTGTTAAGTCTTCAAAAGCAAATATTACATCATCATTCATGAGTGGGTGACCTCTTGTTGAGATAGAGGTTAGTCTTGATATCTTAATTTACCTTCCAACTCGAGTATGTGTGAAAACCTGAGGCAGGAAAACCACTTTTAGTTGGAGAGGGGGAAGAACAGCAACAAAAGAAGAGAAGAATTTTGATAAAGGGTGTTTTATAGGTAAATGGGAACAGCCTACAAGGAGATGAAAGAGGACAGGTAATCAAGCAATAGCTAAGAGTTCAGCTTGACTAAAATTCCTAGCATGCAATGCAGTTAAGTGTTCAATGACAGAATGGAGTCAGGTTGTTAACTAAGAAGTTTGTGTTTTATCCTACAAAAAAAAAAATGGCAGGATACCACTCAGGGAAGTTACATTATCTGACCACCTATGCATTTGGAATATTATTTTGGCAGATGAATAATGTTTTGGAGAGGGGAGAGGGATGGATGGACAAGGATGGAGGTGAATTGAGGCCTGAACTGGGGTAGTGACAACATAAAAAACAGTGCCAATCTGAAAAATGTCAGTCTGATGAAGAATGCAAAGAACAGCAAACTATGATGGAAACTCAGTTTAATGTGGACCGAGAATAACGACAAAGGGATATTAGTTTTGTGCTTTGACACAGTTCAACATCTCTTCCACTGTTGAAGAGATGTGCGGGGCGGGGGGGGGGAGGGGGGGATGATTATCATAATAGACTTCAACAAAATGTCTTAGAAACCCTTCTTCATTAGCAACATCATTATCCCTTCTATTCAGTATTACTCTTCTATTTGTGTTTCTAGAACTTTGCACATGGTAAGCACTTAAAGGTTTTTTTCATTCATTCATTCCTTAAAGCATCGCCCCCTAGACCTGAAATATCCTGAAATATTTTAGCGCCTTTTTTTTTTTTTTTTGGCGTTTTGAAGGGGGAAAAGCAGGGAAATTGGAGTTAAGTGACTTGCCCAAGGACACATGGCTAGTAAGTGTTAAGTGTCTAAGGATGGATTTGAACTCAGGTCCTCCTGACTCCAGGGCTGGTGCTCTATTCAATGCCTTACCTAGCTGCCCTGAAATATGCTCCCTTTACAACTCTCAAATCACCAACTTCTTTTCTAGACTAGCCTTAGAATTTCCCCCTTTTTTTGCCTATATATAATCTTTAATGACTTTCTTAAATTACCATTCTGCCTTAAACTTCTCTCTCAAACACTGCCAGAGGTAGCTTTCATTCATCTCCTCCAGTCACAGAATCATCCTACTCCAAAGGCTGTGAACCTATTAATCAGGTTCAAAGTCTACCAGCTGATCTCAATAGCTGTCCTCGCCCTTCAACCACTTCAACCATTTATATTAGTGGCAGCATTCTCCTACCACCCAGGCTTAAAAATGTTATTATCTTTGACTCTTCCCTGCCCTTCATCAACTATATAGTCATTAAATCTTAATGATTTATCTGTTGTGAATGAATGAAAAAACATGTATTAAGTGATTTTCTACTTCCACTGCCAACACTGTAAGACATCATTTTCTCCCTCAAATAATGGATTAATTCAACAGCACACTTCTCGCCTTCTGGTTCTCAAAGTCCACGGCATAAAGTGCAAAAAAAACAAAGCAAAAAAAAAAAAATTCTCCAACTTCCTGGTTTTGGCATTAATAAGATTTTCTATAAGGGACAGCTAGGAGGCGCAGTGAGTAGAGCACTGGCCCTGGAGTCAGAAGGACCTGAGTTCGGATCCAACCTCAGACACTTAACGCACACACAAACAAAAAATCCTAGCCATGTGACCTTGGGCAAGTTACTTAACCCCAATTGCCCTAAAAAAAACTAAAAAAAAAAAATTTTTCTATAGATTCTCCCCATACCTAGCTAACTTGATTTGTATCTCAGTTAAGAGAGACTGCAATAAAGTTCAATTACCCAGAGGTTTAGTTTGTTTGAATATAAAATAACAATGACAAAATTTGTATTTCCCGTTTTGCAGGGGTTTGAGGAAAAGTGCTTTCTAAGCCTTACAGAACCATATTAATGTGAATAATTATCACCTTTATTGTTACTATCAAGAGGCAGAATGTATCTATCTAAATATACATATATACACACAAATACATACGTGCACATATCTCTTATGTGCAATGGAAACATGCAAGGATTCTAAGAATTCAAGGACTCACATAAAAGGTTAATTACAAAATTATAACATGTCTTATCATTAGGAATTCCTCTGGCCATCTTAGAGAATTACGGTTCTCTACTATAATCCACTGGTATGAACTTTATGTATGTGTTCTACTTTTTTTTTTAATTTAAAATTTTTGTTATATTTTAAGTTCTGAACTTTGTCCCTCCTTCCTTCTACTCAACACCACAATTTTATAGATACATAGATATAGATCAGTTCTTTCTCTGGAGGTTGATAGCATCTTCCTTCACTGGCCCTTACTAGTAGATTTGAATAATACTCAGAACAGCTCAGTCATTCAATTATTCTTCGAACAAATATTGCATTATTATATACAACATTCTGTTGGTTCTGCTCATTTCACACAATTATTTCATGCAAGTCTTTCCAGCTTTTTCTAAAATTAACCTGCTCATTATTTCTTACAGCACAGTAGTAATTCCATGATCCATTTTAAAGTCAGATTTCTTTTCAAACTGAAGAGAAACAGAAAATTGGGATCTTAACAAAAATTTAGTATTTTTTTTTTATTTTTGCTAAGCTAGACAAGGTTTAGCTAGCTCAATGCAAAGTCAAATGCTATGACAATGGCAACTGAGAAAGTCAAACCCAACATCCTCCATGGGAATGATGTTCGACAGCTAAAGAGAAGTCCTAGAAGTTGGAAGAAATAAATTTAAAGGGTTCTGAGATCTGAGGGCCTAAAAGGAAGACTAACTGTTGGCAAGAAGCAACACAGGAGAGAAGTGCAGCTGAAGAAGGGCCTGTGTGAGTCTCTGTCCATGCTATAGATATAAGCTAATTTTTTTAGATTGCCAAGGATCCATACAATGGTTGAAAAGGACCCTCAAATTCAGATTTTCATATGCAGTTCTCTTTTCCAGTATTTTTGTATAGGAAAATGTTCAAGTTTATTAATGTTCATTAAGCATATAAAAGAGGAAAGCTTTAAAGGCAGTAGTTCCCAGCTGAGCAGTAATATCTGAATAGAAAGAATGTATATCAGCATATAAAATCCTTATTAAAAAATGACAGTTATGGGGCGGCTGGGTGGTTCAGTGAGTAGAGCGCTGGCCCTGGAGTCAGAAGGACCTGAGTTCGGATCCAGCCTCAGACACTTAATGCACACACAAACAAAAAACCTAGCCATGTGACCTTGGCCAAGTTACTTAACCCCAATTGCCCTATAAAGAGCAAAAAAAAAAAATGACAGTTATTCCTCCTCCCTGAGAGCGGAAGACAGTGATAGTTATGGCATGGACACCTCTGCTAATAATTGAGTTGTCAAAAGACTCAGATTGGAACCCTAAACTGAAACATTAAAAACACTGTAAAACTATATGTAGCTGGGTCGAATTAAAGTCAGTTGCTGAACAATCTGAACCTGAACACTAAAGTGCTCAAAGAATTTGAAAATTTTTTAAATGCTATGTGCATAAATTTGCTTATTCAGTGTCAAACCAATCAAATTACCAAAGCATTGTATTATAAGAGATGGGGAGAAAATCCAGCTGGAATAACAAAAGGTCTATAAACTCAAGGGAAATAATGAAAAAAAGTGGGGAAGAAGTAGACCTATCAATACCACGTTACGAACATAGCAGTAACCATCAAGACAACAGGTTGATTAGATTCGCAACAGGCAGAAGCAAACAAGCATATGTAATGGAAATACAGATTTGAAGAGCTTCCCTTGCCCCTAGGTCCTTTGATTGGTTTAAGAGACTTTGATTGACTTAAGTGACTCTGAGAACCTTCCTTGATTTGAAAATATACTCTGCCCCCTAATAGGCTGAATGTGGTCACATGGAGACTGTGGTAGGAGGCTTGGTTTTCAGGAATGACCACACCTTGATGCTGTGTGATTGGGCCAAGAGGGTGGTTACATTCTCTGAGCCAGGAGAAGACTATACAATCCCTTATTTGAGGCCTTGCGTTGGGGCTCACTTTGAGAACTGTTGTGTGATTTGACCAGATGAGACTCTGGGCAGCCGTTGAGAGCCCCCCAGTTTTGAAAACCCAGATGTTGATGCTTCCCTCTCTGGTAACTGTGATTTTGATATTGATAATGGTTGGACAGTTTGGAAGCCTATCTGTTTGATCTGTCTGTATACTCTGAAGTTTGGGGTGCTGACCTTTTCCCCCTGAACTAAGTAATATATGTTTGTTTCATTAAAGTAAGCTTGTTAACCCATTTTGAGTTGCTTTCCTTTTGAAAAGCAGATCTAAGAACCTGTGTTGGCAGTCACCCTGGGGATATTGGGGTGCTTGCTGCTACAGCATAGTAGCCTAGTATTTGAAACCCAAAGATCTACTGCATGAAGATTTGATGCTAGATAGAACCCACTAAGGAAATAAGAAAGCAATCTAGCACAAGCTTAGATATAAATACACCAAAAGATAAGAGAGGCTCCCAATAAGTACATGACTTAGTCATAAAGGGTGACATCCTAAACAAATCAGAGGAGCAAAGAAGAAATTACCTGTCAGACTTACAAAAAGGGGGAAAAGAGTCTGGAACCAATAGAGACAGAATATTCAAAAAATAATAAAGTGGACACTCTTTTTATTTGCGTTTTTGCCTATGTGTGCATATGCAAACACACAGCACTGATTTTCAACCTGGGTAGTAAATGAAATTTTTTTAGATTGCCAAGGATCTATACAATGGTTGAAAAGGACCCTCAAATTCACACTTTCATATGCAGTTCTCTTTTCCAGTATTTTTGTACAAGAAAATGTTCAAGTTCATTAATGTTCATTAAGCATATAAAAGAGAAGAGCTTTAAAATATTCTTAAGAAAAGGCCCAAATAAAGACAGGTATAAGTGGCACAGTATATAGAGTGCTGGGCTTAGAGTCAGTAAGTCTAAATCTGACCTCAGACCTTGGGCAAATCATTTAACTGTTTGCCTCAGTTTCCTCATACATAAAATGAGCTCAAGAAGGAAACAGCAAAGCACTCTAGCATCTTTACCAAGAAAACCCCAAAAGGAGTTATGGGTTACACAGGACTAAAAAACAACTAAACAACAACAAAAGCAAGGACCTGAAGGTATTTTTGGCAGGAAAGGATGGCTGGGAGAAGCCAGTTCCAGGTTACCTTCTTCAACCACAGTAGCAACAATGAAGACTGACCCAATGACTACAACCACTGGGACATGATTCCTGGCACCACATTTACTGGACTTCTAGTTGTTCTTTCTTCAATTCAAAAAGGAAGGGTCAAAGACATCACTGGCTTGTGCATGAATTGGATTTAAGTGAAGCTGAGTTACACAAGTAAGTCATCAGTCTCACTCTCTCTTACAGAGTTATTAAAAGCCAATGGCAAGACAAAAGTCAAGATAACTGGTGATGGCCTGGGATGCAATGTCTGTCTAAGCTCTAAGGGCTCCACAGCACCTGCTTCAGCAGCATTCACTGCCACTGAACAAATTGTTCTCCTCTCCCCATTCTGCCAGAAGTCTTACCTCAAAGGTTTGAGACCTCTCTTGGTTATTCTCAAACTCATTTTAGCCTTTACCAGGGTGTGGCCACTGCTAATGCTACAGCTTATTGGAGTCACAGGTTGAGAACTAGGTGAAAAGTGGATACCAAAGATGGATGAACTTGCTCAGAAGGGCTCAGAGCAAGCCCTCACACCAGAGATGCTAGTCTTCCCTTAACACTCCATACATCATTGGGCTCCTAGGACTTAAGGAACAGGTAAAAATGGGGAAATGAGTGGCCTGAAACATATCCAAGGTAGTCAAGTCTAAAAAAGTAAGGGCTGAGTAAGAGAGGAGAAAAAGTGGAGGGACCTATTGTTGATGGGCTTTTTGAGGAATTTAGCTACAAAGAGCAGAAAACATACTGGATAATTAATGGGGATGGAAAGGTTTCTTCCATGATTGGGAGAAACAGGCATGTTTGTAGGCAGTAAAAAGATGACCTGGTTAAGAGGGAAAGCAAGAGAAAAATTGGCTCACCCCCAAAGCAATTCTCTTTTTCACCACAGGATCAAATGGTCTGCTGTTGTAACGTGAGCTGCAAAAATGACTTGCTGTGTTACACACCTGCCCAGTGGTTTGTCTGGTTCACTGTCATATGAACATGTTTGATCCTCACAACAGCCAAGAGGCAAGTGCTATTACTATCCCTATTTTACAGCTGAGGAAATGGAGGCAGGTAGCGGTTATGTGACTTGCTCAGGATCATCAGGGAGAGATAATGGGGAAGATTAGTTACCAACCCTCAGGGAGCTTACAATCTACAATGGTGATCTAATACAAAGAAAAACAACTACAATGAAACAAATACACAAAAAGTGAGATATAAAATGTTCAAGCAAGTTAGAATTAAGGGAGAAAAAGGAGAAGTACCATTAGTAAACACACGAACATAGGTAGAAAAACAACAAAATTAAGAAAAAATACACACACACACACACACACACACACACACACACACCAGAAACAAGCCTAGTTCTGAAGCAACATGTTTAATGATCAAAAAAAAGGGTATCTGCCAGAGAAGCTAAAATAGTAGGGAGAATAAGCAGTTTTCTTTTGCTATTATTCCAATATTCCTTACCTGGATGTAATAAAACACTGTATGTAAACATCAGGCCCAGTCCCAGATCCACTTCTTTAACATTAACAAAACATGAGAGACCTACTTGTACTGATCTCTGCTAAACCACTGACAAACACTTGTCTTTTAAAGAACAAAGGTATGCTATGGAATAAGTAAAAGGAATTTCTCCAAACAGGCCACTAAAGATAAGAAAAAGTTATTACCTAGGGATAAACTGGGGGCGGAGGGAGGTTAGAGAAATCAGTTAACTCATGATCTTTTTTATTAGTTCATTTCACACCACTATCAGTCATGAAACATACAAAAAATTCAAATTTATTTGGCTAACTCTTCCCTTCTAGCCCTCAATAATTAATCAAAAGACATATCTGAACTTTACAACCATAAACCGACATCACCCACAAGACTCTTATCAACATGCAGCTGGACAGAAGGTGACCAAACTGCCAAGAATTAACCAAAAGCTGATGAACCAGTCTAGTGACAATTTTATATAGATCCCCACCTAGAGAAAGTTGCATAAAGGACTTTTCTAATGTAAGATGCAAAATATTTAACTCTTCTCTCATATTTTTGGAATGGTTAACATTAATTACAGCTGATCTTCTCACTCCATTTCTTCATAAAATACTTTGTATCTAAACTTTGTAAAATCTTTTTTTTTGTCAAGACTGCCAAAATATTTCACAAAATGGAAACCCCAATGTGCTACCTTTTATTTTGTAGATGGCATAGTTGGAAAAGAAAAAAAAATTTGAATATTTTCCATTTTATAACAGATTATTTTAAAAAACAATTAGGGTTTACATATACAATGTACTACATAAATAAAAGATGAATGCCATCCTTAGCTTACAATTAAAAGTGTCATTACAGATACAAACCTATAAAAGTGCCAAAAAAAATCATAAATTATCCACATTACTAAATTACTAAAAAACATGTAAATAAGCCCTTGATTTGGGAGTTGGGTTCAAATCCTGACTTTACAGCAACTACTACTTACTAGCTTAGCTCGCTGGCTCTTTCACAAGATCACAGCTTCTTTATTGGAAAAATGGAAGTAAAAACTGGATGATCTCCAAGGTTGTTGCTACTGTTTCTAAGGTTCTGTGATTTTGTGACTAAAGGCTTCTTATTTTTAAGTTAAAAAATGACAGATCTTCTACTTCACTTGAAAGGACATTTTATTAATGTTGATTCAAAACAAAGATTACTGGAGAGCTATCACAGTGCAGGAACACTATATTCTATGTGCCACTTAATTAGCCCTGTTATGACATAACCAGGTTATGTCATGACCCCTCTGGAGTTTGCTTCCTCATCTGTAAAACCAGGGATCAGAATCCTTTTACCCTTTCTACCTCACATGTGAGGTAGTTACATAACAAGGAAACTGGTTTGTAAACTGGCAAACACTATGCAAATGTGTTAAAGTTAAAAGGTAGTAACAATCAAAGACACTTACAGAATGCTTTGACCAAAACAAAACAATTCTCTAGGAGAGATGATACAACTGTTCTCATACTTGATTTTAACTGATTTTGTCCTTTAAGTCTCTTAACTGACAACTGATTTTGGTTACAAGGTAGGTTAAAAGAAAAGTGAAGTCCAGCCAAGATGGCTTCCTGGACAAAATCTGGCTGTCTAGCTTGCTCCCTTCACACTTATTCCAGCAAAAACCTAAAATTCACACCAGATAGGCATGATCAAGAAATCCCTCTGAGAAACTACAAAAACTTCTTCCACCATGGAACAACACACACACACACAATCAGCCATCAACCTAAGGGCCATAGGAAAATGTTTGAACAGCATCAGCTACCAGCCAGAGACCTTTGTGGCCTGCAAAAGCTCTCCACCTAGAGTCAGGAGAAACAGAAGCACCTACTATCCCCAAGTTGGCTGTTAAGTTCATAGTGAGGTAATATAATGGAAATGCAAATTTAAAGATCTTCCCTGCCCTAGGCCCTTTGATTGGCTTAAGAGACTCTGAGAACCTTCCTTGATTTGAAAATATACTCTGCCTCCTAACAGGCTGAATGTGGTCACAAGGAGCCTGTGGCAGGAGGCTTGGTTTTCAGGAATGCCCACACCTTGATTCTGTGTGACTGGGCAGTGGATCAAGAGGGTGGTTACATTCTCTGAGCCAGGAGAAGACTATATAATCCCTTATTTGAGGCCTTGCCTTGGGGCTCACTTTGAGAAGTGTTGTGTGATTTGACCAGATGAGACTCTGGGCAGCTGCTGAGAGCCCCCCAGCTTTGAAAACCCAGATGTTGATGCTTCCCTTTCTGGTAACTGTGATTTGGTATTGATAATGGTTGGACAGTTTGGAAGCCTGTCTGCTTGATCTGTTTGTTTCTCTTGTAAGTTCTATCTGTATACTTTGAAGTTTGGGGTGCTGACTTTTTCCCCCGAACTAGGTAAATGATCTATGTTTGATTGATTAACGTAAGCTTGTTAACCCATTCCGAGTTGCTTTCCTTTAGAAAAGCAGATCTAAGAACCTGTGTTGGCAGCCACCCTGGGGATATTGGGGTGCTTGCTGCTACAGGTAGTTAACAGTTACCATGGCAAGCAGCACCTCTGACCTGGGTATCCCAGAGTTCCAAATTCTCTAACACCATCTTTTGAGATGCCATAGAAAGCTCTGAAGTCCAAAATCAAATTTCAAAGGTCCAGGGTGGTCTTACTTGGGAAGGGGGAGAGGGGGGAGTGGAGGAAGGCGGGACCATAGATCATTGCAAGTACAGGCCAGCCAAGAACCTGGATGACCCCAAGGCATGACCAAGCAGGGCTAACCAGCTCCAAAAGCACAGCAGGGGGTGGAGCCTGCTCCTGGCAAAAGCCCCAGGTCAGGAAATAAAGTTGGAAAAATGAATGAAGAACAAATAAGTGTGAAAATTATCAAAGATCTAGAGATTCACCAAAAAGAGACAAGTAACTCAATAACTGAAAACTATAACTCAAAGTGGGAAAAAACCTGATTTTTCTACAAGGCTTACATAGACACCTAGAAGAAATGAAGTAAAAGATAAAAATCAAATAAAAGCTCTTGAGGAAAGAGAGAAAAAATAGTTTAGAAGAGAAAACAGTAAATCATAACCAAGAAATGTTATCTCTGGAAGCTAGAATAGATCTAACAGAAATCAATTAGTTTATGAGACAAGGAATATTAGAATAAAAACAACAAGATTGAAAAAATAGATTGACAAAAGTATTCACGTAGCAGCACTTCAAGGTTTGCAAAGCATTTTACAAATATCTCATTTTCATCTGATTCTCTGAACCCTGAGAGGTACATGCTATTATTATCCATTTTACAGATGAGGAAACTGAGGTTGAGAAAGGTTTAGTGACACAGGACACAGCTTCTAAGTATCAGAGGCAGGATTTGAAATTGACATCTTCCTGACTCCAGGTTAATAAGCTGATTATAAAAAACTTGAGCTGGAAAACCAGTCAATGAAAGATAATTTAAGACATCCTGATTTGAACCAGAGTTCAAATCTTCTCGTAGATACTTCTTGCCTTGTGATCCAGGATAAACTGTGTGAACATTAAATAGGAGGTAGTCTCAGAGGGAAGAAGTGGGGAAGGCTGGGAAAGACATCTTGCAGGTGAAATCTGAATAACACACTAACTGGGAAAGAAGGAGGCAGAATTTCTCACAACTGGAAATGTAAAAAGTGTATCGATTTGAAGGAGACATTTTCCAAAAATAGTTCATCCTACATTTCTAATAATTTCGTAGGATATCCTTTTTTTCTTTTCTTTCTTTCTTTTCATTCTTAATCTCTTCAATATGATTTTAATAGGAAAAAATATCATTTTGGGGGCACTTTTTTTTATTTTTCTGATTATTAAAAAAAAACCCTATGTTTTTACAAAATGTCTCATTTTTATGACTTTCTTTTTGTCCAGGGATTTATAAATGTCTCAAGGAATTACAGTTTTGGGAGGACTCAGTACCTGGACTCTTTTCCTCTCCAAGAATCTTTAAAGGCATGATCAAGAAATGTTATTTATATGGGTTTGGATTTTTTTGTTTTGTTTTGTTCTGGTTTTGAGGCAAGGGGTCCAAAGAATATATGAATGGTTTATGGACATTATGTAAGAAAAGTATATACAAACACAGGGGGAGGGGGAGGAGGAGGAAAGGAACAGACACCAGATTCATTTCACTCTTATCTAAAAAAGAACAAAGTGGAATTGAAAACACGTTGGGGGACAAATACATCAGATTCAACAGGTAAACCACGTGACAATGGGGGAAAAGGGAGGTTTAAGAGAGAGAATATTACCAGGTAAGGAAGATTATCATCAGTCACAAGCAAAATAAACTTCCTGATGCTAAAGGCAGACAAAATAAAAAACAAAATGGGGGTGGGGGAGAGGTCAAAGAACTAGAATAAAAGGGGGTAAGAAGGTTCCAATTAGGGAATGGCTGAATAAACTTCAGTACATGAAATTAATGGAATATAAAAAAATTATATGAGGGGCAGCTAGGTGGCACAGTGAATAGAGCACTAGCCCTGGAGTCAGAAGGACCCGAGTTCTAATATGACCTCAGACACTCTCACACACACACACACACACACACACACACACACACACACACACACACCCTAGCCCTATGACCTTGGGCAAGTCACTTAGCCCCAATTGCCCTAGCCTCCTCCCTCCAAAAAAAAGCAAAAAAAAAAATTTTTTTATGATTTCAGAGAATCCATGATAGCACAAAATGCTACAAACCAGCAGAACCAAAACAACAATCTACACAAGAACAATAACACTGCAAAGAAAACTTTGAAAGAATTAAGAACTCTGATCAATGCAATACCCAACCACATCTCCAGAGGACTGATGAAAACATGTCACATATTAGGAACATAGACACCAAATGGATTCATTTTGCTTGATTATGCTTTTTGTTTAAAAGGTTTCCTCTCTTCTCTCAGTTTTTTAATTGGGAGGGGATATAAGGAGAGGGTTAGCAATATTACTACACCCAAAAAACACCACTTTAAATAATGCAAAAGAGAACAGAAAGCTCACAAGGAAGTACTGATTAAGCCAGTTTTGAAAGTAATATGTGGAACTTTTATATACTTTTAAAGGAAATATTTCATGAAATGGAGATTCATGGCTTCTTTTCACATACCACTGTATGTATGTATATATACATATATACATATATATACATATATACATATGGGAAAGGTTCTCATTTTTAACATGTAAAGTCAATTTTTTTTTTTAATTTAAGGACTCCAAACCCATGTTCTGACTCTAAATCCATTGTATACAGATTAAAGTGTAACTCGGGGGGTGGGGGGGGGGGTGCTTAATGCTTTTTTAAAGTACCTGTGAAGCAAAAAGCTGGGAAACAATTTTTATAGTGTCTCTGATAAAGGTCTCATTTCTAAAATATATAGAAAACTGAGTCAAGAATACAAGTCATTCCCCAAGTGATAAATGGTCAGAGGATATGAACAGACAGTTTTCTGAGGAAGAATTAAAGAGCTCTATAGTCATGAAAAAATGCTCTAAATCACTATTGATTAGAGAAATGCCAATCAAAACAACTCTGAGGTACCAAAACCCACGTATCAGACCAACTAACATGACAAAACAGGAAAATGGTAAGCGTTGGAGATGTGGGAAAATTGGAACACTAATGCATTGTTGGTAGATTTGTGAACTGATCCAACCATTCTGGAAAGCAAATTGGAACTATGCCCAAAGGGCTATAAAACTGTACATAATATTCTTTGACCTAGCAATACCACTCCTAAGTCTGTATCCCAAAGAGATCATAAAACTGAGAAAAGAACCTACATTTACAAAAATATTTCCATCAGTTCTTTTAGGGATGATAAAGAACTGGAAATTGAGGGGATGTCCATCAATTGGGGAATGGCTGAACAATTTTTGGTATGTGAATGTAATGAAATATTACTGCGCTGTAAGAAATGATGAGCAAGCAGACTTCAGAAAAACCTGAAAAGTCTTATATGAACTGATGCTGAATGAAATGAGCAGAACTAGAACATTGTACACAATAACAGCCACACTGTACACAATAACAGCCACACTGTGCTATTATTGACTTTGATAGACTTAGCTCTCTCTTCTCAGCAATGCAAGGATCTAAGACAACTCCAAAAGACTCATCATGAAAAATGCTATCCATATCCAGAGAAAGAACTTTGTAGCCTGAATGCAGATAGAAGCATACTATTTGTTGTTCTTTCGTTATTTTCTTTCTTCTTTTCTCGTGGTTCCTCCCATTAGTTCTAATTCTTCTTTAGATCATGACTAAAGTGAAAATGTTTAATATGAATGTATAAGTAGAGTCTATATCAAACTGTACACCATCTTGGGGAGGGAGGAGAGAAAGGAGGAAAAAAATGTAAAACTCAAAACCCTATGGAAGTACATATTGAAAATTAAATATAAATAAATTATTAAAAAATAAAAGTACATGATCAATTCTTAATTTAAAAAGCGAAAGGTGATTTTAAAAGATAACAAAAGATAAAATTAATTTTAATCGTATGAAATAGAAAGCTTTTGTGAAAGTAAAATCAACAAGGATAAGAAGGAAAGCATTAAAATGGGGGGAAAAAAATCTTTGCATCCATTATCTGTAAACAGTCTCAACACTCAACTCAAAACCAAAAACCATTTCCTGAAGAATAAGTGTTAGGTTAGGAATAGCTCTCGAGGGCGGAGCCAAGATGGCGGAGTAGAAACAGCTCATCCAAGCCACTCTGCCCCCAGATTCCCCCCAAATGATGTAAAAGGGGACTCTGAACAACTTCTGGAGCCCCAGCACCCACAGAACGACACAGAGAAGCTAAACTCCCGCTGAGGACAGCCCAGCAGCCCTGCAGGAAGGACCAGTGCAGTGGTCTGGGACATGGCAGTGTGCAGCGCGCAGAGCGCAGGAGCCGAGCCGAGCCGAGCCCAGGTCCCCATGAGCCGAGGTTTTAGCCCCAGGGCGGCAGGGCCAGCAGCCAGCTGGAGGAACCCCAGAACACCAGGAGCTGTGGCGACTCCAGAATTATCAACATAGACTTGCCTGGGACAAAGTAAGAGGTTAGTGTCCCATGGACTTTGGGACTGGTATTAGGGAATGCGTCGGCTCCCTCCCCTGGGGGCTAGAAGCCACTGAGGACAAATGCCATTTTGTAATTTTCAGACGCAGCTCCCGCTCCCAGCCTGCACATTTGTAGGGAGATCCAGCGATCAGTCCTGGGGGGTAATCGCTCTTGCTTTAACCTCCCTGGATCTGGATTGTGATCTAGGGTGGAAGTCATGGGTGGGTTTACAGCTTGCCAGAAACGGAAGTTGCCCCACACACGTTTGGGACGAAAATTCCTCTATCTGGCCTTAAAGCCACAGTGTGGCAACAAGCCCAAAAGTCAAGCAATTAAGTGGCAACATGCCAAGGCAAAGGAAACAGAAAAATGCAACCCTAGACTCCTATTTTGGGGGCATAGAGCAGGAAAAGGACTGTGAGGTCAGAAGTCCTGCTCCAAAAGCCCCAGGGGAAAACATGAGCGGGTTGCAGGCCATAGAGGACCTTAAGAAGGACTTTAAAAATCAAATAAGAGAAGTGGAGGAAAAATTGGAAAGAGAAATGAGAAGGATGCAGGAAAAGTATGAAATGAGGATCAACAGCCTGACTGAGGAAAACAACACCTTAAAAAATAGACTAACTCAAATGGCAAAGGAGGCCCAAAAGGGCAATGAGGAGAAGAATGCCTTAAAAAGTCGAATTTGTCAGATGGAAAAAGAATCTCAGAAGTTCACTGAGGAGATTCATTCCTTCAGAGTTAGACTGGAGCAAATGGAAGCTAATGACTTTATGAGAAATCAAGATGCTGTTAAGCAGATACAAACAAATGAAAGATTAGAAGGAATAGCTCTCAAAAGAACTGCAAACTACATTTCTCCAAAACACTAAGAAATGTGTACCAAAATATTTGAGATTTCACCTTCACAGCCAGCAAACTGGAGTTGATGGAGTTGTAGAAAGCCACACACACTACTATGAATTGGTACAAACATTCTAGAAATCGATTTAGAATTATACTAAGGAAGTGACAACAATGAACCAGAGACTCTTCTGCTGAGTATATTCCCACAGGAGGTCAATGATAAAAGGTCCTTAGAAAGAACTAGAAACTAAGGAAATATCCAGCAACTGGGGAAAAACTAAATAAACTGTGGTACTTTAATTTAATGGAAGATAGAGAAGTATGGGCAACTTACATGAACAGAATCAAAGCAAAATTACTACAACAATGTCAAATGAAAAGAACTACAAACAATAAAAACTGAAAATTGTAAAGATATAATGATCAAATTTGGCTCAAGAGTTATGAAAAGGTACTTCCCTCTCATCTTTCTTGGAGGGAAGAGAGGAAGGAACCTGTAAGTATGGAACACTGGGTAGACTGTCAAGACTTTTTTATTATGATAGTTTTTCTGAACTTTATATTCTCCGTTATTTAAAAATGGTGCTGTAGGAAGTGGAGGGAAGGCATACTGGAAAATGTAGTTTATATTAAAAAAAATTTAAGAGTTATTTCACATATGCAGTATACAAGTGATAATCAAATAGCCATTTTGAATTTTGCATGCTATAATGACTGTTACCTGAAGGTAGTAATATGAAATGGCATTTATTTTCTTGGGATGAATAAACTTGGTTGGATATTGCATAGCACATTCTGTTAGAAACTTTCTTCAGAAGAAACTTTCTTCCAAACCAAGTAATTGTGGATAGCGTTGTAGCACAATTTGGTTCTAAACCACCCTTAATGCCACATACCCAATTACAATGTTTTATAAATCTTAGAAGGCTACAGATTGTAAGCTGATACTACTGTTGAACCCATGGCTGTCCATAAAACAAGGGCGCAAAACAGATATAGCTTATATATATATATATATATAGATATATAACAGATATCAACTTCTATATTCCTTATTTACAAAATGAACTCAAAACTAATTTTTGGACCTGAATAGACTCTTGTCAATTTAAAAAAAAAAAAAAAAAAGCTTTTTTTACCAGCAGCACATCTAAGTGATAATTCGCCAGAAAAGCTGATTTCATCCATTTAAGGTTGGTAATATGCCTATCTGTGTGCTTTAGCATTGACCTTATTGCTTTAAAAATCAAACATTTTACATAAATTGAACTAATCTGCTAAGTATTATTAAAGTATTTCTACTTCAAAAAGAAAAGCTGACTGGATTTGAATTTCCAGTGAAAAATTCAGGTTAGGTGGGATTTCTACAAATGGGATCATATGTACAATTAATCTTCTATTTGTCAAATACTTCCCTCGCTGTCTATTTTCTTTTTACTATCAAGGTTATTTCTCAGGTTTAAAGGGGAAAGTTCTCTTTAAAAGCAGTATGGTATAGAAGAAAAGACAGTTTCAAGTCCCAAGTTTTATGCTTGTTAGCCTAGTGATTATCAATCAACAAATATTTATTAACTATTATCAAGTTTCTGCCACTATGCTAGGGAGCTGGGGAATTCGAAGACAGTCCACCCTCCCAGCTGCCCACCAAAAAAACCCCTTCAAAATAGTCCCTGATCTCAAGTAGTTTACATTCTACCGTGCAAAACACCACTTAAACATAAGTAAATACAAAGTACAGGCAGAGAAAATACAAGGTAATTGGGTGGGGGGGGAGGCAGAGAAGGAAAGGGGAGATGAGCAAAGGCCTCTTACAGGAGAGGTTGGGAAGAACCTTGAAGGAAGCTAGGAGGGAGTAGAGAAGAGAGACTGGAATCTAGGCATGGGGGAACAGACAGCCTTTGTCGGAGCTGGGAGATGAAATGTCACTATGAGTAACAACAAGTAGGCTAGATTGGCTTGCTGCTGTTGTTAGAGACTCTCAGTGACACACGAGGCTTTCCTGGCAAAGATACAAAAGTGCTTTGCCATTTGACAGATAAGGAAACTGAGGCAAATCGAGTTAAATGACTTGCAGAAATGTGTAAAGTCTCTAGACTGATATTATGATTGTGGATGATTTTAAATTTTAAATTACAAAAAGAGGGATTGGTATTTTATCCTAGAGGCAAAAAGAAGCCACAGGAGCTTTGTGAGCAGACAAGTGACATGATAAGAATATCTGTGGTTCCGAAATGTAGGCATCTGTGTGGGATGGCCTGGTAAGGGAAAAGTTGGACTGAAATTCAGCTATTAACTTCTCTGAATTTCAATTTTCTTATCCATAATATGGGATAATATTAACACTGATTACCCTCGCACATACTTTTGCAAGGAAAGCATTTTTTACAAGGCACAAATATAATCTATATATTGGTAAATGCACTATATAAATGTGAATTATTATTAACAGCTTTAAGAATCTGACAGCTCTTGGGGGCGGCTAAGTGGCGCAGTGAGTAGAGCGCCAGCCCTGGAGTCAGAAGGACCTGAGTTTGGATCCGGCCTCAGACACTTAACCCACACAAACAAAAAAACCTAGCCGTGTGACCTTGGGCAAGTTACTTAACCCCAATTGCCCTAAAAGGGGCAGCTAGGCGGCGCGGTGAGTAAGAGCGCCGGCCTCGGAGTTGGGATGACCCAAGATCAAATCCGGCCTCAGAAAATGAGCACCCACACATAAATAATGACTAGCCGTGTAACCTTGAGCAAGTTACTTAACCCCAATTGCTTAAAAAAAAAAAAAAGGAATCTGACAGCTCTGATCAGGAAGCTAGAAATAGTAGCTCAGTGGATAGAGCAGGAAGACCACAGTTTAAATCCTGCCTCAGATACATCCTAACTATATGACCCTGGGCAAGTCTTATTGCCAGAGAAAAGGATTCACTGGCTCCAATAGAGAAGGAAATGGCAAACCACTCCAGTATCTTTGCCAAGAAAATCCCATGAACAACTATGGTCTACGGGATTGCTAAGAGTTGGACAGACTAAACAACAATAGTTCTGATCTAGAGCCTAACACAGTCTTAAAAAAAAAAAAAACAAGATAGCATTTAAATGTTTGCTAGAACTAATCTCATCAAAAATTCTGTAGATTCTCAACCAATATTTAGAGTTTTGCTTCACAAATGCCTTGTCAGGAACAGATCAACTTACATTGCAAATGGTGTTCTTTGCAAAGAAAGCTGAGAAATGGTTCAGTAATTACCAAATAGAGTAAGTCTGAGCTTATTATTAGAAATAATCATTTTTTTAGAATCCTAAATTCATGTGGGTTTCTATCTAACTCTTTCATACTATTTGCTCTATTATCCCACTGTAAAAGCATGAACAGTGTGGAATGTGCAGCCTCAAGACCACAAGTGTCCCTCTCAAGTGCTGCCCTCTGGTTGAATCCAAACTGTGGCCTTACAAGTTTGTATTTGGTCAAAAGGCTGCACTTGAGGTCCACATGTGGTCTCCAGGCCACAGGTTCCACATTCGTACTCTAGACCATATACTAAAACTAGATCAAGGGCTCTTAACTATTTTTGTGGCATGGCAGTGTGGTGAAGTCTATAGATTCCTTTTCTGAAGAGTATTTTTTTTACTTTTTTTTTTTTTGGAAGGGCAAGGCAGGGTAATTAGGGTTAAGTGACTTGGCCAAGGTCACACGGCTAGTAACTGTAAAGTGTCTGAGGCAGCATTTGAACTCAGGTCCTACTGACTCCACTGTGCCACCTAGCTGCCCCTAATTATTTTTTTTTTGCCTTTTTTTTTGGAGGGCAATTGGGTTAAGTAACTTGCCCAAGGTCACATGGCTAGGTTTTTGTTTGTGTGTGTATTAAGTGTCTGAGGCCAGATCTGAACTCAGGTCCTTCTGACTCCAGGGCCGACGCTCTACTCACTGCACCACCTAGCCGCCCCTCCCAATTAATATTTTTAAATGCATAAAATACAGAGTTACAAAGGGAGTCAGGTATATTGAAATACAATTATCAAAAAATAATTTTTTTTTAAGCTCATGGACCCGAGTTTAAGAACCCCTGCTCTAAGGATATAGGATTCCTTGGATACAATCTTGCTAAAAAAGCAATAATCTTCATTTATTTCTTTAAAGAGAAAGCCTGCCAACACACAGACACACACACACACACACAGCACTATAGTGTTTGCCTTAGTAGTACATGACAACCAACAGATACTCCCACAAAAGATTCTCACAAAATTTGGATAAAAGGACTTTTTATCAACTCTTAATAGGCCAGTTTATGAAGGCGGTGGATAATACAATTTAATACAATATTAAGGATCATATAAATTTCAAGTATCCAGTGTTATGAAAATAGCTTTCTTCACTCATAAAAATGGAGTATTAGATTTTATTAAATTGTTCAAATCCTCTTTATGTAATAAAACTACTGCATAATAATGCAGTCTAGTGTCTTCCAATCCAGCATAGCACAATGAACATCCTAGGCATTTAATAAGTTTGTTAAACTCAACTGACCAAACTTCCTGGACTTTAAGTTTGGCCTTTTTTCTTTTTTAAGTTTAATTTAATATTAATTTCTTCAGGACTTTCAGCTAGAAATATTGAGTACTAGAAGGAAGGAAGAAAACATTTATTAAGAAACTACATGTGGAAGATGGCAGGGTAGAAACAGCATTCCCAATGTGCTCTGCCCCACACAAATTTCAAACAATGTGAAAAGGGACTCCGAACAATTTCTGGAGCCACAGCACCCACAGAACAGCAGAGAAGCTAACCTCCTGCTGAGGACAGCCCAGCAACACTGCAGGGAGTGGCCAGCGCAGCGCTCTGAGAGCAGGCAGCATTGCCCACTGGGAACACGCAGAGCCGAACCCAGGTCCGCGGTTTTAGCCCCAGGATGGCCGGGCCTTCAGCTGGCTGGAGGGACCCCAGAACACCAGCAATTGTGGCGATTCCAGAATTATCAGCACAGATATGCCCAGGACAAAGGGAGAGGTTAGTGCCCTATGGACTTTGGGACCAGTATTTGGGGAACGTGTGGCTTCCTCCCCTGGGGGCGAAAAGCTGCTGAAGAAACAGCTGCACAGAAGCCATTTTGCAGCCCCAGTAGTGGCTCTAGCTCCTGGTCTGCGAACTGTAGGGAGATCCAGCAATCAGTCTGGGGGTTAATCGCTCTTGCTTTAAACTGCCTGGATCTGGATTGTGGTCTGGGGGGGAAGTTTGGGGTGGGTATCCAACTTGCCAGAGTGGGTGGAGGCTTTACAGAGTCCACCCAACTGGCGGAAGTTGTGAAGACCCCACGTTTGGGAGGAAGCTCCCCTGTCTGGTGGCAGAGTCCTACTGTGGCAACAAGCCCAAAAATCAAGTAATTAAGTGGCAACATGCCTAGGCAAATGAAACAAAATAAACAGAAAAGTTCAACACTGGACTCCTATTTTAGGGACAAAGAGGCTCAAAGCATGGAGGAGAAGTGTGAGGTCAGAACTCCTGCACCAAAAGCCCCAAATGAAAATACAAGCTGGCTACAGGGCATAGAGGACCTTAAGAAGCAGATAAGAGAAGTGGGGGAAAATTTGGGAAGAGAAATGAAAAAGATGCAAGAAAAGTATGAAATGACAGTCAACAGCCTGACTGGGGAAAATAACACCTTAAAAAATAGACTAACTCAAATGGCAAAAGAGGCTCAGAAAGGCAATGAGGAGAAGAATGCCTTAAAAAGTCGAATTTGCCAGATGGAAAAGAATCTCAAAAGTTCACTGAGGAGATTCATTCCTTCAGAGTTAGACTGGAGCAAATGGAAGCTAGTGACTTTATGAGAAATCAAGATGCTGTTAAGCAGATCCAAACAAATGAAAGAGTGGAAGGCAATGTGAAATATCTCATGGGAAAAACCACTGACCTGGAAAATAGATCCAGGAGAGACAATTTAAAAATTATTGGACTACCTGAAAGCCATGATCAAAGAAAGAACCTAGAAATCACCCTTCAAGAAATTCTCAAGGAAAAATTGCCCTGATGTTTTAGATCCAGAGGGCAAAATAGAGGTTGAAAGAATCCACCAATCACCTCCCGAAAAAGATCCCAAAAAGAAAACTCCCAGGAATATTATAGCCAGGTTCCAGAATTCCCAGATCAAGGAGAAAATACTCCAAGCAGCCAGGAAGAAACAATTTCAATATTGTGGAAACACAATCAGAATAGCCTAGGACCTGGCAGCTTCTACACTGAGGGATCAAAGGGCATGGAATATGATATTCCAGAGGGCAAAAGAGCTGGGAATGAACCCAAGGGTCACCTACCCAGTAAAACTGAGTATCTTGTTTCAGGGGAAAATATGGTCATTCAGTGGAATAGAGGACTTTCAAGCATTCTTGATGAAAAAACCAGAGTTGAATAGAAAATTTGACATTCAGACGCAAGAAGCAAGAGATGCTTGAGAAAGTAATCAAGGAAAAGAAATCAAAAGGAACTTATCAAAGTTGGACTATTTATATTCCTACATGGAAAAACAATAACTGTGTTTGATGAAACCTTTCTCATTATGAAAATAATTGAAGAAGGGTACATGGCATATGTCCACAGGTATACATGGATAGAGGGCACAGGTTGAATTTGATGGGAAGGGATGATTCTTTTTTTTTTTTTTTGGAGGGCAATTGGGGTTGAGTGACTTGGCCAGAGTCACGTGGCTGGGTTTTTGTTTGTGTGTTGGGTGTCTGGGGCCGGATCCGAGCTCGGGTCCTTCTGGATCCGGGGCCGGTGCTCTGCTCACTGTGCCACCTAGCCGCCCCAAGGAAGGGATGACTCTTAAGGGGTGAAGTCAAGAGGTGAGAGAGGAAAGTGGGAAGAGGAGATGGAGAGAGACAGGGTAGGGTAAACTATCTCATATAGAAGAGGCAAGGGGAAGTAGTTGCAGGGGAGGGGAAGAACAGGAAGACAAAAAAGCAAAAGCATATTCTCATTGAAGTTGGCTCAAGGAGAGAATCACATACATACTAAATGGAATATCTTACCCTCACTCACTCTCTTGAGTAGGGGAAAGGGGGATGAGAGGGGGGATGATGGAGGGGAGGGCATTCAGAGGAGAGGGGAGGTTGGAAGTACCCACTATCAAAGAGGGACAGGATCAAAGTAGGGAGCGGACCAGGTGGGAGGTGAGACGGGTGGGAGGGAAATATAAGCAGTCTTTTACAATATATCTACTATGGTAATGTTTTGCATAGCTATACATGTACAACACATACTGAATTACTTATCTTCTCAGAGGGAGTGGGTGACAAGGGAGGAAGGGAATGGATCTGAAAACTGAAGTTTTAAAATTAAATGTTTCATAAGATGTCCAGGCATTGGGGCTCAGAGATTCACCTTGCCCTAATGGCAAAATCAAAGGGGATATGGGAGAAGATATGGGAGAGAACAGATTGGATGAGGGGATATCTAGTGGGACTGCTATTCTGGGGTGGTGGGTAGGGAAAAAATGGGGGAAAAATGTAACTCATAATCTGGTGGAAATGAATGATGTAAACCAGAAGTTAATAAAGCATTTGTTTAATTAAAAAAAAAAAAGAAACTACATGTGAAGCTTTACAAATATTTGATCCTCACAATAACCCTGGCAGGTAGGCACTAGTATTAGCCCCATTTTACAACGGAAGAAACTGAGGCACGGTGAGGTTGATTTCTCAAGGGTCATGTATCTGTATCTACTGAGTTGGATTTGAACTCAGGTCTTCCTAATTACAGGCTACCTCTTAGCAGCTTAAGAACTTTTGTGTATTACAGGGAAAAACTGTTAAGAATAGAGATTGGGGCAATTCTAGATTACTAGACAGTAGTTAGAGAGTAGTTAATTCTTTTAGCATCACAAGCAGGTTAACATTAATATAGCTCATCTTTACCTGGCCAATGAAGACTTACATAATTTTCCATTATCTATGCCCCTTCTCCTTTACTTAGCCTTGATTATCAAGTCTCACTTGAGTCCAAACAGGAAATAACCTTTTCCCAAAACACAAATACCAAGGATATGGATTTGTTTTTTAAGATCTAGGAGCCAACCTAATTTTTCTTGGATGTCTGTAACATACAGTTTTGAAAGAGTTCCCATTGCATTCTCTCTTTCTCCTCTTATGTCACTAACTACAATAAAATCTCCTTGGCCAGCTTTTCTTCATCACTCGCCAGCCCCCAAAATGTAGGTATACATAGAAGGTGCAGTCCTTCGTCCCCTTTTTTCTTCACAATGCCTTCCTTGGAGATCTCATCCACTCCCACTGCTGCAACCATCACCTCTCTATATATGACTTCCAATTCCAAGTGCTTCCTAGAAAGCCAGTAAAATATCACTTTGATATCTTCAACTCAAGTCTAAAACTAAACTTATCATTTCTCCACCAAAACCTATCCCTCCTAAACTTTCCTATTTCTGTTGATAATACCACCATCCTCCAAACATGAAACTTCAAAGTAAATCTTCATCTTTTCCTACTACCTCACTACTTACATTTAATCAGCTGATTAACTAACTAATCAACTAACCTTTCTCCATAATCTTGTTACATCTGTGTCCTCCTTTATATTATCACTGCAATCACCTTAGTTTGGCCCTGATTATTTCTCAACACCTAATTGGTTTCCTTGTCTCCAGTTTTTCTTTTTTCCTTTGCTTTTTTTTTTTTTTTTGAGGGGGGAAAGCAGGGCAGTTGGGGTTAAGCGACTTGCCCAAGGTCAGACAGCTAGTAAGAGTTAAGTGTCTAAGGCCAAATTTGAACTCAGGTCCTCCAGACTCCAGGGGGGTGCTCTATTTACTACACCACCTGGTGGCCCTACTAATCTCTCTTCTAATTCACCATTCTCACTGCCAATTATTTTTTTCTAATATGCAGATCTGATGTCATCACCTCACTTCCTCAAAGTTTTCACTGCCTCCTCTACCACCTAACCAAATAAAATATATGAATTACTTAGCCTTAGATGACACTACAGTTAGGCATATTGGGAACTGGTTAAATAAGTGAACACACAGAATAGTTATTAATGGGTGTATAATACACAGGGGATGGAGGTGTCCTATGGCATGCTAAAGACTGCACTATCTTTGGCCCCATGTTGTTCGAAATTTTTATGAATTATTTTAATGAAAGAATGAATGGCATGTTCGCCAAATTAGCAGATGACATGAAGTTTGGAGGGAAAGCTAATATGCTTGACACAACCACCCATATACGGAAAGATCTCAACAAAATTGAACAAGATTATATGACTCCCTTTAAAATTTTTTTCGACCCCGATTTGAAATTAACTTCATAAATACAAGATGGAGGAGGCTAAACTAGAAAACAGCTATATGAAAAAGATCTTGGTGTTTTATTAGACCACCAGCTCAATGAGTCACCAGGGTAACATGACAGGCAAAAGAACTACTATCCTAGGCTACACTGAAAGAAAGTGTATATACTCTGTCTTGGATCAGGTCATATCTGGAGACTGGTGATCAGTTATAAGCATCAAATTTCAGGAAAATCATTTATTTCTGTTAGATCTTTTTGAGAGGGCAAAGAATTCGAAACTAAGGGGTTGTCCATCAATTGGGGAATGGATGAACAAGTTGTGGTATATGATTGTGATGGAATACTATTGCTCTAAGAAATGATGAGTAGAATGATTTCAGAAAAACCTGGGAAGACTTACATGAAATAATATAAAGTGAAATGACCATGAAATAATATAAAGTAAAATGACCAGAACCAAGAGAACATTGTATAAGTAACAGCAATACTGTACAATGTCTTAGCTATACTCAGCAATAAAATGATCAAAGAATTCCAAAGGACTAGTGATGAAAAATGCTCCAGAGAACTGATGGGAGTCCAAATGCAGATAAAAGCATACCATTTTTCACTTTTTTTCCTGGTTTATTTTTTCGGGTGGGAGAGGGAAGATCTGTGTTTTCTTTCACGACATGAGTAATATGGAAATGTTTTACATGATTACACATGTACAACCTATATCAAATTGCTTACAGTCTCAGGGAGAGGGGAGGTGAAAGACAAAGAGAGAATTTGAAACTTAAATTTTTAAAAAAATATTAAAAATTAATTTTACATGTAATTGGGAAACATTATTCTTAAAAAGAAAAAAAAACACAAGCAAACTGGAATGAGGCTGTAGGAAAGCAACCAGGATGGTAAAGGAACTAAAAAACAAGCCATGCAAGATTTGGATAAAAGAACTGGGAGTATTTACCCTAAAGAAAAGACTTAGCTTGAGCAGCTTCATATTTTAAGGGCTGTCATGTAAAAGGAGGGTAAGACATTAATACGGATTTAGACTTGTTATAAAGAGAATACTTCTTAACAAATCATATGACCAACAAGCTAGAGGGCAGGCACTTTCTCAAATCCTCGCCTTTTAAAACCCCTCCAAAATTAAGAATTATGCCCACATATGTATAGCTATTCCAGCTGTCTCCCAAACCCTAAATAGATAAAAATATCAGAAGATGCTAATACCCCTATGATCCTAAAGACTATCTCAGCCTCTCCTACCCAGGCAGCCACCAGTAAGTACCCTGTTGCAAGCCTGCAACAGAACTCAACTCTGAACTTCATACCCTTCCTGCAGCCCAGAAAATCAAAAGGCAAGAAGCTTTCCATGTCTGGGACTGCTTTGTAGCAGTGCTCTGTGATACAAAAGGACTCAGCCATAAAACTGAGTACATAGGAATTTGGGGCAAGCTTCAATTCCATAAACTTTTATTAAGCACCTACTATGTGCTAGGCACTGTGCTAAAAGCTGGGAATACAAAAAGAGGCAAAAGACAGTCCCTGCTCTCAAGGAGTTTACCATCTACTTGGGGGAAATGACATGCAAACAAATACATACAAAGCAAACTATAGACAAATAGAAATAATTAACAGAAGGGGCTCACTTTGCAAAGTGTTGTGTGATTTTACCAGAGATTCTGGGCAGCCGTTGAGAGTCCCCTGGCTCTGAAAAACCCAGATGTTGATGCTTCTTTCTCTGGTAACAGTGATTAGGTATGGATGGATGTAATAGTCAGACAGTTTGGAGGCCTGTCTGCTTGATCTGTTTGTCTGTCTTGTAACTTCTGTCTGTATACTTTGAAGTTCGGGGTGCTGACCTTTTTCCCTGAACTAGGTGAACGATAAATTTGATTGATTAAAGTAAGCTTGTTAACCCCCCCCCCAAAAAAAGAAATAATTAACAGAAGGAAAGGCACTGGAATTAAGAGGAGTTGGAAAAGGCTACATAGGAAGTGGAATTTCAGTTGGGACTTAATGAAAGCCAGGAGGCCAGTAGGAGGTAGAAAGAGCATTCCAGATATGGGAAACAGCCAGAGAAAATGCCCAGTCAACAAAGGAATAATTTGTTCAAGGAACAAGGAGTAAGCCAATATCTTGGATCAAAGACTACAAGGGAGTGTATTGGGAATAAGGGTTAAGAAGACTGTAAAGATAGGAGGGGGCTAGGTCATGAAGAGCATTTTGTATTTGATCCTGAAGACAACAGGAAGCCACTGGAGTTTGGGAGGGGGGGGAGATGTGATATGATGAGACTTTAGTTTTATTTAGGAAAATCACTTTAGTGGCTGAATGGAGGATAGATTGGAGTGGGGAGAGACTTGAGGCAGAAAGATCACCAGCAGGCTATTGTAGCATAGCATATGTGTAACAGCCTTGAAACAAAAGAGACCAGTTCAGTACATCCCAGAAGTTACTGGGGGCAGAGGTCAAGGGTGGTAAAACTTAAATTGCCCAATATGGGAGGAAACTGAGATAGCTTTGAGGCCCAGGCCTCCTGAAAACCACCACCCAGGGGAAGGAATCAGGAAGTATAGAGGAATATAAGGAAAAAAAGACTGAAACTAAGATCTCAGGAGGAAGGAAACTCAGCTAAAGACTTGAACGCATAAACCAACAAGGAAGATACTAACAAAAGGGAAAATGACTTCCAGATCATCTAAACAAGTCCAGACAGCTATACAAGACAAAGGAAAATTACCTGATGAGGTAGATGACCCTGTGAATTCTCAAGAGAGCATGAATCTATTGCAGGATATTCCTAAATGGTTTAAGAAATAAGAATCGTGAAAACAATAATCATTCGAAAGGGGAATGGGCTGTCTTGGGAGGTAGCATGGTCTCCTTTATTAGGAAGACTTCAAACAAAGGTGACATGACCATATTTTAGAGGATGTTGCACAGGCATTCTGGGTCAGTTATGGATAAGAATAAGACTACATAGGGGGCGGCTAGGTGGCGCAGTGAATAGAGCACCGGCCCTGGAGTCAGAAGGACCCGAGTTCGGAGCCGGCCTCAGACACTTAATCCACACAAACAAAAACCTAGCCGTATGACCTTGGGCAAGTTACTTAACCCCAATTGCCCTAAAGGGGAGGCTAGGTGGCGCAGTGAGTAAGAGCCCGGCCTCGGAGTTGGGATGACCCGAGATCAGATCCGGCCTCAGAAAATGAGCACCCACACATAAATAATGACTAGCCGTGTAACCTTGAGCAAGTCACTTAACCCCAATTGCTTTAAAAAAAAAAGAATAAGACTACATAGCCTGTGAGGTCCCTTTTGCTCTTAAAGAAATTCTGTGATTCTAAGACTATATACAAACATACATATTAAGCCTTAGAAAGATTAGGTAAAATCAACTGGGGAATGGGCAAATTGTGATACATGAATATGATATAATTGTTATTGAATTATAAGAAATGGTGACTATGAAGCATTCAGAGAAACAAAGACAAATGAACATATGCAGAGTGAAATAAACATAACCAGGAAGACAATACACACAATTACAACAACGTTAGTAGAAAGAACCTGAAAAAATGAGAACTATATCCTATATGATTCCAATGACAAAGTCCCACCTTCTCTTCCTTACAGAAATGGAGGGTTATATACTAATCAGATTTGATATGGTGCTTAATTTTCTTTTTTCTTTCTCTTTTTGGTTACAAGGTTTGGCTTGCTTTGGTAGGGATTGAGAAGCAAAGATGGTTTAAAAACAATCAATCGAAATACCTGAAAGGAGAACAGAAGAGTAGGCAAAATATTTCATCTCACAGAGTGATTTATTTCCTGGATTAAGCTTAACCCATTTTGAGCACTCATTTTCCCTTTATCAGTTAAGATTATTCATAGTATATTAACTTGCATTATCAGTATGTTGCTCTGTAAAGAACAGGACTGAGTCTATATTAGGTGCTCAATAAATGCCCTGTGACTGATTCCGTTCGCTCCCATAAACTGCGACACAACATATGCAAATGTTGGTGGCTATTATTCAAGGGAAGGACTATATTACAAAATGATGGAATCTATGAGATGGAAAGGGACTTGGAGATCAATCATCTAAGTCAAGCCACAAACTTCACATAGAGAGACTCAAAGAATTAAAATGACCTACTCAAACTCAACCAGCTTGGCAAAAACAGAACAAGGCCAAGATTCTCTGGCTTTCTGTCAGGTGCTCTTTTTCTCCCTATTGACGCCTAAGAAACTGAATCTTGGATGTTCAGTCAGAAGGGATTTGAAGGTTCACTTAGTCCTTAGTCAAGTAATCACTATACACTATAAAGGATGCTCTTATTTTCCCATATAAGATGGTCCTATCTACCTCCCTTCAAAGGACCTAGAACAAATTTTTCCAACGGTATTTTATCAATGCTTTTTGGGGGAAAAAAGTGATCTCTTAATCTGAGGCAGTAAACATTCCAGTTCTTTAAAAAGATATTTACCAACAAGGTTAAGTATTTAATAGATTTAACTTTATATGTATATATTGAAACTGGTATATTCTAGAAGATGTTTTTTTTACAGATTCTAGTTCGAAATTCAACTAATCTAGATTAAAGAGACCTTAATTTTTGCCATGGGGGGGTGGGGAGGAGTGATTTAGATTATGTATTAAACCCACTGCAGACAGTGAAGCATTTACACTATAGTTTAATATCTTCCTCTCCAGCCTCCTTCCCTTTTTTACATCATTTTTTTACTTTTATAATTTTCCCTCTTGCTAGATTTTCATTATGTAAAACTACTCCTCATGAGGATCTTAAATCTAGTAAGGAGAGTAAGGGAAGTAGGACTATAATGAAATCTAACCCCAACAAGCAGCTAGAAAGCACTGGAGATATGAAAACACCACCACAAAATTATTCCTGCCTTAAGGAGTCTAAAAGGAACACATTATGTAAATGAAAATCAGAGAAAGGGGAGAACACTAATCAGAAGAATCAGAAAAGGCTTCCCCAAAGGACCTATTTGTACAAAAATATTTATAGCAGCTCTGTTTGTGGTAGTAAAGAATTGGAAATTGAGGGGATGTCTATCAATTGGGAATTGGCTGAACTAGTTGTGGTATATGATTATGATGGAATACTATTGTGCTAATATTTCTTATAGGAAATGATGAGCAGGGTTAAAAACCTGGGAAGACTTATATGAACTGATGCAAAGTAAACAGAACCAGGACATGGCACACAGTAACAGCAATACTATACAATGATCAACTGTGAATGATTTAGCTATACTCAGCAATACAACAATCTAATACAATCCCAAAGGATTCATGACAAAAAATGTTATCCACATACAGAGAAAGAACTGATAGGAGTCGGACTGCACATCAAAGCATACCATTTTTCACTTTTTTTGGTGGGTTTTGTTTTGTTGGGGTTTTTTTTGGGGGGGGTCCTATTTTTCCCCTCACAATATGACTAACATGGAAATGTTTTGCATAATTGCTTATGTAAGACCTCTATCAAGCTGCTTACCATCTCAGAAAGGGGGGAGAGGAGGAAGAGAATTTGGAACTCAACATTTTAAATAATGAATGTTAAAAATTGTTTTAATATGCAATTGGGGAAAAAATAAAATATTAATTTTTTAAGGGGAAGAAAAAGACTTCTCCACAGGAACTGGAATGCAACTTCCTTGATGGAAGTTAGAATTTTAGAAAGTAGAGATGAAAAGGGAATGTATTCCAGGTATGGAGAACAGCTAATGAAGAGGAAGATGGAATGCCAAGGTCAGGAAACTACAAATAGGCCAGTCTGGTTGGAACAGAGAAAAGTGTGACAGGGAATAACAAGCAATAAACCTGGAAACATAAGATTGAAACCAGACTATAAAGTGCTTTATGTGACAAAACAATTTTTATTTTATCCTGATGGCAAGAGATAGTCACTCAAAGTTCTTAAACAGGAGAGTACCATGATCAGATTCATGATTTACGACTATATAAATTGTCGGCTTTAGAGGATGCAGCGGAGAACAGAAAGTCTGGAAGTGAGGAGTTCAATTAAAAGGCTGAAAAGAACCATGAACAAGAAGTATTGTGAAAGAATTGACATCATTTGATAACTGTCTGGATATGGGGAGAGAGAATGTTTGATCCAGTGATGTCAAGGATAACTTCAGGATTTTTACCTTAATGACAACCAATGGCAGTGCTCTCTACAGAAAAAGAAAAAATCAGGGGGGTTCATTTCCCATCTGTTTGGTCTGAGATGTCAGGCAAGTAATGATGAAGAACAGCACTTAATAACAAGTATGATACAAAATAAAATGTCAAAGTACTATGAGAATTAAAAAAAAAAAACAAATGAAATCAATCTTCTAACTTAAGAGATCAGAGAAAAAAGAAAGAGAAGGCAGCATTTGAACTAGCCTTTGAATCACATAAAGCAAGCATAAAAAAAAAAAAAACATTTATTTCTCATCCTCCCTAAGATCAAAATTTTTAAATAGTATTTCAGTTAATATCCACAAGTTACCTACACACACACCCCTCTTGAAAGTAGTATTCTTGTGATTATCATTATCAATTACAAGTTGTCTGCAATCACTCCAGTCCTAACCAATTCATTTCACTGAATGTCAGATTACAGACACTAGAGAGGGACCTTTAAATCACTAGGCCTACCCACCTCTTTTTATGGAGGAGACACTGAGCCCACAGTTTTAAAAAACCTACACAAGGTTAGTGGTAATTGATGTTAGTCATAACCCATTCTTGCACAATTATAGAAGATGAGTTTTTGGACTCTATATGATGGATGGAGAGGGTATAGGATAAAAGATTGGTGATGATGGTAAAAAACTAAGCACTAAACTTAAATCAACCTAACATCCCTCTCCCTATCACCACTCTGCCCAATAATAAAATCAGCAATACACACCTACTTCAATGTCAGGACACTGAAGCATAAGCTTTAATGCCATACTTTCCTTACTTTCTCCAATAGTAAATACATGCCAGGCTCCAATTGCTGGCAGCACGATCCTTTCCCTACACACCTGTACAGATCATTACTGCTTGATTCCTCTCCCCTAAAGCCGAGTGGGATAAGAGACTTGTTTCTTCTCTTTCCACACCTCCTCCCTGTTGTTCCTTTCACCTCACAAATAAACATCCCCTGACCCATTCTCCAGTTCAGGAGAATATGTTAAATGAGAAGATGGCTCAAAACCTGCAATACTGATTTTGCTACCATTACAATCTACCCTTTGTAATTAGGGCATACAGATATACACAGTGGGTAGTTGGCTACACACTGACATACAAGAAATGGGAATATAGATCCAGCATAATGACTTCATTCCTCTTCTTCACACAGTGCACTCCCATCTCATTTCTGTCTTTGCACTGCGCTTCTATGTCCCATGGCTAGAATACTCCCACTCCTTACCTCTGACTCTTGAAACCCTGGATTTCTTTCAAGACTCAGTTCAAGCCCTTTCTGCATGGACTTTCCTGGTCCTGCCATCTGCTATGTTGCCTTCCCCTATTCGGCTACCTCCTCTCTGCTTCCTATATTTTGTATATACCTACATATAAATCTCCCCCATTTAATGTAAGCTCCTTGAAGGAAGGGAATGTTTCACTTTTTTTCTTTGTATTCCCAACACCTGGCACAATGTTTGGCAAGCAAATAACAGGCACTTAAAATGTTTGTTAATTGACTGGATTCACATGCCTAGAGTGGAAAGGACTTTGCCACTTACCCTGCTCATTTAACAAATAAGGAAACTTAAGCCTAGGGTTAAATGATTAGAACAACCACTGTTGGGTTGGTAAGCATTGGAGCAGGATTTGAACCCAGATCCTTGGATTTTGGAGCCAATATAAGTGATAGGCCACTCATATAGTAAGAATGAGGGCAGGGTGGCTAGGTGGCCCAGTGAGTAGAGCGTTGGCCCTGGAGTCAGAAGGACCTGAGTTCGGATCTGTCCTCAGACACTTAATGCACACACAAACAAACAAACAAACAAAAAAATCCTAGCCGTGTGACCTTGGGCAACTTACTTAACCCCAATTGCCCTCCAAAAAAAAAAAAGAAGAATGAGGGCAAACATGATTCTCATACCCACAGGATGTTAGGAAAATCCTCTGTGGAGGATCCATTGAAGAACATGGGTAATCAAAGAGGGTAAGATATGAATGGTGATCTGCACCAATGAAGCAATCCATTTAAGGCTATCACCCCAGTATCTGCCACATTACATTGCACATGGGAATTTTAGAGCTGAGTCCAACCTTCATTTTACAAAAAGGAAGGAAGGGGTGGGACATGAAGGTTAAATGCAACATTAAAATCAATGCAAAGTGATTTCATATTTGTAAAGGGTTTTGCATTTCTTGCCTTCTCAATGGATGGAAGAAATGTGGGGGAGCGAATGTGGAACTAAACATGAAATAAAATTGAATTTTTCTTAAAAGGAGGAAAAAACAATGCAAAGTAAAGCAGTCTATTTCCTATCCATCTCTCCTCCTTTACTAAGCTGCTGTGTAATGACCATCTCCCACTTCATAAGCATCCTCTTGAACAATTTTCTGACATATTTTATCTTTTATGTATGAAAACTGAATAATGTATTTTAGGAGAAGCACGATCCTTTATTTCCTTTATAATAATTTTCCATTTTCTTAACTGTTTGAATGAGACCAAAACTCTCCTTTAGATAATGAACTTCTGTCTGGCCTGAAACATTTAATAGCTATTTATTATTACTGAATCTTTCCTTCCATTTACAGCCCGTACTAGTACAGTGATACAACTCCTCAAATCTAATCATCTGTATGCAAGCATCTATAATCATACACAAAGGTTGAATAAGTACTGGTTCAAATTTCTAGTGTGTAATATCTAGGTCTAAAAGAACACTCCCTTTAAAAATGGAAAAAAAAGATTACAACTCAAAAGTCAAGATGGGGTGGGACCACAATACTGTTAATAACTCAAATTCACTCCACATACACTTTGTCTTGTTTCCCCAAAAAAATACACTAATTCCTCAGACTACGAACATAAATAGGCACTGTTATTTTTCCTTACCACTATTATTGGTGACAATATTCCCATACTCAACCTAGAGATACTGCTGAAACTAAAAGAAGAAAGTTAATATGAAGGAAAGTGCCTGGCTATTCTCCATGCTTTTCATTAGATTCAATTCTGGATTTTCTAACACTCAAGCGAAACCCTCTTAGGACATTCCTGTTGTTCCATAACCAGCAAGTGTTCTTGCATATATACATCCCTCCTTAGCTACTCTGTTCTACCTCTCTCCAATGCCCTGCCCAGGTTAAGAAAGCACAGTATGGATAACTGCAAATGGAAGAAGTATAGATTCTTATTTGCTGAAACTAATAAAAACAGTATTAGAAAGGCAGCCTAATGTATAAGAAATATAAGGATTCTATGGATTAAATGAAACAGTTTAACCAATGAAGGGTATTTACCAAGTATTAACTATAAACAAAGGAAAATTTTAAGAAACAGTAGGATTAGAAGTGAGAAGATAGGAGAAATCTCTCTGGAACCAAGACAGAGGTGATAGGGCTTTTGTCAATACCAAGAAATTAGACAAATTGAAGATAGGAAGGGAGAAGGGATGTGTGTGTGTGTGTGTGTGTTAGATAGGAGGCAGGTTTCAGGTTAATGTTAAGGATTTGGAGGACTCCTCTTTTTGTTAAGGATTTAGAGGTCTCTTTCCCTTTAGTTATTGGGAAAAGGGGTACTACCACTAAGCCCCATTGGGTGAGAGAGAGAGAGAGAGAGAGAGAGAAAGGGAGGGAAAGGGTGAGTGACACTGTGTCTGTGCAAAAGGAGAAAAAGGGAAACAGTGTACATACAGACTATTAATCGAAAGAATCTGGGGATGAGGCTAACACAAGACTGGATCTCTTGGGCAAAATCAAAGAACTGGGAAAATCTGTAGATAATAAGAGTCTGACTGGATAGGATTAGATGGAGAGATGTAAACCAGGCTCACTTACTCAAGGGCAAGCTAGTTATCCTAGGTTGAAGGGAGTTAGCACGCCCGCCTTTAAGGAAAAAAGCACTTGCTGGGGAAGCTCCCATCAGATAATTAGGAAGGGTCAGTGGAGTAAAGGATGGGGTCGGGACAGACAACACAAGGTGGCTCCTGGAGGTAGGTGGGAGGGAAGAAGGTTCTACTGCAGAAGGTAGGGGAGGGGGCAGCAAAGGAGAAAAGCAGTGCAGAGGGTCCCCTTCCAGGGCTTGAGAAAGAGGCAGGCAGTGAAGAAAAGGCTCTTGGAGGAGGAACACAATAGGCAGTAGTGAAGACTGGGGGCACTGAAGGCAGTGGAGAAGTCTCCACTGCAGGAGCTGGGGGAGTCAGGGAGACAGTGAGGAAGGCTCCAAATTGCAGTGGTTTAAGGGGGTGGCAGGCAGTGGAGGCAGGGGGACAGTGGAGAAGACTCCATACTTCAGGGACTGAGGGTGGGGAAGACAGGCAGTGAAGACGGGAGAGCAGTCCACAAGGCTTTACACTGCAGGGGTTGGGGAGAACAGGCAGTGGCTAAGGCTCCACGCCTGGGACTGGGAGGAATAAGGCAGGCAGTGGAGAAAGCGGGGGGTAGTGGAGGAGGTTGAGGGGGCAGGCAGTGGAGTAGGCTCTCCTGCGGGGCCCGGAGGAGGGACCGGCAGTGAAGAAGGCTCCATTGCACCGGCTGGGGGAGAAGGTCAGCAGCGGAGTAGGTGGGGCAATAGAGAAGGTTCCACTGCAGTGGCTGGAAGGGAGACCTCGGAGAAGGGGTGGATGGAAAAGGCTCGCCCGCAGGGCTTGGGGACAAGTAGTGGATAGGAGAGCGCAGTGAGCAAGTGCCCCTTGAAGGAGCGGTGGGTGCAGTGGAGAAGGCTCCACTGCGGAATGGGGGTACGCAATGGAGAAGGCTCCGTGGACTGCAAGGCGAGCGGGAAAAGGGGGGGGCGGACAAGACTTCACTGCAGGAGAGGGGGGATGCCATGGAGATGACTCCACTGCAGGGGCTGGGGGGACGGCAGAGAAAAGGCTCCGCTGCAGGGGGGTAGAGAAAGGGTGGCAGTAGAGAAGGGGGCAGTGGAGAAAGCCCCCCTACAGGGACTGGGGGGGGGGGACAATGGAGAAGGTCCCCCTGCAGATGCTGGGAGTGGGGGCAGTGCAAAAGGCTCTGAGGTGTAGGGAGGAAGGGGGAGGTAAGTGCTGTTAGTAGGTGAAAAAACCAAAGGCTTGGGCGAAATCCAAGAAGACAAATTCAGTCTTTTCAAGAAGTGAGGGAGCATCTGCGAAGGGGGTTTGTCCCCAGGGGAAGAACGTACGAAAGGAGCCCGCTTGGGGCGCCCGGTGACTGGCTGAGTGGCAGGAGCAAGAGATGGGGGGCCGCCCCCCCACCCCGTCAGGTGGAGGAGGAGGGGGAGGAGGCAGGAGCGGAGTCGGCGGGGGCGGAAGGAGCGAGCAGCATAAACACACACACATACCAGCGCTGGCGGCCGAGGGCGAGGCCGGGGCCGGCCGGACTGAAGGACGGACGGACACGGGAGGGAACGGAATGAACGGTGGGGAGGCCGGTCGGTTACCTGTCTCCTGCGGGCGCGGTGGTAAATAGCCGAGCGGGCGGCGGATGAAGGCGGCTCCGCGGACACCCGGCCCCTGGCCGAGGCCAGCAGGGGAGCCCCCGGGGCGCAGCTGCGGGACGGCAGCGGGACAGCAGCGGGGGCTGCGCGGGGCTCGGCCGCTCGCTCGGTCCGTAGGTCAGTCAGTGTGAGCGCGCGCCCGGCGCTGGGGGGAGGAGCGGAGGGGGAGGGGAGGAGCGGCAGCAGCAGCAGTAGCAGCAGCAGCAGCGGTGGCGGCGCGGCTCCCGAGGCTGCGGCCGGCGCGCGGGGACAACGCCGCTTTATCGGGTCGGAAACAGCCGCTCCGCGCCGCTTCCGCTGACGCAGCGCCAGCCCCTGCGCCTCCTCATGACTATGCAGCAGCCGCCGCAGGCCGCACGAGGGAGGGGGGCGCGAAGACGGGGCGGGGCCTCGGGCCGAAGGCCCCGCCCCCACATTGCAGGCCCCGCCCCAATCCGGGCTCTGTCTCGTCCATTGGCTCCACAGCCCAGGAGATGCCCCACCCCCTGTGCCCCTAGCCAGGTCTGTGGACATGGCAAGCCCCACCCCTGGCCCCCTCCTTTTTAGCCCGTTTCTTTAGCCCCTTCTCTCTTCTCTCTCTTTTTCTTTCTCTCATACTTCCACTTGAGGGAAGGCTAGCTCCACCCCCAGCATGTTGTTCCTTCCCCTCCTTATACACCCCTTGATCTCATCTTAGGAAAGGAGGGCGAGCTCCGCCCCCAAGTGTGCAAGAGAACCCCCCCCCAACTGAGCAAGGTCTCTGCACCCCTTAAGTGCCCTTCTCCTCTCCTGCCCTCTCCCTTTCCCACAGGAGGAGGGCAAGCACCACTCGCCCCACTTTCCATAAAAAGGACCCCCGCCCCACAAGGGGCAAGCCCCTCCCTCATTGTGCCATAAACAGTGCACCTAGGTCGGGCTAGCCCTGCCTCCCCTGGCTGGGGCTCCTGCTGTACTTCACAAAGTCCCTCTTCTAGATTGCCCCAGGTCTTGATCTCCTAACCCTCTGCTCCTTCTGTTCTTGCCAGGCAACCCATCTCTTGCTCCATTTCCAGACTGAGGGAGGCTGGCATTTTCTGTCCAGCTCTTCTCGGGTATGGAGGGAAGCATGGAAGAGCCCCTCCTCTTCCACCCCTTATCAAGGCCAAGGGTATATACATCTCCAGTAGATGAAGTGTAATATATTTGCGTTGATACAAATAAGCAGTCCAATTCTGGTAAGCTCGCTGAACTTTGAGTCAAGGTGACCTGGGGTTGATAAGTAACTTGCCAACTTTGAGATCTGGGGCAAATCACTCAGTCTCTTTGGGGACTTAGTTTCCTTACCAGTGAAACGGGGACAATAATAGGCTGTCCTGCCTACATCAAAGAGTGTGAGGCTCAGATAAGATTATGTATTTGAAAAGTTATATTTATAAAAAATGTAAGGCATCAGACGGGTGTCTCATTAGATCGCTGCCAAGGTGGCTTCTAAGATATTCTTTCTGTATTATCTAACACCCTAGCTCATAAATTCATAGGTTTAGAGAGATGATTGGGTGCAACCTTCCCAACTTACACATGGAGAAACTGAGGTTCAGAGGGGTTTGATAACTCCTTCAAAGTCAGACAGCTATAAAATAGCAGGAAAGAATAGAAACCTAGGTCTTCTGACGCCAAAGGCAGTTCTCTTTCTACTACAGAAAATTACCTCATTTGTATCATCTAATTATACACAGGAGCCTGTAAACGCATGGTGTCCCAAAAGCCTTACTGCAATTTTCAGCTTCCCAAAGGCTGGTCTGGCCGTGTTTTATTCTCAGCTGTAGGCATATGGATGGGTGCAAAGGCTCTCTGTCTCTGTTTCTCTCTCTCTCTCTCTCTCTCTCTCTCTCTCTCTCTCTCTCTCTCTCTCTCTCTCTCTCTCTCTCCTATTCAGTAAACTGCAGTGACTCTCTTATCAGGGATCTCCAGAATCAGATATAAAATCCTCTAATTGGCATTCCAAACTATTCATAACCTCTTCCCCCCACACACTCTTTCCCAGTACACCTTACTTTCCCTTCTCCACAACAGTACCCTGAAGTCCTGTGACACTGGTCTCCTTGCTGTTCATCAGAAACACTTCATCTCTTGGGTGTTTTCTCAGGCTGTCCCCCATTCCAAAATGTTCTCCCTCTTCATCTCTACCTCCTGGCTTCCCTTGCTTCCTTCAAAACCCAGCTAAAATCCTACCTTCTATAGGAAGACAGGAAGACTTTCCCCATCCCTCTTAACTCTATAGAGTCTCCCCTCTGTTAATTATTTCCAATTTATCCTGTATATAACTTGTTATTGTATATTTTCATTTGTACTTTGTCTCCCCCATTAGATTGTGAGCTCCTCACAGGCACTATCTTTTGCCATCATTTGTATACCCACGGGTATACAGCCTAGGTTGCCTGGCACATAGTAGGTGCTTATTGCCTAAGACTTTTGGCATGCTTTGTGTATATGGACTCAAATAGATTTCCATTTTATTTGAAATTATATATGACATTTTATTCTATTGTAATAATATGCATGTCCACCCACCCTCCACTAAAATTCTCCAGTGCTTACTGGGACCCCCAGATTCTCTAAGGCTATCAAAAAAAAGTACAAGCTCTGGCAGGTCCTATCACACTGAAAGACTTGTGACTAAGTGTGTGTGTCTGTCATCAGAGGAACATCCCAGTTAAGTGCAAAGATGGGCATCATCAGATGGTGGGCCACAAGAGGATTAAATTGTTGATCCCAGAAACTCTTGAAGACAACTTCCTAAAGTATGGAACAGCTGCCATCTGATTCAGTGGAAGGAGCATCTGCATGGAGGAAATCACAGACTTTCAAAGTTTTGACTGCACAAGAGTATGTGGCCGGAGCAGGCTGGGAACCACTCTCTTACCCCACCTGGCCTTTCTCCAGAAAGGTGACCATATGGGTAGACTGCTGGACTTGGAGTCTGGAAGACCTGAGTTCAAATCCTCCTTCAGACACATAATCATAGCTAACATTTATCTAGTGCTTACTATGTTCCAGGCATCTGTTAAGTGCTTTACAAACATCTCATTTTATTTTCAAGACAAGTCTGGGAGGTAAATGCTATCATCCCCATTTTAATAGTACTAATAATAATAGCTAATATTTACATAGTACCTATTTTGGGCCAAGCACAATGCTAAGTACTTTATAAATAGTATCTCCTTTGATCTTCACTACAATCCTGGGAAGTCAATGCTATTATTATCTCCTTTTTACAGATGAGAAAATTGAGACAAAGTAACTAGCCAGGAACACATAGGTAATAAGTGTCTGAGGCTTGATTGGAATTCAGGGCTTCCTGACTCCAAACGAAGAGTTCTATCCACTTAGGATACTAAGGACACTAGGTGCTCCTACTAGCCATATGACCCTGGGCAAATCACTTAATTTCTGTCTTCCTTAATTTCCTCATGTACAAATGGGGACAATAAAAGCACCTGTCTTGCAGGGTTGTTTGTGAGGACCAAATCAGATGACTGATGTCGTTAAACGTGTCACTAATCTTTAAGTGCTAAATGTGAGCTATTATTTTTATAAAAATATATAGTTTATAAACAAATAGTTTACAAAACTATTTATTGTATTGAACATACATGTTTTATTTGAACCTAACAACCACCCGGGGGGTAAGGACTACAGGTGTTATTCCCATTTTAAAGATGGTAAAACTGAGGCTCGGGTAGGTTAAGTAACTTGCTGAGACACAGCTAGCAAGTATCACAGGGAAGACTCCAACAAAACCTTTCTCTTTTTTTCTTTTTCTTTTTTTCCCCCACTTAATAGTATTTTATTTTTTCCAATTACATGTAAGGATAATTTTTGACATTTACTTTTACAAGATTTTTTCTTCCTCCCCTTTCCCCTTCCCTCTCCCCTTCCCCAAGATGACAAGTAATCTGATATAGACTATACATATAGTCATATTAAACATTTCCACATTAGTCATGTTGTGAAAGAAGAATCAGAACTAAAGGGAAAAACCACAAGAGAGAAAAAAAAAGAAATAACTATACTTCAATCTGCATTCAGCCTCCATAGTTCTTTTTCTGGATGTGGATAGAATTTTCCATCATGAGTCTTTCAACAAAACGTTTCTAACTCCTGTTCCAGGCCTCTCTCCAGCATACCAAGCTCTATCAAAGATGGTGAGGGAGAACCAATAGATTTTGATGTGATGGCGATAGTCTCATCTGTGAAATCAGGGGGTTGAACTGGTTGGTTGTCCTTCATTCTCAAAGAGGACCAAAATGACATCACTGTTAGAGTCAAGTTACAGTGTGTCTGACTGATCAGATCAATATGAGCTTGGAAAGTTCTACCACAGGTTGGGCACAAATAGCACATGTCAACATTTGGAGTAGATTCTCTAAATTTGTGCATCTCAACTTTATTTTTTTTGTTGTTTATTTTTTGTAAGGGGGAAGGCAGGGCAATTGGGGTTAAGTGACTTGCCCGAGGTCACATGGCTAGTAAGTGTTAAGCATCTGAAACTAGATTTGAACTCAGGTCCTACTGACTCCAGAGCCAGTGCTCTCTAGTCACTGTGCGACCTAGCCGCCCCTCATCTCGTTTCTTTTGAACTATTTCAATTCTGCTTTGCTCAGATAGCACAGCACTTTCTCTGATGAGGGCATGCTATGTTGAGCGGTCCTGTGCCAGTGTCTCCCATGTCACACAATCAATTCCACAGTTCTTAAGAAAGACCTTGAGAGTGTCCTTGTATAGCTTTTTCTGACCACCATCTAAGTGCTTGCCCTATGTGAATTCTCCATAAAACAGTCTTTTTGGCAAGCATACATTTGACATAGGAACAATGTGGCCAGCCTATGGTAGTTGTGTTCTCTGCAGTAGAGTTTGAATGCTTGGCAGTTTAGTTCAAGAAAGGACCTCAGTGTCTGGTACCTTATCCTTCCAGGTGATCTTTGGAATCTTCCTAAGAGTTGAACTAGGTGGCCTCTAAGGTCCAAAACAGCTCTAGATCTAAGTTTCAAGAAGGACAAGGAAGCAAAGTGATCAAAGAGGATGCCTGCAAAAGAAAGGCCATCGGATGGGGAAGTAGAGGAAGCATTTACCTAATAACCAGGAGACCAAAGTTATATATAGTTCCAGGCCTACCATTAGTTAGCTGTGTAACCTTGGTTATTTCATTTCACTGGGGCCCCATCTGTAAAATGACAGCAGTAGCACTACAAGACCTCTAAAATACCTTAGAACCCTTTGAACTAAGGAATCTTTTGTGAGTTAGAACAATTTCAACTGTGGTATAGATTGTTGTGAGTCCTTCCTTTTCTAAGAGGACTTGTGACTTCAGGTGAGTGGTGTCTTGACTTGCAAGTGAATTGGATTTAAGTGAGGGCAGGGCTGATGAAAGCCAGGCTGTAGGGACCTGAGGAGAAGGAAGTGTTTATAGAGGCAGTAGGTACAAAACACTCATTTCTAGAGTTTGGCTGGAAATACAACAGATACAGCATGGAGATAAAAAGCAGCAGAGGGCAATGGGCATCAGAAAAAGACTCTCTCAAGATAGGGGTATCAGTATATGTTTATAGGCCCAAGGGAAGGAGAAAGAGGGAAGCATTGAAACCATTGTAAAGGAAAGAGAATTGTGGAAGATCCCTCAGGAGTCAGAAATGATGAAATAAGGGCATAGGTAGAAGTGTGAGCCTTCAAAAGAATGAGGGCCACCTCTTTCAGCCAAGAAGGATGGGATATCACAAGGGATGGTGGAAAAATAGAGTGCCAGACTTGAAGTCAGGAAACCTGCTTTTAAATCCTGACACTGATTAATATCAGCCAATAAACATTAAGCTCCTATTAATGAGGTTTGGTGGGGGGAGGGTCCCCCCAAAGACCAGAGTACTGGAGAGGGTTGTTTGGAATGAATTCACAAACTCAGGCATTCATTAAGTCAAAGTGGCAAACATTTATTGTAACACCAAGATAGAGGGCAGAGCTCCTTAGGGAATTTGCATTCCTTAAGGAATTTACGACTTAACCTGAGAGAGGCTAAACTAAAGGTTCTGTAGGAAAAGTAGTGGATTATTTGGCAGATATGCTAATTAGGTGATAACCCACAATCTTGGTCACTGGCACTGAAAACCAGGGGAAGGGGCTTCTCAGGGGTGTATTTTTGGTCTATTATATCTATAGTAAGAGTGCTTTGAACTCTACACCATCATTTTGCACCACAACCTTAAAAAGTTTTTCCATTGACAGGCATGCAGAAACAAGTGGTAGGTTTTTTTTTTGTTTGTTTGTTTGTTTTGCTTTTTGGAGAGCAATTGGGGTTAAGTAACTTGCCCAAGGTCACAGGGCTAGGTTTTTTTTGTTGTTGTTTTTTTGTGTGTGTGCATTAAATGTCTGAGGCTGGATCTGAACTCAGGTCCTTCTGACTCCAGGGCTGGCACTCTACTCACTGTGCCACCTAGCCACCCCAACACTGCTTTTTTCAGTGCATTTCTTAGTAAGTTGTTTTTTTTTTAAGTTTCATGAAAGCATGTAGTTTATAAAAAAAAAAATATAACCATGTAATTTCTCTTGTAATATGTTTGATTCAATGTTTTATAAATGAAGTCATATGTATTTTTGAAGTATTTCTGTATTACTATAAGATACCATCTTATCAAAGAGAAAACTTTAAAACCTTTAAAAAAAAAAGATCTCTGTGAGAGTTGGTGCATATGGCTTGACCTCTGGATTGAATATGATAACTTTGGGAATCAATACATGATAATTATGTGGTTACAAGATAGTCCTGTTTTTATAAGAGAATTTCTTTAGAGGTCAGCTTGTTCTTGTGATGGAAAAGATAGTTTATTTTACTGGGGCCCGCTTATGAGTAATTGTGAGAAAAGGTAGTAACTTATGATTTATTGCTAGGCATAGTGTCTTAGGCTGGGGAGAAAACTGTCAGGTCTAGTGTCTTGAGGCCAGGGAGAAATGTGATCTTGGAATTGGGGTCCATGCACCCAATCACCCCAATCACTACTATGTACAGGCACCATGATATGCTCTCTGGATAGAAAAAGAGACAAAAGGCAGCTCTTGCCCTCAAGAAGCTCACAATCTAACTTATACTAAAGCTTGACTGACCATGTGACCCTGGTGAGTCACTTACCTTTCTGAGCTTCTGTTTCCTTATTATAAAATGAGATTATAAGAACTGTTTTCCACCTCCCTGAGCACTTGTGAGGAAGTTATAGTTCAAACCTTAAAATACTGGGGAAAGCCAGAATTTCTCATAACTATAAAAACCGAGAAGGAGGGAACTGAGTTAGGAAGGAAAAGTCCCTTACTGAATGGCCAATGAAGGGAGTTATGGCATATGGTGAAAATGAGAAGTCAAGGAACATGACAAGTTTGGAGGCTGGAGGAGAAAGAAAAGTGTTCTCCTGCCTCTTGTACAAATGGGCCCCCCTGCTTGGAAGGCACTCCCTCTTCTTATCCCTCCTAGGTAGAATCCCTAGCTTCCATCGAAACATAATTGAGGTTCTATCTTCTACTCAGGGCCTTTCCTGATCAGCAACTAAGAGCAGTTGCTAAAGCTCAATCCCTTTTAGGATTATTTTGATTTACTTTGTATTTATTTATTTTTGTACACAGTGTACCCACCCTCCTTATAGTGCAAGCCCCTGTATCTCTCACAATGCCGTTCACCCTTAATAAATGTTTATTGAACTGAACTGAATGTCTGAAATAGCAATAATGGGCTAACATAGAATCATAAGATCCATCATTTTACAAAGGAGGAAAGTGAGAGACCCAAAGCATCGATTTACACAAAGGCATATGTTGCTAAGTAATAGAGTCCGAGGACGGACCAGCAATAATTGGGCCAGAACTTGACTCTTTGCCAGGTAATTCCTACATAGTAACTGCCTCACGGCCAAGTAATATAATCAGCATTTGGATTACTCTAAATAATAGAGTGTTAATTATCTTTGCTTTGCTCTCCAGGCAATCCATCTGCTATTACTAATAGCAGCAGAAGCAGCAGTAATCAGTAACAATAATAACAATAATAAACAACAATGACTGAGTAACCACCAGGTGTGAGACCAGGCCCACTGAAAAAACTAGCTAGAGGAAGGGACTGACAAAGTACTGAACTTAGGTCAGTGATGGATAGATGAGGCCTCCTTCCCCATGAATTCATGCTTTATCCTGCACCAGCAATCCTGCCTTTCTTCCCTGGCCTTCAGCTTCCTCATCTATAAAACAGGAATAATGTAAATACTTGCCAACTCCACCTACTTCACAGGGATGTCATGATGATTCAGTGAGTTAACATAGATTACAAATTCAGGGGCTCTGTAAACGTTGAGTGCTATACGAATATGAGGGATTATGTTCATAATAGTAATAGTTATCATTATTATTAATTTGCCTGTAATTAAGAGGCAATGTGGCATATGAATTTCTGGCTTTGAATTCTGCCATTGGCACTTATTAACCATATGACCATGGGCAATTCACGTAATCTCTTTGATCATCAATTTTCTCAACTTTAAAATAGGCATAAAACTAATACCAACTTCAGAGGGTCTTTATAAGCATCAAATGAGCTAGCCTATTCCAACCACTTGAAACCTGAAATTACTACATAAATATTAGCTATTTTATTTTCTATCTCTTCTGTTTGTCCAAATTCTAGTGAAGAAGCCTCTCTTAATTTTCCAATTCTGGAAAGGGAAGCTGTTCACAAGCAGGAATGGGACCAGGAGAAGTTAGCCAGAACTGTGAGAATTCTGAAGACCACACCATATCAGCTGAAAGACAACACAGTACTGAGCCTAAAGAATAAGGAGGGAAGGGGGAAGGGGAAATACAAGTTATTTCCAGGAATTAGAAGGACTTTCATCTAGATAAAAATTGGATTCTGCCTAGAGGAAAGAACTAATAGTAATGAGGGGCTCTGTTCAACATTCTCTATCTCTCTTCGTCTCTGTGTCTCTGTCTCCCTCTTTTTCTCTGTCTCTGTTTCTGTTTCTCTCTATCTGTAGCTCTCTGACTCTCTCTTTCTCTGGCCTCTGTTTCTGTTCTCTGTCAGTCTCTCATATTGCTCCCGTTTTCACACTTTCAATTTTAGTCAAATTGGCCTTCTAGCTGTTTCTTATACAGGACACTGCTTCCATGCATAATAAAAGTCAAGTCAACAAACATTTATTCTCCTTCAAGAACAAAGGATCAACAATAACAACAATGTGCTAGGCATGGAACTAAACTCTAGAAATATAAAGAAAGGAAAAACTAGTCCTTGCCCTCAAGGAGTTTACAGTCTAAAGGGAGGAGACAACATGCAAGCAACTATATAAAAACAAAATATATTCAGAATAAATTGGAGGTAATCTCAGAGGGACTGAACTAAGACCAAGGGGGACCAAGAAAGGTCTCTTGTAGAAAGTGAGATTTTAACTGAAACTTGAATGAGATCAGGAGAAAAGAAAAAGAGGGAGAGAATTCCACAGAAGACAGCCAGGGAAAATGGAGTGTATGTGTCTAGAATTCCTTCCTTCCTCACTTCAACTAGGAATACTTAATTTTCTTTAAAACACCACTCAGGTACCACCTCTAGGTTTTTGTTTGTGTGGGCATTAAGTGTCTGAGGCCAGATCTGAACTTGGGTCCATCTGACTCCAGGGCTGACATTCTACTCACTGTGCCTGCCACCTAGCTGCCCCCATCAAAAGTCTTGATGCTTAGTACTACCCTTCAGCTCCTTAGCTAATACTCAGTCTCTCCTGAAATTAATTTCAATTGCTTTGTGCTTTGCCTTTATTTAACTTATGTATCCTCTAAAAGCAAGGTCTTTGAAACCAGATACTGAATCCTTCTAGTGAAGTGATGATATGGAGGGAATTTGCCCTATTTCTTTGTTTTTGAAACCCAAAATGACTGGTAGGACTTTTCTACTAACAACCTTTGGGTGTGTTGACCCACTTAAAGAGCAAAGGGGCAGAGATGGAGTTCAGTTGTAAATTCACTTTGGAAACTGCTTGGCTAAATGACATTTGATATTAACAAAATTATAGTTTTCTTTTTATTCCACATTATTAAAAATTTATTTATATATTAAAAATCGAGCAAGCAGCTTACCTTTGCTGAAAAGGGAGAAGACTAGGGATCCAGTTGGTCAAAAGCCAAATGGATTCTGAGGGTTTGTTTGTTTGTTTGTTTTTCAAATTATAACATACACTTAAATAAGAATGTTGAACCTAGAACACTAGGAAGAGATTTGAATTGTTGGAAAGTTATTTGCACAAATTTTCTTGATAGTGATTTGGTAGCCCAAGGCTGAGACTTTCAGGTACATTCAGACATGCTCAGTGAGTGAAAAGGCATAGCTCAGGTTTTCAGTACCACCTGGTGGCCTGCAGAGATATTAGAACCCTGAGCGGTTGCTCAAGGTGACACCCTACAATAGAAATACCATCCATATGTGACCTTGTGACAAATGTTGAACAGATCTATGGCTCTTTCTGAAGAAGAGAAAATTTTGGCTTAGATCTGACCTTGTCACTTTCCTACTCGATCAGTAAACTCCCATTGCCTCTAGGATCAAATATAAATTTCTCTGTTTAGTTTTGAAGACTCTTCACACCCTGGCCCCAACCTTTTTCAGCCTCATTTGGTATTACTTCTCCCCCCACACTTTTACATCCAGCCAAATTAACCTTCTCTCTGTTCTTCACAGTCAACACAACCCATCTCCATACCTTTACAGTAATTAGAACTGACATTTATATAGTACTTTGAGCTATGCAAAATGTTCACAAATATTATCACATTTGACACTAAAGACTCCTGAGAGGTAGGTGCTATAATTCTGCCCATTCCACAGTTGAGGAAACTGAGGCAGGCAAATTAAGTGACTCTCCAAGGTTAACACAGCTAAGTGTCTGGGGCTGGATTGGAACTCAGGTCTTCTTGATTCCAGGCCCAGAGCTCTATCCACTGTGCCACCTAGCCATTCTTAAGAGACAAGGACAGGTGGCAAGGTGGCTCATTGAATAGAGCACTGGCCCTGGAGTCAGGAGGACCTGACTTCAAATCTGGCCTCAGACACTTAACATTTACTAGCCACCTGATTTTGGGCAAGTCACATAACCCTGATTGCCCTACCCTCTCCCCTCCAAAAAGCAAAAAAGAGAGAGAGAGAGAGAGAGAGAGAGAGAGAGAGAGAGAGAGGGACTTGAAAGAAAGGCAGCTTTAGAAACAGAACAGATGGTATCTAAGAATGGGTTTGGGATTTTTGTTTGATAGCTTCAAATCTTAGAATTTTGATGGGGTTTTGGCCAGGAATGGAATATGTCTAACGAGGTTTAGCAAACATGTATTTGCCTGACATCTTGCAGATCTAAATACACATACACACAAATGTATATATGTATATATGAATATATATATACACACATCGATTTAGATTCATAGAAAATAGCTACATTTAAAAAATAATAATAGTAGCAGAGATGCCCAGGAATTTATTGAGAACAAAAATCTCCAAAAGAAGATAGCAATAAAACCAATGGCCTTAGTTATCTATAATCAAAAACACAAAATATGGGTAAGAAACAAGATAAAGTAAATCTAGCAATGGGGAAAGGCAAGCCTGACTTCAACAAGTATCACTGAGTCTTGGTGGGGTGGATCCTATGCCTGGAATATGCTTCTGGAAGAGTATACAGTAGCTTACTCAAAAGGAACAAGAAAGGTAAAAGGAAATGAGGGAGTGGGAAGACAAAAAGTATTTTATATCAAGAAGATATATCATATATATCTGGGTCTATATAAAAACTAGGGCATTTGATAATTTCTCGACTTCCCTTAATGACCATTTCAGCTTTTCCAAGGTAAAGAAACCAATGAGAGGAATTTTCATTCTCACCAACAAGAAGGAACAGGCTGTTGAAGTGTAATCAAGAGAGTAGAGTAGAAAATGACCCCTCCATCTATGAAAAGGTAGGAAAGAAAAGCCAGGAATAAAATGACATGCACTCTAGAATTTGAGAGATCAGATTTCAAATTCTTTAGAGCAAGAATAGGTAAGAACCTGTGGCCTAAAAATTCTACAAGGTAATTTAACCCAGTAACTTGGAAGTTCTCTAGAATGACATTCTGAAAACACAAAAGTGAATTCTAATAAGTAGAAAAATGGGAAGCTATCTAAAGAGACCAGTATGGGTGCACAACTAAGTTGTTTTGGGGTTTTTTTTTTTGCTTTTTGGAGGGGGAGAGGAAGGGCAGTTGGGGTTAAATGACTTGCCCAAGGTCAAATGGCTAGTAAGTGTTAAGTGTCTCGAGCCAGATTTGAACTTGGGTCCTCCTGACTCCAGGGCCAGTGCTCTATTCACTATGCCACCTAGCTGGCCCCCATAAATAAGTTTTTAAAAAGACATGTACAGGGGGGCAACTAGGTGGCACAGTGAGTAGAGCAGTGGCCCTGGAGCCAGGAGGACCTGAGTTCAAAATAGGCCTCAGACATTTGACACACTTAGTAGCTGTGTGACCTTGGCAAGTCACTTAACTCCAATTGCTTTACCTTCCCCTCTCCAAAAAAAATAAGTTCGTGAAAGGTCTATACAGGAAAAGCTTAAATGAACTGATGCAGAGTGAAGTGAGCAGAACAAGAAGAAGATTGTACACAAGGACAATATTGTACAAAGATGAATGATTTACTTAGTCTCGGCAGTATAATGATCCAAGACAATTCTGAAGAACTTATGAAAAATGCTATCCACCTCCCAAGAGAGAACTGATGGAGTCTGAATGCAGATCAAAACACATTGTTTTTCTTCTCCCTTCCTTCCTTCCTTCTGTCCTTCCATCCTTTCTTCCTTACTTCATTTTTGTCTTTCTTTATTTGGTTTGAGCTTTGTTCCATAAAATGACTAATCAGGGAGGGGGGAAGAGGAGGGAAGGAAAGAGAGAATTTGGAACTCAAAATTTTAAAAAAGAATGTTAAAATTGTTTTTACACACAACTGGGGGGAAAGCTTTTTTTTTTTTGCTTTTTGGAGGGCGATTGGGTAACTCGTGCAAAGTCACAGCTAGGTTTTTGTTTGTGGGTGTTAAGTGTCTGAGGCCGGATCCGAACTCAGGTCCTTCTGACTCCAGGGCCAGTGCTCTACTCACTGCGCCACCTAACCTCCCTAGTATTATTTTTTTTTTAAAGAGATATGTACAAAAGATGGAAGCAAGAATTGGTAACATGAGATGAATACAAAACTATGACATAGTCCTGTAAAAATAGTTGTAGTGATGTTCTAAGGCTCACAACATGCTGAGGTTGGTGAGAAAAGTTGACAATAAAAGGGTCATTGTTTTTTTTAAATCAGTCAATAAATATTAAGTACCTACTATTTGCTAAGTGGTGGGGATACACAAAGAGTGGCAAAAGACAGTCCCTGCAAGGACTAGTGGTTGTGGTGAATGGGATGATGATGATGGATGACAAAGAGAAGACAGAGCTGGCTAGTCAACTCATTTTGCTTTTGTTTTCTGTGTCAGAGAAAATAAGCTTTGGCCTGGAAGACCTGGAGCAAAAAATGGCCAGCTGGGAGCTGGTTGTAGGGAGATAGTATGGGAGTCACTAGCTTCCCTGTCTGCAATGAAGTCATAAAGACCAGATGAATGACATCGCAGGATCCTGAAAGAACCAGCAGATGCAATTGCGGGTATCATGTTACTGAAAGAGCTGTGATTGTCAGAAGCCTTTGAATGCTTGCAGAGAAGAGGAAGTACACCACAGGGCTGGAGAAAGGCAAACATTGCCCTGATTTTAAAAAAGAGAGAGAGAGTAGAGTCTGCAGACTATAGACCAGTAAGTGACTACTATTCCTGGGGGAAATTTTTAGGACATACAATTAAAGGTTCATAACATCTAGAAAAAGGATAGGTGATCTCAGCATGACTTCATCAAGAACAGCTTTTGAGAGGGCTGCTGGACTGATAGATTAAGAGAAGATTATAGATATAGTTCATCCACATTCTAGCCAAACATTTGATAAAATTACTCCTGTTATTCTTGTAGAAGAAACGGCAAAATGTGGGCTAGGCAATAGTACAGTTGGATTGATTCAGAACTTTTTGAATGATTAGCCTCAAAGAGTAGTCATTCAGGGGTGGCTAGGTGGTGCAGCCCTGGAGTAAGGGGGACCCGAGTTCAAATGTGGCCTCAGACACTTAACACTTTACCTAGCCAGTCACTTAGCCCTAATTGCCCTCCAAAAAGCAAAAAAAAAAAAAAAAGAGTAGTTGTTAATAGTTTGAAGTTGACTTTGAAGAAAATTTTAACTTCAGGGACAGAAATGTGCTGGTAAATGTTTAACAACTGGCTTTCTAAAAAACACTTTTAAGTATACACTTTTAAGTTTAATCTGCATGACTGACATTTTCTCCATCATTTTTTTCTTAAGTCTAGACAATCCACAAAACAACAAATCAAACCCTGATCTGTAGTGTTTGCCAATGTCCAATTTTCTATTCGAGAGGCAGTGCACAGGGCCTGGAGTCAGCAAGATCTGTGTTCAAATCTGACCTCAGATACTTCCTAGCTATGTGACCCTTGGGCAAGTCACTTAACCCCTATTTACTTCAGTTTCCCATATGTAAAATGGGGATATGGTGGAGAAGGCAATGGCAAACCACTCCAGTATATTCACCAAGATCTTTGCTCACGTAAAGTCCAACATGACTGAACAAGAACAACAAAGGTGTAAATGCTCAAGTTGAATATTTAACAATTGACTTTCTTTCCCTAGCAGGTGTTAGTGGATTAAAACATCCTTTTCAGGGATCTGTAATGGCCTTATGGAAACATTGTCATTGATCAGGAATAGTTCTCCTTGCACCCTCAAAGCATGTTTCTGTTCTTCATACCAGGACAGGTCAAATTGATTCCACAGTCCTACACCTCTTGTCCTCTAAGCTACAAGGTAGCTTACTGTGCCTCCCAAACAAGTCACCAAGTCCTACAGGTCTGGTGACTCCATAGGGATGGTGGATTTCCTCCCCCACCTCCAGTTGTGTTTTTGGAGACTCTTTAGTCCCTCTGGGGGCAACTAGGTTATTTAAATTACCTGAGGCAGCTTCTTGTGAAATCCGGGGTAGGGAACTTGGTTGAAGTAGCATTTTGTAGTGGATAGGCCACTGGACTTGGGAGTCAAAAGGACCTGGAATCAAATCTCACTTCAGACACTTAATAGTTATCTGAGTTCATCTCCAAACTAGCACTTTAAAGCCCAATTTAAATATCACTGTCACCTCTTCCAAGAAGTTCTACCTATTTACTCTCATCAATAATGATTCTTCCCCCAAATCCCTTAAGCCCCAGGTAATGTTTTGTTTTGTCCCTCTCTTATGATTTTATAAATTATCATTGTACATTGTAGTTATTTGAATATGGCTAATGCCCATAGCCCTTTCTATATTTGGAGCTCTCAGAGGGCAGGGTTGTATCTTATTTCACTTGTATATCCCAAGTGCTGACCTCAGGACTCTACACATTTCTTTTCTGGGGTGACCCAAACCTTGTATGACCTGAAGAAGGGGTCAGGTCAGCTCAAGTCATACCACCCAACCCAGCCAGTCAACCAGCTTGCCAGTAGGGAGAGGTTGGATGCTTGGCCAGGCGGGGTGCTTCTGGAATGGGAGATTAATACAGGTGATGATAAGTGGGGATGACCCACCCTTTGGCCCCAGGGGGCTAGTGCAATACAGACTCCCACAAAGGGAACTGGGGAGAAAGACTTCGACTCAACCAGGTCAGGGCTGGAGTCAACAAGCTCAGCTTTGACCCCAAATGCTTCTGCTCTCAATCAGTCCCTAAATTTCAATGCCAGCTCCAATTTCTATATCACTTTAATTTATGTAACCTGTGGCCTAGAACCCCAAAATCTGAGTTCATATAGACTTTATTCAATCTTATGATCTTTTCCACAAGTCATTCTTTGACTTGTTGCCCTACTGATTTCTCTCAATACTGTACTAAGCCAGATGACACATGAATCCAAGGTCCTTTAATGAAACACAATAGCAAGGCAATTACAGGGAATTGAATCAGGAAAAAAAAAAAACCACTGAGTACCCATCACCAAATGACTACCTCCCCTATCCCTATCTCCCCATAATTCCTGGAAGAACTATTCTCAGCTTCCAATTAACCATTGTCTCCCCATATTTTAGAAGAAGGAACATATCACTCAGGCAAGTGCTAAGGGAAACCCACCATAGGAATTGGGAGTGCTGGCTTCTTGGCATAGTACTTTAAGCTAATGAGTGACTTTTCTTGGGACCTAGAAGGGAAGCCATTATGTCTCTCTCATGTTTTTGAAGATAGTCCTGCACCTATCTCTTCTGTCTTCTTTTTATCAGTCAATCAACAATCAACTGTGTATTAGGTTTTGTGCTAGATGCTAGGACTAAAAGAAAGAAAGGAAAAAAGCCATTGGCCTCAGGGGGCTTATATACTATTGGGAAAGGTAAAACTGTACATACATATATTATAGATAGATGCAAGCTGATTTTTGTAGGAGGAATACAATAGCATCTGGGAAGATGAGTAAAGTCTCATAAAGAAGGTGGTGCTTAAACTGACTCTTTAAGGAAACCAGGAACTCTACAAGGTAGAGGTGAAGAGGCAATGTATCCCAGGCATGAAAGGCAGGGATATGGAATATCATGCATGAGAAACAGTAAGAAGACCAGGATACCTGGACCAGAGAGCGTATTAAAGGGAATAAGGTTGGAAAAGGTCAGTTGGGGCCAGTCTGTGAAGAACTTTGATGCCTTCCTGACCAGAATCCATACTGGGTGACATTGATATTGGGGCAGCTCAGTAGAACCGTGGATAGAGCAATGGGACTGGAATCAGGAAGATCTGAGTTCCAATTTGGTCTCAGATACTTCCTAGCTGTGTGACCTTGGGCAAATGACTTAACTCTTATTTGCCTCAGTTTAACCCTATGTAAAATTAAGATAATCATAGCGCCTATCTCCCAGGGTTGTTGTATCAAATGAGATATTAATTATAAAGCCCTTACCACAGTGCCTGCCACTACATAGATATTAGCAATTACTATGAGGATAAAATGAGATTTTTAAAGTATTTTATAAACATTCAAGTACTATATAAATGCTACTTATTTCAATGCTTTTTGTGCCCTGTTTTAAAGTCACCATATTTTGGCAGTGACATTAGCAACCTCAAAGGAGAGCCACCTATATACTGGAGGTACTGGGAATCAAGCCATAGGAGTACTAGGTAAAAGAAATGAGAATGTTTAACTTGGAGAAGAAAAGATTTAAAAGGAGACCTGATATTTATATTCAAATCATTTAAAAGCTACCATTAGAAAAGTGGGGCACACAATTTTCTCTTTGCTGAGGACTTTGATATTTCATCAAAAATAATTGAGACTTACTAGCCATGTGACCTTGGGCAAGTCACTTAACCCAAATTGCCCTGCCTTCCCACTCCAAAAAGAAAAAAAAAATTGAGGCCATTCACTAAAGGAACATCTTCCTTCCTCGTCCTCATCTCACATCCCTCTGACATCATTTTCCACTTCCTTCTCCTTCTCTTCATTCTCTGATGGTGATGTAACCCTTTTGCTTGCTGAGGTCAACCCCCCGACATGCACACTTGACCCTCTTCCCTCCTATCTTCAGCAGATTGTCTTCACCATCATCTTCACTCATTTTCTAATATTTAGTCTCTCCCTAACTACTAACTCCTTAGCTGATGCTTATCAACATGCCCACGTCTCCCAGATCCTTAAAAAATAAAACAACAAAAAGATAGCCCTCTAGATCCTACAATACCCACCAGCCATTGTTCTAATTTTCTCTTCCCCACTGAAGTTAATCTCCTTGGAAAAGCTGTTTATTCTCCACACCTCCACTTCCTTTTCTCATTCCTATTTAATCCTCTGCATTCTAGTTTCCAGTCTCATCATTCAACTGAAGCTGCTCTTTCCAAAGTTAACCAGTGATCTATTAATTCCTAAATTAAGAGATTATGTTCAGGGGCAGCTAGATGGTGCAGTGGATAGAGCATCAGGCCCTGAAGTCAGGAGGACGTGAGTTCAGATCCAACCTCTGACCAGAGACTTGACACTTACTAGCTGTGTGACTCTGGGCAAGTCACTTAACTCCAATTTCGTCACCACAGAGAGAGAGAGAGAGAGAGAGAGAGAGAGAGAGAGAGAGAGAGAGAGAGAGAAAGAGAGAGAGAGAGAGAGAGAGAGAATATGTTCTTTATCCTCACCCCTCTTGACCTCTCACCAGCATTTGGCACTGCTGACCACCTTTTCCTCCTGGATACTCTGTCCTCTCTGAGTTTTTATGAGTTCTATGATTCTCTTCTGACCTGTCTAATTGTTCCTTTTCAGTTTCTTTTGCTGGATTTTCATCCATATCATATAAACTAATTTGACTGTTTTATATGGTTCTATACAAGAGCTTCTCTCTTCTCACACACAGGATATTCCATTTCCTTTTTCTGTATCTTTGCACAAATTGTTCTTTCTTCATGCCTGGAATGCTCTTCTTACCAATCTCCAACTCCTTGACTTCCTTTAATACTCAGCTCAGATACCTTCCCTGGTTCCCATTCCCTTCCTCACTACCCTACCTCACTTTCACCCTAACTACAAGTGCTGTCATCCCCTTTAGTTATTTTGAATTGACTCTGTATTTATCTTGCATTCTCTACTTTATATTTGCTGTTTCCCCCATTAGAATGTAAGCTCCTTGAGGGTAGGGGCTAGTTTTGCCTTTTCTTTGTATCACCAGGCCTAGGACTGTACCTGGAACATAGGAAGCATTGAATAAATGCTTGTGATTGACTGATTGCTTGGGTTGCACCAGAGGGCAATATTAAGACAAATGAGGAGGAGTTATTAGGAAATTATTATTATGAATTATTATTAAGAGGAATTATTATGAAAACCTCTTAATAATAATTCATAATAATACTACAAAGGAGTGGGCTGCCTCATGAAGTAATGTATTCCAAATTATGGGAAATGTCCAAACAGAGACTGGATGTGAATCTGTTAGGAATTGTAGATGCAATTGATGGGTGCCATGATGCTAACCTCAGGATTAAACATAGTTCTTCATTCAAGGTCTTGCATTAATCTGGTCCAATCTTAGTTACATCATAGAACATAGACCTGAAAGGGACTTTAGAGGGCATCTAGCCTGATGCCTACCTAAAGCATAAAATACATAAAATACAGCACTCATGACATGTGGCCACCTAGCCTCTGCTTGAGCACTTTTGGTGATGGGAAGCTCACTACTTCATAAAGGGTGGTTCTTTTCAGAGAAAGCAAACAAGAGTCACATGACCTCTCTGTACCTCATTTTCTTCATCCATAAAATGGGACTGCTAAAACTCAACCTATCCCACAGGATTGTTGTGTTTACAGTATTCTTTGGTTCTTTGCGGGACAACTTTGGTTTTCCCCAAGAGCATTATCTTCTTCTTATGGATGAAAAATAAGGCACAGATTAAAAAGTAGTTTTACTGAAGGCCACAACCTCAGACACTTACAAGGTGTGTCACCCTGGGCAAGTTACTTAACTCTGTTTGCCTCAGTTTCCTCATCTGTAAAATGAGCTAGAGAAGGAAATGGCAAATCACTCCAGTATCTTTGCCAAGAAAACCCCAAAATGGGGTCACAGAGAGTCGGACACAACTGAACAACAACACCGATGCTAAATTATATGATTAGGATCCAGCCCCAGGTCTTTTGGCAATAAATCCAGGACTCTCTAGACCGTATCACACTGTTTCCTAAGGACTCTGGGAGAGAGGTGGTGCAAGTTGGATTACCCTGACTTTACAGAGAATAAGACTAAGGGTAAGGAGGATTGTCAGGAAGTAATATAGCCCAGGATTGAGAAAGCATTATGACGTAATGGCAAGAGGACTGGCCTTGGCCAAAGTCAGATGTGGCTTGTTGTTCCCAGCTCTGTCACATATTAACTGTTAGACTATATATAACAACAACAATATAAATAATGGCTAAAATTCACAAGCAAAACCAATGCAACCAAGATTGAGAAGCAGAAAAATGGAAAAGAATTTTACAGCAAGTGTCTGATAAAGGCCTCATTTCTCAAATACATAGAGAAATGAGTCAAATTTGTAAGAATACAAGTCATTCTCCAAGTGTCAAACAGTCAAAGGATATAAACAGGCAGTTTTTAGAGGAATGAATTAAAACTATCTTTAGTCATTTAAAAAAATGCTCTAAATCACTATTGATTAGAGAAATGCAAATCAAAACAAATCTTAGGTACCACATCACACCTATCACATTGGCTAACATGACAAAACAGGAAAATGAGAAATTCTGGAGAAAATGTGGGGAAATGCATTGTTGGTGAAGTTGTGAACTGATCCAACCATTTTGGAGTGCAATTTGGAACTATGCCCAAAGGGCTATAAAAGTGTGCATACCCTTTGACCCACCAATACCACTTCTGGATCTGTATCCCAAAGAGATTACACAAATGGGAAAATGACCCACATGTACAAAAATACTTATAGCAACTCTTTTTGTAGTGACAAAGAATTGGAAACCGAGGGGATGCCCATGGGTTGGGGAATGGTTGAACAAGTTGTATTTGAATGTAATAAAATACCATTTTTCTATGGGAAATGATAAGTAGACAGACTTCAGAAAAACCTACAAAGACTTATATGAATTGATATTGAATGAAGTGAGCAGAGCCAAGAGAACATTGTACACAATAACAGCCACATTGTGTGATGACTAACATTAATAGACTTACCTCTTTTCAGCAATGCAAGGATCTGAGACAAGTCCAAAAGTCTCATGATGGAAAATGTTATCCACACCCAGAAAAAGAACTATGGATGCAGGTAGAAGCACATTATTTGCTTGCTCTCTCTCTCTCTCTCTCTCTCTCTCTCTCTCTCTCTCTGTCTCTCTCTCTCTTTCTCTCTCTCTCTCTCTTTCTCTCTCTCTCTCTCTCTCACTCTCTCCCTCTCTCTTTTTTTTTGTTTCTTCTTTCTCGTGGTTTCTTCCATTAGTTCTAATTCTTCTTTACAACATGACTAATGTGAAAATAGGCTTAATATGAATGCATATGTTGAGCCTATATCAATTTACACACTGTGTTGGGTTGGGGGGAAGGAAGAAATGGGGACAAAATTTGGAACTCAAAATCTTATGGAAATGAATGTTGAAAACTAAAAATAAATTTTTTTAAAAAAGAAAAAATATCAAAAAACTTGAAAAAATAATAGCTAGCATTTTTATAGCTCTTTAAGTTTTACAAAGTGCTTTACAAATATCACCTCACTTTATCCATACTATGGCTCTGGAAAGTAAGTGCTATTATTATCTCCATTTTAAAGATAAAGGAGGGACAGCTAGGTGGCACAGTGAATAGAGCACCGGCCCTGGAGTCAGGGGGACCTGAGTTCAAATCCGGCCTCAGACACTTAACACAAAAACTAGCTGTGTGACTCTGGGCAAGTCACTTAACCCTAATTGCCCTCCAAAAAGCAAAAAAAAAAAAAAGATGAAGGAGCTGAGGTAAAGAGAGGTTAAGTGACCTGCCAGGGTCACACAGCTAATTAATGTCTGAAGCAATATTTGAACTCAGGTCTTCCTGACACCATAGTCCAGACTACGAAAGTAATTCCCTGGTCTCTGTTCCTTTCCCCACTCAGACCCCTTCCCATCTCCATCCCATGACTACTACTACTACCATCATCCCCCCTGAAGTTATTTGCTTCTTGAGGTAAGATATTGTTTGAGTTTCGGGGCTTCAACTTTCCCAGCTCTAAAATGGGCATTTCACAGTTCTGGGGGAACAAGTCACCTTCCCTAATTTGGGTTATCTCCAGTTTCTTTTATCTCATTTGTTTTTTTGTTTTTTGTTTTTTGCCTTTTGGAGGGCAATTGAGGTTAAGTAACTTGCCCAAGGTCACTATGGCTAGGTTTTTTTTGTGTGTGTGCCTTAAGTGTCTGAGGCTGGATCTGAACTCACGACTCACGTCCTTCTGACTCCAGGGCCAACACTCTACTTACTGGGCCAACACTCTACTTACTGCGCCACCTAGCTGCCCCTCTCTTATCTCATTTGTACATTGTTGTTTTTCATGTGGACTCTTCCATTATACTGTGAGGTCCTGGAGAGCAGGGACTGTCTTTTGTTTTTTCTTTGTATCCCAGCACTTGGCACAGTGCCTGGCACATAGTTGGCTCTTAATGAATGCTTATTGATTTGACTTCACTTGACAAGTCTTCAGACACATCTGCAAGCAACGATCATGGCTTTACTCTCAGGTCTGATCAAACCTGGTTCCTTTAGCTTATCCTTGGACAACATGGTTTTCAGGTCTCTTGTTGTCCTGGTCACACTTGTCCTGTCATGTTCTGGCTTGTCAGTGTCCTTCCTGAGATGTAGCATCCAGAAAGGAGCACAACATTTCAGGCAGTGGTCAGCAGAATTATCACTTTACCTCAACTACCTCACTCAGAATACCAGATTTCTGTTAGTCATTCTAACACCCCAGTCTCTCAATCTGTCCTTCTCTTCCAATCAGATGGGTGATACCCTGTGGTGCTGTGGAAAGAACAATGCACATGGAACTAAGGCTTTGATGATTTACTTTGTGACTCTTGAAATTATCCATTTCCTCATTTCTTACCACACAATAATATTCCATTATATTCATATACCATAATTTGTTTTCTCCTTTGGTTTCCAAATTTGGATTTCTACAAAGGATACCTAAAAGAGGTACTACAAATATTTTTGTACATATAGGACTTTACCTCTTTCTTTGATCTGTTTAGCCCTGGGATCCTGTAAAGTTGGGATTCTCTATCTTTATTGCCACCAGCTCTTGTCTGGCTCCTTGAGAGACTGGAAATAGTGAAGAAATTAGCAAGGACTTCAGACTATGGCTGCTCCCTGCTTCCTGGGATTGGATGGTCCCTTGGGCTTCCCTGAAAGACTACAAGGGCCCTGGCATCACTTAGAACAATCAACCTACTGATAGCATTCTCCCCTGTTTACACCACCTGCTGCCTTAGAAGACGCTCAGATACCACCACCCTGAAACACATACCCCACACCCACCCTGCCCTTGGGGAGGGTGGAGGAGGTAAGAAACCGAGATAATAACCTGTTTAGGATGGAGAAACTGAGGCCTGAGACCTGAGGCAGAGGAGGAACACATTGCAAACAACCCAGGCAGCTCAGCTCCTCTGTAATTGACTGTCCCCATATGGGCTCTGAGCCTTGGCTCTAGCTGCACCACGGATGGCATGGATTGAGCCATACTCTTCCTGCCCATCCCCTTGTAATGACCAGTCTGGAGCTATAGGGTTCTGTATCATGGAAGCCTTGGAATCAACCAACCAATCAATCAATAGACCTTTAAGTGTCTACTGTGTGCCAGTCACTTCCCCCAGTGCTGGGGACTGAAAAAGAAGTAAAGCCCCTGCCCTTGAGAAAGCTCACAATTCAATGGAAGAGTTTACCTGAAAACTCAGTCTGGGGCAGAGGTTCATCTTATCTAGTCCCCTGACTTTACAGAAGAGGAAAACCAAGGCTCAAAAAGGTAGAAAATGATTTGTCTGAGGCTGCTAAGTGGCAGAGCCACAACTCCAATTCAGGTCTTCTGAATCCAGGCCCAGAGTATTTTCCACTATACTGCATTTCCTCTCTAGTTGTCTCATCTATAAAATGGAGATAACAGCTAACATTTATATAGCATGTACCAGGCACTATGCTAAGTGCTTTACAATCATTAGCCCATTTAATCCTTATAACAACCTTATGAATGAGTTGCTATTTTTATTCCAATTTTGCAGTTGAGGAAACTGAGGCAAACAGAGGTGAAGTGACTTGACTGAGGTCTCACATCTGTAAGTTTTTGATGCCAGATTTGAACTCGGTTCTCCCTGACTCCAGGCCCAGCACTCTACACACTGTGATACTTAATTCATAAAGTGTTTATAAACCTTAAAGTATTATAGCATGAAAAGCTATTTTTATTACTGGGGAGTGGAGCTAATTTGAAATTATTGCCTACCTTTGTATCACTCTGTTCAACTCAATTCCCCAAACATTTCTGTAGCACCTAGGATATGTCACTTATTGCTGGTACTAGAAGACAAAGATGAAACAAGGCATGGTCCTTGCCTTCAAAGATTGCAATAGTCTGCCAGGGAAAACACAAGTAATTCAAATCCCAATTAAACAATAATGATGGTGATGATTAAAATAGCTTCCATTTTCATGGAGCCTTAATGCTTACAGAATGCATTTCTAATAAGGAATCTATGAAGCAGAAGGTACAATTATTACTCCCATTTTATAGATGAAGAGACTGAGGCTTGGAGAGATCCCATCAAGTGAATGTGTATTAAACATTTACTATTTGCCAAGCACTGTGCTAAGTGGTGGGGTGCCAAGAAAAGAAAGACAACAGTCCTTATCCTCAAAGAGCTCACATGCAAATAACACACACTCTCTCCATACATACACATATATACATATACATATATAAAAACACAAGATATATACAGGGTACATTGGAGAGGTGCCCCAGGCATGGGAACAATGGTAGAGGGATGAGGGAGGGCAGGGCAAAAGCAGAGGAAATGAAGAGCCTGGTTTGGCTGAGACATTGAGGAATCATAGGGAATACGGTAAGAGAAAGTTGGAAAGATAAATTGGAAGAAGACTGTCTAGTGGAATGTCAAACTCAAATAGAAATTGGAATCCCCATGGGTAGCATATCGACTTTGCTTTGAATGTTTTTTCTTTTTTAAGCAGCTGGGGTTAAGTGACTTGCCCAGGGTCACATAGCTAGCACGTATTAAGTGTCTGAGGCCAGATTTTGAACTTGGCTCCTCCTGACTTAAGGACTGGTGCTCTATCCACTGCCATTTAGCTGCCCTAGCATATTGACTTAGAAAACCACAAATAAACATTTTTCTATGTTGTATTTTTATTTGTTTTATTAAACATTTTTCAATTGCATTCTAAGCTAATTCTGGCCACTCTGAGGAGTCTTGGGGGCTTACACACACATACACATAAATACTCAGTAACAGGACAAGGCAGAGATCTAGCAGTGCAGCTGGTGGGAAGGAGGGAGACAGGGACACGGCCTACATACCTGCATAAAAGCTCTACTTTATGGGTTAAAAGAGGAGTCAGCAACCATGCCTCCATGATATAGTAGAAGTGAATTTGGTATCAGAGTACCTGGAATTAAATTCTATTGTTTTGACTTGCTCTATGACAGCAATAATAACATGATAGCAGGGGCAGCTAGGTGGTACAGCACATAGAGCACCAGCCCTGGAGTTAGTAGGCCCTGAATTCAAATCTGGCCTCAGACACTTAGCACTTACCAGCCATGTGACTTTGGGCAAGTCACTTAACCCCAATTGCCCTGCCCTTCCCCCTCCAAAAAAAAGGCAAAAAAATAATAATATAATAGTAACAACATTTAAACAAAGTTTTAAGGTTTGCAAAGTGCTTTGAATATGTTATTTCACTTGATCCTAACAGCAACCCTGGCAGATAGGTGCTGTTATTTTCCTCATTTCATAGATGAGAAAATTGAGGGTGAGATTTGCTCAGGGTCACACAGCTAATAGATATGTGAGGCAGGATTTGAACTCAGATCCAAGTCCATTACTCACTCTACTACCATGCCAGTCTTTATTTAACAAATCACTTTTCCTCTTTGAGACTAAATTTCTTATCTGTCAAGTAGTAGGGATTGGACTAGATGTTCCCTAAGTGTCACTCCAGCTCTAAGTCCTATGATTTTGGGGTGTACTATTCTAACCTCTCTTCTGGCATGTTGGAGGGGATGCTGGCCAGCTTTCCTGATAAGAGGAGTTGATGGGATGCAGGAGGTGGGCAACGTTTCTTGTAAGTGGCTACATGGGTGAGAGAGAGAATGGCCTAGAAGATCAACATGGGCCATTTCTTGGTAAGGTCAAACCCTGAGCTAGCACCAAGGAGGAAAAAGTTTCAGGTTTTAATCCCAATGTGAATCTGTTGGTTGGTTTGTTCCATGGCTACCTATGGATCATCAGGAATGGGATTAGACTTATTCTGTATGACTTCAAAGAGCAGAGCTATGGGACAAAAGTGAATTTTCGTCTAATACTGGGCAAGACTTTTTAATCTAGTGAGTTTCCCATCACCATAGGAATTCAAGTAGGAAGAGAATGCCCACTTGTCAGACATGCCAGAGAAAGAACTCATGCTTCAAGCAGAAGATTGGAGTGGAGCCCTTCTAGCTCTAGAATTTCATGAGTCCTTGGCTCTTAATCTTGGCCCAGTGGTCTTGCAAGTGCTTGATCCTTGACATGAGATGGGATGGGGGGAAGGAGTGTGGTTGAAGCTGTGCTGATCTATCACAATTACTACATAAACTACTTAAAGCACACACCACATACATCAAGTAGTCTCTAAAGACCTTTCTGGCCCTTGAATCCTATGATTCTGTGGCTTTCTCTGAGATGTCAGCGGGTAGTGATACAATCTCTATACCAGGGAGAGCCAATACCCAGGGTGAGGCAAACAGGGAGGCTCTTGGAAATTCAAATTAAGGCACTAGCTGTTCCAGTAAAAGGTGACAGAGTTCATTAAGGTTCAAGGGAGGAGGCGGGTTATCCACTGGCCTGAGAGGCAGCTTTAGAGGTGGACTAGAATGCAGAACCCAGGCTAGTAGAGGAAAAAATAGAAGAGAATGCAGAGTGTGACTGTATGAGCAAATTGAGTGAGGCCAAATGCAAAATATGGTGGGAGAGACAAAGGAAGTGGTTGAAAACCTTGGGTGGGATTACAAAGGAAGGCTGGGTGGAGTTGAGAGTGAAAATGAAGGGTAGGGTGGGGTGACCAGGCCCAATGAAAACTGAGAAATCAAAGCCTTACCAAGGGGAGAAGAGGTCAGATGTATAGTGGAGGCTGACTTGGGTAACATCCACTCTTATAATTAGAATAAAAGAGGTTTATCTTTTTCATCTAAATTATTCTGTTTTATCCACATATCTAATTTGTACATTGTGTAAATTATTATGTAGTAGATAAATTATTGTGTATTATGTAAATTCTTGTGTATTGATGTAAATTATTTTATACTATATGGATATATACTTATACTATGTTACCATTGTTGTACCCCAATAAAGTGAGACAGAAGATTAAATTTAAAAAGATTAAATTAAATTAGAGATTAAATTTAAAAAGTGGATTTTATTACCACGGGACTGTCGGGGTACATGCCCAAATCAGACAGTGCTTTTGCACAGACATTGTGCCGGTTTTATAGAGGTTCCATAGCCAGGTTACATAAACTGAATTTACAGTGATGTAAGCTGAAAGTACAGTGATTGGTCAGTGTATATTTGAATTTCCCACTGTTGCTCGAAACCTAGGATGGAACTCCTATCCACAGATCAATCAGGGGAAAGGAAGGTTTACAAATCAATTGAGTTTACAAATCAATGAAGGGAAGGGGAAAGTGGAATTGTGTCTAACACCATATATGTATGTGTATGTATATATACACATATATATTTAATCCATACTTGAACAGAAATCTCTACCACTTCCCTGACAAGTGGTCATCTAGCCTTCACTTGAACACCTCCTGTGATGGGAAACTTATTTCCTCCTGATACATCACACTGCACTTCTGAAGAACTCTTATGTATTAGAAAGTTGGTTCCCCCCCTACATTGGTTTAATTCAATTCAATAAACATTTAATTGATCTAATACTTTGTGATTATTTGAAATTGGCATCCCTCTAATTTGATTTTTTTAATTCAAAACTTGAATTTGTGGGGTGGCTAGGTGGCGCAGTGAATAGAGCACTGGCCCTGGAGTCAGGAGGACCTGGGTTCAGATCCGGCCTCAGACACTTAACACAAAAAATAGCTGTGTGACCTTGGGCAAGTCACTTAACCCCAATTGCTCTCCAAAAAGCAAAAAAAAAAAAAAATTGAATTTGAATTTTTATTTGAAATTGACATCTCTAAATTTCACTCACTTGTTCTAGTTAATAATAATGATGATAATGAATATTTTCATGTCATTTACTATATGCCAGGCACTGTGCTAAATGCTTTACATTCATTATATTCATTATCTCATTTGGTCCTCACACAAATCCTGGGAGGTAGGTGCTATTATTTTTCCCATTTTATAGATGAGGAAATTGAGGAGAAAAGGATCAATGACTTGGCCAGGGTCACATAGTGTCAAAGATATGATTTTTTTAACTCAAGTTTTCCTGACTTCCAGTCCAGTTCTAATCTAATCTAACAAGTTTTTAGGGATTCAAAATAAAAAGAAGCTCCATCCCTAAAGGAGCTTATTTTTTCCTTCGAGAGGAAGGGATACATAGTTTGAAACAAGAAACAGAACAAATCATTGGTGGGATATCAGGAAAGACTTCCCAGCAGAAGTGGCCCCTAAGAGCAGTGTATTTGGGGATGGCAGTGAGGTCCAATGAAGTGGGGATGCAGGCTGTGCAAATGATTGGGTTCAGGAGGTGGGAATGCAAAATGGGAGCTCAGAGAACAGCAAGAGGCCAATTTGGCTGGAATGCAGGGTGTGTGAAAGGGAGTCAGAAGAAATGAGAGTGAGAGGGAGCGGAGCTCACTATTATACAACATTTCATGGCATGTGCAGTCTTGGAACAATAGTGAAGGTAAACGGGGAGGGCCCAAGTATTGCCCTTGTACCCACAAAATATTTAGAAACCTAGAGAAACGCCGATGGAGCATTGGGTGGATCTTGTGTGGAGGGATTTATGGCATGACAAGGAGGAGTCCCAAAGAACTGGCTGACATGAATGATGGACTATGGGCTCCACCATTGAAGGCAGTACCTGAATTAATGAAATCATAGATCCATGAGGCATTTATGATTTTTAAATCACTTTCCCCACAGCAACCCTGTAAGGAAGTTAGGGTAGGTAATTCATTAGCCTCATTTTATAGACAAGGAGACTGAAGCTCAACAATTTTCAGTGACTTGGGCAAGACCACACAGCTAAATCATCTCAGAGCAGAGATTCAAGTTGTTTTGCCTCTTTGGGACCTGATAAAACAAGTCAAACCCTTGGTAACCCTTTGGCTGATATCTCTTTTGTCCTCCTCCCTATCTACCTACAATCCCTTTGACATAATACCCAGTTCTTCTCACCATCCTGGTTGCCTTCCTAGAAGATCAAAGGTACCTGCTTATCAATGTCACCCTTTGATATTGATAGGATCCTGTCGGAGGATCATGGTGGGAAGGAAATTTTGAGGTCATCTAGTCCAATCCCTTCCTTCACTTTACACAAGAGGGAAGAGGCCAAGAAGTCATATGACTTGTCTAAGATCACTCAGGGAAGAAGTACAAGAACTGGGATGGAATGGAAGTGATTGAAAGGAAAGGCCAGTGAATGGAAGACTTATGGGGTAGGTAGGAGGGTGTGGATGGTCAAAAGTGAACAGGGAGGAGAAGAGAGAAAGAAAAATGAGTTGGGATATTTCTTAATGCTACAGAAAAAGTTATTTCTTATATAGAGTACAAGGTGTGAGGTGTTTGAAAAAGCTCTGGCCTTGAATTTGGAAGACTGGGATAGGAATACCAATTCTGCCACTGGCACCTTGTGTGGCACTGGACAAATTCCTCAGCTCCAGTTTCCTCATATGTAAATTGGAGGCAAGACTGACAATCCGCCTTACCGCATTGGCTTTTTCTCTCCTCTTATTTTATTTTTTCTCTATTTCATATAAAATTTTTTAACAGTCTTTTTGAAAAATTTTGAATTGCAAATTCTCCCTCCCCCCCTTGAGAAGGCAAGCAATTTGATATAGATTATACGCATGCAGTCATGCAAAACACATTTCCATATTAGTCACATTGCAAAAGAAAACACAACTCCCTCCCCCCCACCAAAAAAAGGAAAAATAAGAAAAGTTTTAAAATTATGCTTCGATCTGCATTCAGAATCCATCATTTCTTTCTCTGGAGATGGATAGCATTTTTCATGCTTGCCTTTGGTGGCAAGGACTTTGTTTGCAGTAGCTATGATTGCTGAAGAGGCAGAGAACAGAGTGCTTTTAGAAGTGGTAGCCAGGCCACAAATCTTCAAGGGTTGATTGTCTGAATGACTGTAAGGGGCTAGGCTGGAAGCAAGGCCAGTAGTCTAGTCTAGTTGTTGTTGCCATTGAGTCGTTTCAGTCATATCTGACTCTTCATGACCCCATTTGGGATTTTCTTGGTAAGGGTACTGAAATGATTTGCTAATTCCTTTGCCAGCCCATTTTACAGAGGAGAAACTGAAGCAAACAGAGTTAAGTGGCTTGCCCAGGGTCACAGAGCTAGTAAGTGTCGGAGGCCTGGTTTGAACTCAGGAAGATGAGTCTTCTTGATTCCAAGCCCCCTGCATCATTTATTTAGCTGCTCCCATAGTCCAGAGGCCACTGCATTACAGAACAGTCCCTCCCCCAGCATCCCATTACCTTTGGTAGGGCACACTAGACTCCCCATCACTGTCCTCAGAGTTTCTATCTCTCTTCCCAGTCCTAAGTGAATTTGCCTGGGTATCAAAATTCCTAGATCTGACTGTAGTCAATGAGTGAAGGAGAGAAGGACATTCATTCTAAAACATTTAGTGGCAAATCAGAACTTGAGAATGAAGTATGCCAGGGACAGATTGTGGAGGGCCTCTCAGGTTTAAGGTTCCATGCTCCCTCCATCATGGCCTGAGGAGAGGTGGTGGTAGAGATAATGTGGGTAGTTTGACTTGCCTAACACATTCTGCCTGCTATGTTTCCTTTGGGTCCTCAATGTTTCACTGAGGCTGGCTTGTCTGTCCTGTGGAGGGCTGTTGGTCGGGTGAGTAAGTACCCCAGTAACTTGCAAGGTAGTAAGTGAGATTAGAAAGGGAAAGGGTCATTAGTGACTAAGAAATCAGGGAATCCTAGAGAAAATGGCATATGAAACTTCACTTTAAAGGGTAGGTAGAAATTTGGTAGGCAACAGAGATATTTCACCCTGTTTTGAGAAGGTAGGGACCTTGTCTTTAGGAGCTGATATGGGGTGTTGTGCTCCCCACAACATACTTTGCAGATTCTTCCCACCTGGCCCAAATGTCCCTCAGCTAACAATGCCCTCTCTCCCTAGCATCTCCTTGCCAACAGCAGGGCACACTAAACTCCCCATCATTGACCTCAGAGTCTCCATCTCTCTTCCCAGTCCTTACTGAATTTGCCCTGGGTATCAAAATTACTAGACATGACTCTAGACAGTGAATTAGGGGAGAAGGACATTTTAAAATATTTAGTGGCAAATCAGAACTTGAGAATGAAGTAGGTTGAGGACAGATTGTGGAGGGCCTTGAATGCCAGACTGAAGAAATTAAGCTTTAACCTGAAGGGTTATGAGCCAGTGAGGATATGCTTAGATCTGAGATTTCTATATTGGTTCTCAACTGTCCTCCTTCCCTTTTAACTTTGGGAACTTATCCCATTCCCTTTCCTAAACCATTATTCTTTCCACAAAGTCACTTCTTTGAGTTCCTTAAGTCTATGACCAGTGCAGAGAATAAGATATCCTTTCATATCTTCTAAACTTAACTGCTCAAACTTAGAAACATCTTGGCCCCACTGACCTGAAGTCAGCTTCCCCAGGTACCAGGTACTGGGGATACTGCTTCTGATCTGGTCTATGGGATTTAACCTTTCACTCTACAACATTCATCTTCTACATCTTTCTATGCTTTTCAAATACCTGAACTTCAGGATCTCCCTGGCTCATTGTATTCAGAAACCACCTGTCTTGATCCCTAATTATCTATTGTCATTCCTCATTTGCCCACCTACCTCCCCCCATCATCATATCTGGGTACTCTGGTCCCAGATCAGTGCTCATAGGATTGCCTGGCATTGCCCATGTCTGTAGGTCCTGCTGCTGGAAAGAATGAGGCTCGTGGATTGCTTGAGTTTGGGGGTTCTGAGCTATAGTGAGCAGTCTAAAGACAATTGGGTGTCCATAGTAAGTCTGGCACAAATATAATGGATCCCTGAGATGAGGACCCACCAAGCTGCCTAGGGAGGGGTGAACTAGTCCTGGTAGGAAATAGAACAGTTAAGGAATCTGTGCTAATCAGAAGCTTTTCCAAACTCTGGCTTACAGTTCTAGTTTCTAAAGGTTCCTTCTAGTTCTAACAGCAGGATTGAGCCAGTGAATACACTTCTAGCCTGTGGGAGATAAGGAGACCCAGTCTCCACTTTTCTCTCCCCCCCACTCCCCCCCCCAAAAAGATATCAGGGTTTAAAAAAATGGAATCTCGAGTATAAAGGCTTCTTTTGAACTGAGGACAATAGAAAGTAAATAACTTCTTCATTTCATCCAGCAGGTAGATGAGCAAAGCTTCATTTGCAACCCCATTCTTAGAAGCATAGGATTGTAGAACAAAAGGGACATTAATCTAATCTAATCCTAATCTAATTCTCTTGTTTTATAGATGCCACACTAGAGGCCCAAAGAGGTGAAGCAAATCGCCTAAGGTCCTGCCTTATCATTCAGTATTGGGCTCCAATCTTCTCTTATAACCGGAAAGCAGGAAAAAAAGAAAGAAAAGAAGCTGATGTTGGTTAGAGTTATTTGGAAGGCTTCCTGGCTTGAAGCCAGATGGGGCTTAAAGCAGGCTTTGAAAGACAGGTAGACTTTGGAAATGTAGGACAGTTTTTTGGGTGAGTCCTTGGAAGTTGAATGAGGTCATGCAGTATGCAGAAAGATAGTGTCTAGGGAAGGGAGAATTCCCCAAGCTACAGCCTCTTTTTTTTTTTTTTTTTTTGGAGAGACTAGGAGTTTGAAGAGGAAGAGACCTTGAGATGGGAGGGAATGTTTCCAAAATACTGAGCTATCCAGTCAGGCTAAAAAGCAGCTAGAAAGGAAGTGAAGCAGGCCAGCAGGGAAGGAACCCTAGGGCTTGGGAACCCACCTCTGCGCAGAGAAAGGAGGCTCAGCTCTGAAAGGTGAAGGGTTCCTTAGGCCAAGACAAGCAGGTTGAATGACATTCCTTTCTGGGAAAAAGGAGCGGCTAGGTCTAGGGCTCCTTTGTAAGAGGGTGGAAAATTAGTGTAGTATTCAAAACATGTTGATTAAAATTAAAATCATGTCTCAAGTGATGCAACCAGGCTATATTTCAGCTGGACTACTCCCTGTTCTAGGTGGGCGTCCTATCAGCAAAGTCATGGAAACCACTCTCCAAACACCAGTGACCTGGTTGTCCTAGATACTAAGAATATCCCCAAGTCTCATCTTGTTTCATCCTGGCCCCCTCCACATCACATGACCCCTGAAATGCATGGTTTTCACATTTAAATGTATTTATATTTCATATGTAACTGAAACTTTGCCAAAAGCAAAGTGGGTTACCTGGGTAGCTGATGAGCCTCTCTAACGTCAAGCCTAAGTTTTCAACAAAAGTCTGGAGCATCTCTTTTCTTGTTCTGGTGTGAGCTGGAGTAATTAAACTCTGAGATTCTCAGAATTGGAATCTGAGATTCTATGACTGTGAAATACTAGCATCCAGGGGACCTTGGTTCTCTTCCTAACTCTACCACTCTCTTAATTTGTGACAATCACTTACCCCACTTTAAGGTTGTGAGACAGACATTTCATAAACCTGACAGAACAATACAAATGAAAGGAGAAATGTAAATGATGATGACCTAGCCCCCATAGAGCACTGAGAAGATCAAAGGCACATAAAGTGACCATTTTTGCCTTTTGACTTTGAACCCCTAGAGCTTAGCATAGTACCTGGTAACAGAGTGGGTGAAAAGTAATATTTGTGAAAAAATGCATAATGTACTTTGTAATGATAAATAATTATTCCTCAAGTCTGGCATATTTTCCCAGAGCCTGGAAGTCATACATCATAAAATTAATTCATTTAATCATTCAACAGATATTTATGAAGTTCAGAATATGTGTAAAGCATTATGTTAGGCACTGAAGAGGAGATGCAAAGACAATAGCTAACATTTATACTATGTGCCAGGTACTGTGTGCTAAGTGCTTTATAATTATCTCATTTTATCCTCACAATAACCACAGGAGGCAATGCCATTATTGTTGTCATTTTGCAGATGAGGAACCTGAGGCAAACAGGGTTTAAGTGATATGCCCAGGGTCATACAATTAATAAGTGTCCAAGGCCAAATTTGAACTCAGCTCTTCCTGACTATGTCACTGTAACACCGTAATGATGTATAAACTCAAAGTTGAAAGGGGCCTCTGAGGGTAGCTTGCTGAATATCCTATCTGAAGTATTAATTATTCCTACAAAATCCCTGATAAACCAATGAGAAGGAACTCGCTGCTTAAAGAGGCACTCCTTAATCTCACTCCATTTTGTGAATCTTTAACTATTGGGAAGTTCATCCTTAAATTAAGACAAAATCGATCTCTTTGTAACATTCCCCTTCCTCCACTAGTCCTGGTTCTGTAACATCCCCCATAATGGTGTTTCAAATACGTGAAATCAATGACCTTATCTTTTGCTAATTTTTCTCATTCTTCCAGTAAACCTGAGAAATAGCAGAAAGAGAAAAGTGATGATGGTATATAGGAAATAGGACTAGGTATAATGGCATACACCTATAATCTCTGTTACTAGAGAATGCTGAGACTAGAGGTGGGTGAACAGAGCTCAAGAGTTCTGAGTTGTTGTAGAGTTATACTAAGTATGGTATTGATATGGTGAGCCCCTTAGAGTGAAGGTCCACCAGGCTGCCTAAGGAGGGCTGAACTGGCCCTGGTTAGAAATAGAAGTTAAAGTTTCCATGCTGATCAGCAGTGGGATCCAGCCCCTGAGTGGCCACTATGATTCTAGCCTGGTAGAAATTGGGAGATTCAGGGAAGGAAGGAAGGAAGCAAGCAAGCAAGGAAGGAAGGAAGGAAAAAGAAAGAAGGGAAAAAGAAAGAAAGGAGAAAGAGAGAGAAAGAAAGAACTATGAGAAAGAAAGAACCATGAGAAAGAAAAAGACAAGAAAAAGAAAGAAGGAAGAAGGAAAAAGAAAGAAAGAAGGAAGGAAGGAAGGAAAGAAAGAAAGAAAGAAAGAAAGAAAGAAAGAAAGAAAGAAAGAAAGAAAGAAAGAAAGAAAGAAAGAAAGAAAGAAAGAAAGAAAAGGAAGAGAGCAAGAGAAAGAAACAAAGAATTATGAGAATACCCAGGAAGGGATAGTAATCTTTGTGGCCCGAGTCACACAACAAAGTCAGACTTCCACTCCCACTATCTTCTTGGTCCTGCTTCTCCTGGGGGTTTAACTTTAACATTTAACATTTACTGAGTTTGAAAATGTCAACTTGGGATGGCTAGGTGGCGAAGTGAATAAAGCACCGGCCCTGGAGTCAGGAAGTCCTGAGTTCAAATTCGGCCTCAGGCACTTAGCATAAAACTAGCCATGTGACCTTGGGCAAGTCACTTAACCCCAATTGCCCTACCTTACCCACTCCAAAAAGCAAAAAAGAAAAAGAAAAAGAAAGAAAATGTCATCTTTCCTATATTCTTCAAAGAATCAGACTAGAATGAACAGATTTAGGATCCAGTCCTGGTTTTGTCTATAACTCATTATGCACTTGGGCAATCCACTTACCCTATCTGGGTCTCAGTTTCCCCAACCTATAGTGAGAGAGTTGGCCCTGATGACCAATTGCCTTCCAGTGCTAACATTTTGTGTTCTCAGGTGCCTTTTCAACCCTGACATTACATGTGCTGAGATCTTTCCTCTCTCTAACTTTCTGTTCTAGGTTCTAAAAGTTCCTTCCAACTTTAACATTTCATATTCAGGTATTCATTCCAACTCTGATGTAATATGATTCTATGATTCATTCGATCAGCAAACCCCTCTTTGCATAGCTAAAACCAAAAACAACCAGTCCAAATGATCCCCAATTCCTAACTAATGGGATTAGCATTAATAAGGATTTGTTCTACCTCAGAAAATTAAAAGAAAAAAATGCAGTTGGAGTCTCTTTTAAAAGCTTGTAATCTATTTCCAGGAAGCAGTGGTTCTCCTCCTCCTCCCCCCATCCCAGCCCCCAATAATAATAGCTTATATTTTTGTAGTGCAAGCAAGCAAGCAACAATATTTTTGTTTGCAAAGCAAGATGTCTTATTTGATCCTTATATAACCCTGGGAGGTAGATATACTACAAGGATTATTAACCCAATTTTGCAGATCAGGAAACTGAGATTCAGAGACTTGCCTGTGGTTTCAGAGGAAGGATTTGAACCAGGACTTTCCTGATTCTCAGGTCATTAGGCTTTCCACAATAATAGCTACCATTTGTATACTTCTTTAAAGGTTACAAAGCATTTTACATAATCTATCTCATTTTATCCTGAAACAACCCTGGGAGGCAGGTATTACTATTATCCCTATTTTACAGATGAGGGAAACTGAGGCAAACAGAGGGTTTGGGTTTTTTTTAATGACTTACCCTGGGTCACACAGCTAGTAAGGTCTCCAAAGCTGGATTTAAACTGAGGTCTTTCTGACCCCAGGCCCAGTGCTTTATCCACTATATCACCTGGATGCTTTGTAAATGGTTGTTGATTGATTAGACTATACCAAACAAATTAAGTCAGATCCCTTTCCCTGCGGGTTGCTATGATTCAAATGCCAACAATGTACTCTTAGATGCACAGAATATTGCTCCCAGTTGTTACCAGATGGCTTATTTCATCTAGAAAGAGAAGAAAGACACTTACCTTGGATCAGAGTGCAGGGTGAGAACAAACCTGGTTTTTCAAGGCCAGCCTCTAGGGTGCTCCTGGTTCAGCAACCCGTTATTGGCAAAGGAACCCAGACTTGGATCCTTTCACAAAGGAGGGCAAGGGGTTTTGTTGTTGTTTTGTTGTTTTCAGATTCTTGGTCCCTCAGGGCTTTAGTGGATTCTGGTTTCCTTTAAGAAGCTTAAACCAGGCAAAAGTCCTAATACCTCCAGAAAGAAACAGACACCTCTAACCAGGTGTCTTTCTTTGTGGTGTTGTTAAGGAAGAAACAAAGATTGGTTCCAAATCTCAAATTTGCCTGAAGGATTCAGATGTGGGAATCTGTGCCACTTGGAGAGTGGGGGATAAGGGGGCAGGTTATAATCTATGAGAATATTTATTTGTATGAACATGGGAATATTTGTGTTTATCTGTGGAAATGTGGATCTGAATGTGTTTAAGAGTATGTAAGTATGTAGAGATATGTGTGAGAACATATAGATGTTCTGTATCTATAGAACATATAGATGTTCTATATCTCCAGCCCTAATCTCTCTCTTAAACTACAATATGGGGTGACCAGTTGCCTGTTGGACATCTCCACCTGAACATCCCAGAGGCATCTCAAATAAAGCTAAATCTAACATAAAACTCAATTCTCTTTCCCCTAAGCCCAACCCTCTTCCAAACTTTACCATCACTTAAATCCAATTCACTTGCAAGTCAAGACATCACCCCCATGATGTCATCAGTCCCCTTTGAAAACGAAGGAGGAACAACATTTCTGCTGAGCGATCCTCTAATCTTCCAGTCATCCAAATTCACCAACTGACTTGGATTTTTTCTTATACCTTATTCCCCAATATTCAATTCAATTCAGCAAGTGTGTATCAAGTACCTACCATGTGTCAGGCTGTGTGCTGTGGCTATAAATAATACAGACACAAATAAAACAGTTTTTTCTGTCAAGGAGCTTATGTTCTCCAGAGAGAAAACAACATGTACACAGATAAATATAAACAAAACATAAATTCTGAGTGGAAGAGAAGCAGTAATAAATGGGAAAATCAGGAATGGCAAGAGGTGGTGTCTGAGCTGGGCTCTGAAGGAAATTAGGGATTCTACCAGGCTGAGGGGAAGAACAAGAGCATTCTAGGCATAGGGACCTCTTGTATGAAGATACAGTGATGGGAAATGGAGCATCCAGTAGGGGAAATAGAAAGTATGACAGTTTGGCTATAATATAGTGTTTGAGGAGAAGGGACAGGCACTCAGTCTGGAAAGGTAAGTTGAAGACACATTATGGATGATTTTACTTACCAGGCAGAGGAGTTTTATATTTTTATCTTTTAGGCAATAGGGAGCCACCAAAAACCATTGAACAGAAGAGTGACAAGGTCAGACCCATACTTCAATAATATCAGTTTTGCAGCCTTGTGCAGGACAGAGTAGAGAGGGGTAGAACTGGGATAGGGAAGAAGAGACTAATTAGGGGTAGTCCAAGAGGCTAAGTGATGACAACTAGGGCCATAGCTATGTGAGGGAGGAGAAGAGGATAGTTACAAGGGATTTTGTGTGAGTAAAATAGAATTTTGAAACCGATTAATTCTTGGGGAGTTAAGAGAGTTTGAAGAGTAGAGATTCACTATTAGGTTGTCAATCTAGGGAATCTAGGGGTGGTGCTCTCAAAAGAAACAGGCCTAGAGATGTGGTTTTAGAGGAAGATAATGAGTTCTATTTTGGATATGCTAAGTTTGAGATGCTGAAAGGACATCAAGATGAAAATGTTCAACACGTTTTGGATAGAGATGTGGATTTGGAATCAGGAAGACCTGAGTTCAGATCTTACCTTAGATACTTAGTAGACATATAATTCTGGGCAAGTCATCTAACCTGTCTATACCTATAAAATAAGGAGTTTGGACTCAGTGGCCTATAAGATCCCTTCCAGCCTAAATCTGTGAGATTAAAGTGAAAGAGAGAAATTAAGGCTGGGCATGTAGATTTGGGAGTTACCTGCATGGACTTGGTAATTTAACCCATTGAGAGACTGAGACGGAGAAAGAAATGGAAATGAGCTCAGGACAGAGCCCTGGGGCACACCCACTCAAAGTGGGCAGGACTGAGATGGTGATCTAGCCGAGAGACTACCTAGAAGGAGTGGGCAAATAGGTAGGAATAGAACTAAGATATTGAGCCAGCTGTGTCACAAAAACCCAGGGAGAAGAGAGTGTTTAGGAGACCAGAGTAGTCAACCCTGTCAAAAACTAACAGTTGGTCAAGCATGATGATAACTGGAAAAAAGGTTTTTTAAAATGGAAGTTGGGAGATCATGGGTAACCTTGGTGAGAGTTGAATGGTGGGGTGGGAAAGCCAAGTTTGAGAAGTGAGTGGGAGGTTAGAGATTGGAGACAAGTGTAAACAACTTTTTCTTGGAGTTTGGGTGTGAAAGGGAGGAGAGATAGGAAAATACCTTGAGGGGATCTCAGGGCCAAATGAAGGGTTTTTTTTTTTAAGGAAAGGAAGATATGGACATATCTGTAGATAGGAGGGAAGAAGTGGATGAATAAAGAGGTAAATTGAAGATCATAAGGAAAGTGGAGATGGTCAATGGGGGCAGGTTACCTCAAGAGTTGGAAAGTGATGGAATCAAAGACACAAGAAGAGGAGCTTGTCTTGGCAAAGAGAAGGACCATTTCTTGTGAGAATGGAGCAAAAGGGGCAGCCAGGGGTAGGAGAGGGTGTAGGAAGTAGTAAATGAGAAACAGGGGATTTGAGGTATAAAAATGAGGAAAAGCAGTGTCCAACTGAGATGGGCTTAATTTTCCTGGTACAGTATGAAGTCTAAGGTCCAACGCCAAGGTCTCCCATTGCATCCTGGGCCATTTCCAGTCACCCTGGAATATTCTGGTCACTAGACCCAGATGGCTCTGGAGGAGAAGCTGAGGCTGGTGACCTTGTACTTCCCCACTTAAATCCAATGCACTTGCTTGTCAGGGCATTACCTCCCTGAGAGTGAAGGACAAATAACAGTATAAAGTGAGGTCCTCTGATGAGAGAAAAGAGAAGAAAGTGGGACAGGTATCTTGAAGAGAAAGTTTGGGCTGGTCTTTTCAATTCTACTTTCAAATGTCTCAAATTCCCATTTCTTTGCCTATGGTGTTCTCTTACCTGTACTTATTCCCACAGCCTCTTTTGTTATACTCTCAACTTCCATTCTCTTCCCTCTCCAATCCCTTTTCCACAAAGCTGCCTAAATAAAATCTAACCCAGTCATTCCACTACCAAAGAAAATCCACACTGCTTCCCTATTGCCTCTGGGATAACTGATAATTGTAAATTTAAAAAGAATTTTTATACACATTATCTCATTTTAAGTTCATAGCAGCTCTGGGAAGGAGATATTGCTACTATCTTTATTTGTCAGATGGAAAACTCAGCAAGGGTAAGTGATTTGCCCAAGGACACATAGCTAATAAGTGTCTGAATGAAATTTGAACCTAAATCAACTTGACCCCAAGTCCAGCTTTCTACTCACTACATATCATATTACTTCTAAAATAGAAATTTTTCATCTTTTCATCTAAAAGAATATCACGAGTAGCTTATTAAATTATTCTGGGGGCTTACAGCACGTTTGTTGTGGTTGTTGTTGAAAGGCATTCAAAAAACAAAGGAAAAAAAAAACCAACAAAGGGGAACCAGAGAACCAGGCTGCTATTTTATCATCCTGGTGCTATCTATAATCACATTTCTTTTGGGATCCTTATAGTCCATCACCACCACCTTTATGTAGGCCTCCTGCTCCTCCTCTCTGAAATGGGAAGATATTTGTCCTTGAGGATGACCACAGCACAGAGCACATTAAGCCACTCAGGAAAAGAGGATGGCAGAAAGTTTCACCTGGGCCCATGCCTTGCCCTACTCAGTCTCACCTGACCTGTTATACCATCTTGAACTTGGCAGTAATTCCCTTCCTATCACTCTCTCACCACCAAAACTTTTTCCAAATCCTGTGACCTCTTCTCATCCTAAGCTCTGGGCTAGCCTGCTTTATCTCTCATCTCTGGAAACTGCCAGAAATTCTGGGACTTCAGTCCCTTTATTACCTGGAAAGCATCTGTGGGCAGTGAGTTTGTCCCTACTCCTTGCTCCCTTCTGATACCCTCTTCCACATTTGGGCCAGTACCTTGACAGCTGTAGCAGTAAGAGCCCCAATATCTTCAGGGTGACTGCCAACACAGGTTCTTAGATCTGCTTTTCAAAAGGAAAGCAACTCAAAATGGGTTAACAAGCTTACTTTAATCAAACAAACATATATTACCTAGTTCAGGGGAAAAAGGTCAGCACCCTGAACTTCAGAGTTACAGAACTTACAGATCAAACAGATAGGCTTCCAAACTGTCCAACCATTATATCAATACCAAATCACAGTTACCAGAGAGGGAAGCATCAACATCTGGGTTTTCAAAGCCAGGAGGCTCTCAACAACAGCTTCCCAGAGTCTCATCTGGTCAAATCACACAACACTTCTCAAAGTGAACCCCAAAGCAAAGCCTCAAATCAGGGATTATATAGTCTTCTTCTGGCTCAGAGAATGTAACCACCCTCTTGACTCACTGCCCAATCACACAGCACCAAGGTATGGTCATTCCTGAAAATCAAGCCTCCTACCACAGGCTCCATGTGACCACATTTAGCCTATTAGGAGACAGAGTATATTTTGAAATCAAAGAAGGTTCTCAGAGTCACTTAAGCCAAAGTCTCTTAAGCCAATCAAAGGGCCTAGGGGCAGGGAAGATCTTTAAATCTGCATTTCCATTACAACAACCTATAAAGAGACTGAGATATACCCAGCCCACATCCCAGTCTGAGCCAGGCCACTTGACAAGAGGGTCAGAGAGGTTCAGAATACCAAATTCAGTACAGAGAAATGTGGAGCTCACAAAACATTAAAGGAGGCCAACTTCATTGAAGGGAGATATCACAAAATAAAGAAAGGTGGCCAAGGAGTGTAGACACAGGGCAGCCCACTGGGGTTAGACAGAATTAGGTGTGGTCCTAGAGAGAATGGGGAACTCCTTCCTCAAAAACCAGTAAGAACTAGTGGGTTTTTACAGGATTCTTATCTGGGTTCTAGTAGGACTAGGCATAAGGGGAAGGGAACCAGGTGCTTAGTTTCTGAGGGCTGATGCTGATTCATACAAGTAGGCGAAGGGAAGACTCCTGGGGAATTGGGAGTTTGGGTTTCATTCAGACTTCCTGATGGAGGGATGTAGCAGCAAGCACCCCAATATCCCCAGGGTAGCTGCCAACACAGGTTCCCAGATCTGCTTCTCAAAAGGAAAGCAACTCAAAATGGGTCAACAAGCTTACTTTAATCAAACAAACATACATTACCTAGTTCAGGGGGAAAAAGGTCAGCACCCCGAACTTCAGAGTTACAGAACTTACAGATCAAACAGACAGGCTTCCAAACTGTCCAACCATTATATCAATACCAAATCACAGTTACCGGAGAGGGAAGCATCAACATCTGGGTTTTCAAAGCCGGGGGGCTCTCAACAACGGCTTCCCAGACTCTCATCTGGTCAAATCACACAACACTTCTCAAAGTGAGCCCCAAAGCAAAGCCTCTCCTCAGGGCTTATATAGCCTTCTCTTGGCTCAGAGAATGTAACAACCTCCTTGACCCACTGCCCAATCACAAAGTATCAAGGTGTGGGCTTTCCTGAAAAACAAGCCTCCCACCACAAGCTCCAGGTGCACTTAAGCTAGGGGCAGGGAAGATCTTTAAATCTGCATTTCCATTACAAGGGAAAAGGGACTTTGTGCCATTTGTGCTGGTTTTATTCTAACAGGGTAAGATTCAGTTTCCCTGTAGTGGGGTTTTAAGCTTACTCAGGACTTCTTTGTTAAAGAGAGGTGGGGATGGAGGAGTGGGAAGGGAATAAGCATTTATGTAATACCTGCTATGTGCCAGACACTATGGTTGTTGTTCAATCATTTTAATTGTGTCTGACTCTTCTTGATTCCATTTGGAGTTTTTTTGGCAAGGATATGGTAATGGTTTGCCATTTCCTTCTCTAGCTCATTTTACAGATAAGGAACTGAGGCAAACACGATCAAGTGACTTGTCCAGGGTCACAGAGCTAATAATGTCTGAGGCCAGATTTGAACTCAGGAAGTTGTCTTCCTGACTCCAGGCCTGGCATTCTATTCATTGTGCCACCAGTAAGCACTTTCACATCCCTGTTTTACAGTTGAGGAAACTGAGGCAAATAGAAGTTAGGTGACTTGTCCAAGGACACCCAGCTAGTAAGTATCTGACATCAAATTTGAACTCAAGTCTTCTTAATTAAGTGTCCAGGGCTGTACCATCAGCTGACCGTAATGGAATAAGGAAACTACTGGGGTGATTTCAGTCATCAATTGCATAAGATACACAAACCAGTCTTTAAAAAGAAAAAGCAACTGGACATTCTGGGGACCCAAAAATCAGGTAAGAGAATCCAGAAAACCTGGTGAGGTGGGAGTGTGAGGCAGGCTGGGATTTGGGTCTTTGGTTTCTCTCAGTGTCTATCTCCTATCTGCCTTTCTCAGTCCCTCTATTTCTCAGTTTCTTTCCTTCCCTCTCCTTCATGCCATCTGTGTACTTTTGAGTCTTTCCATCTCTGTTTTTCTTTCATCTCAGTCTCCCTCACTGGAACATTGTATTTAGAACTGAAAGAAATTTTAGAGATCGTGGAATCCAACCCCTTCATCTTTAAGATTAGGAAGCTAAGGGCCAGAATGGGGCTGGGCTTCTGCTTTTGGAACTCTAGCAGACTAAGAAGGTCTATTCTGTGCTAGACTTCATGTGGTCATGATAAAAATTGTTATTATAATTACAGCTAGCATTTATATAGCAAGGCACTTTAAAGATACTTTACTTTTTTTCCAACAATTTTGGGAGGTAGGTGCTATTATAGTCATTATTTTACAGATTGAGGAGCCCAAGACTCAGGTAGATTTAGGGACCAATTCGCTCCATCCACCCTGCCCCTGAAACTCCAGACTGGCTGCTTTGTGCACAAAAGGTGAACTTATTATGGAATAATCTGACATTGTATTCATGATGGGTGGTGAGGGTTCATAAGGGAAAGAATATAATATAGTAGATTTCAAGGGTTCAAAAGGGAAAGAATATAATATAGTAGATTTCAACTCAGACCACCAAGTTTGGAATCCTGATGCTACTTATTATCTATTGTATTTGACCTTCATTTTTGAAGAGGACCATGGAATGAGGGAAATGATGACATGACTTGCAGTTGACTTAGATTTGAGGGAGGGAGGGCTGTGCAAGGTCGCCAGCCTCACTTTCTCCTCCAGAGCCTTCTGGGTCCAGTGATCAGATATTCATCAGGACAACTAGAGATGACCCAGGATGCAATAAAATAGGAGACCCTGGCCCTTTTAGGCTAAGACCTTTTCAGGTACTCACTTAGAATGAGGTAACCCCCATTCAGTGACTAGGCCTCTTTAAGAAGTCAGTAAAGAGATGGCCCCTTTAATTAGAAAAAAATTTTAAAAAATCAAGCTGGGAGGGGAAGACCAAGGCACTAAAATTCCTTTCCTTTACTTCTCTTCTGGCTCTCTCTCCTCCTTTCCTCTCCTCTCCTCTCCTCTCTTTTTATATAGGTACCTTCTCTGCTCTGTCTCCCTATACCCCCTTCTTCTTTCTCTATCATGACTTATCTCTTCCTTCCACTTTCTCTCCTGTTTCCCGGTCTCTTTCTTCCTCTTATTCTCTCTCTCTCTCATTATCTTTCTTGCTCTCTCTCTCTCTCTCTCTCTCTCTCTCTCTCTCTCTCTCTCTCTTTTCTGTCTTCTAGCCTCTTTAATTCTCTTTATCCTCTTTCTTTCTTGTCCTCTCTTACCTTTATCTCTCCTTCACCTCTCTTGTTCTCTCTCCCTCTTCTGCTTCCCTATTCCTCTGTCAATTTCTCAAATTTTCTATAACCCTCTTGCTTCTTTTTATCTTTCCCTTAGTAGTTATTGTCTGTTTCTCTTTACTTGTTTATCTCAATCTCTGTCCATCTGCCTTATTCACCATTTCTGCCTCTTCCTCTAATGTCTCAGTGTCTCTTTCCCTGTGTCTCTCTTTATATGTCTCCAGCCCTGTGTCTCTGTCTCCTATTATCTCCCCTCCCATCTCCCCTCCCCCCAGTCTCCTTGTGAGGGGCTCTCCAATCCTAGTTCCAGTCCCTTAGAAGGCCAGAGGACATGATAGGCCCAGGGCCATACCCTGAAATAGGAAGAGTTAACCTTTTGCACTTCCTGCCCTTACCCACACCTTTACTTTTTAGTGGAACCACCCTGGCCATGGAGTGCTCTAAGTCTGCTCCCTTCAGTGTCCCCATCCCCATCCCAGCACACCCTGTGCCTAAGGGTGATTTCTCTTTTTTTCCCCTCTCCTCCAGTCCCCCTGGGATCACAGACTTCCCCCCTCCCTGACACCATCCCCTCCAACATCTCCACCCTACAAACCCTAGAAACCTCAGAGCCAGTTTACTGGCGGCTAGGTGGCACAGTGGATAGAGCACCCACCTGGAGTCAGGAGGACCTGGGTTCAGATCCGGCCTCAGACACTTAACACACACACAGAAAACCTAACTGTGTGACCTTGGACAAGTCACTTAACCCTAATTGCCCTCCAAAAAGCAATTAAAAAAAAATGAAGAGCCAGAGGTGATTTATTTAAGGTCACAGAGGTAGAAAGTAGCAAAACCAAGACTGAACCCAGGTCTTCAGACTCCAAGCCCAACACTCATTCCTCCTCTACTGTAGAAGAGAATCTGACACAGATCAAGTCAGCAAGCATTTATGGGGGTCCTACTATATGTCCCAAAAAATAAATAAATAAATGATCAAATAAATGAATGGATGGATGGATGGATGGATGGATGGATGAATAAATAAATAAATAAGATTGAGATATATATAAACAAATAAATAAATAAATTTATTCTCAAGGGTTTGATAGTCTAATGGATAAAGGCAATATATAAAAGAGAGCTGGGGGGAAGAGGGAAAAAAAGATATGTGGGTATTGGACACAACTCCACCTTCACCTTCCCCTTTCCCTAATTTATCTGTAAAGCAGACAACTCCACCTTCCTGTCCCCTAATTGTTCTCTAGGCAGGCACAACTTCACCCTCCCCTTCCACTAATTGATCTGTAAACAGGCAACTCCACTCCCCTAATTGATCCATGGACAGGAGTTTCAGCCTAGGGTATACTTCACACCAGTGGGAAATTCAAATGGTAACCTGGCTATTGAATCTCTTTAAAAACTTGCACACTGTCTGTGCCAACCCACCGTCTGATTTGGATTTAACAATGTAACCCCTACAGTCCCTCGGTAATAAAATCCACTTCGAATTTAATCTTAGAGATCTTCTGTCTCTCTCTCCTTTAAGCTCAACATTGGCAGGAGCATGGTGGAGAAAGAAATCAGAGTCAGGAGTAGAGTCCAGAGAGGAATGAAGGGAGTAAGTGAAGAAATAGTCCTGGTGAAGGCTGGACTTTGAGGCCCCTTCTGTCTCTGGAAGCCTATACTTTTGTAAGAGGTGCTATTGCCCAAATGTGATAGTGTAGTAGAGAAAACCCTGGGTCAGGATTCAGGATAACTGTACTTGAGTTCTAGATTAGTCTATGACTAACTTCCCCAAAGTCTCAGTTTTCTCATCTGTAAAATGGGGCTAATGACCCCTCTTCCCAGAGGATCATAGGTTACAGAACAGATGTGGAAGTTGACTTGTAACCATAAAATCCTATATAACTGTGAGGGTTTAGTATTATGAGATTATTATTTGAAGCTGCTTCAAGATATTTTCCTCATTTGTACAATGAGGGGGTTGAACTAATTCTCTAAAGGTCCCTTCTAGTCCCAGATCTTATGAACTTATGATCCTAGTTTTTATAGCTTCTAGTCAGATGTGTCCTGATGCCAAAGGGGAAATTGCTAGGCAGGCTTAATCACCTTTGGCCTGCTCCACCCAAGCCAGGCCCCCTTGCTCCTCCTGGGGCTTCCTCCTTCCCATCCTTCAGGAGAGTGAATCTCCTGTCTCCAGAACATTGAGTGGGGCCCAATTGTTCACAGCTTCCTTTCTTTCTGTTGGCAGGAGGCCTCAGAGGTCTTTTCCTGACCCCCTCTGCCCTCAAGGATGATACAGGAAGCCTTGAAAGCTTCCTCTCCTCTCACTTTTAAATGTGGTCTGACCGGGAGTTCCCTTCTGTAGCAGTCTGGGATTGTTCTCTATGACTTTGGGTGGGAGCCGAGGCCTCCGGTTTATCTGGATAGGCCCAGCCCATCCCACTGGGACAGGAAGCCAGGAAGTACTTCACACCCTAAGCAATGCTTCCCTCAGGGCTACTTAGAAGGAAGAAAAACAGCACTGGACCTCAGAATCCTAGAAATACAGTGTTAGAGCCTGAGCAGACCTTAACCTGCCCAGGGTTATCACAGAAAGCACTAGACGTTAGATCTAGATAAGGACCTCAGGACACAGAAGGTTAGAACCGAGTACTGAGATGATTAGAGCTGGATGTATTAGATTCTGGAGGATAGGACTATTTAACTTTTTTGTCTTTTTGTCTCCAAAGCTTAGCCTGGGTGCATAACAGGTGCTTCTTAAATGTCTGACAGATTCAAAGAGAGGTTACACTATGTCCAAACTTGAACTCAGCCTTTTTCCTCCAAATCTGCCCTCCCCCTGATTTCACTATTTCTGTTAATATTAACACCAGGTTCCCAGGCTCCAAACCTCACATTTATCTTTGACTCTTCTTTCTCCCCCAACATCTAATTAGTTGTCAAATCCTGCCGATGATCCTATTCTACTTCTACCATGATGATTTGGGTCCTCATTACCTTTCCCCTCAATTATCATCATCATCCTTTATGTGAGAAACCTCTACTTCCCTCTAAGTTTATTGGCCTCTAAGTCTTCCTCTTTCCAAAGTGTTCTTCACACCTTTGTCCTAGGAGTCCTATTTCATGATTCTTTCTTTATTCAAAAACCTTCAGTAGCTTCCTCTTATCTACTGTCCTGGCATTCAGTGCCCTTCAGAATCCAGTTTTTCCTTACTTTTCCAGATTTGCTTCCCACTATTCCCCTGCATGTATTTCCCATTCCCAAAGGAATGTACATTTCTAAAACAGAATACTCATATTTTCTTCTATACTTAGAATAGGCATCTACTAGTGCCCTCCATCAGAAATCTTTGTCTCTTAAAATTGATTGCCTCTTTCGGGATTGCATGAGTCATTTACATTATGAAGCCATCCCTGTACCCCACAACTAAAAGTGATCTCTCCTTCCTCAAATTTCTTTCTTTCTTTCTTTCTTTTTTTTTTTTTTTTTTTTGCTTTTTGGAGGGCAATTGGGGTTAAGCGACTTGCCCAAGGTCACATGGCTAGTTTTTGTATTCCTTAAATTTCTTATAACATTTTGCCTGTTTTTTTTCTTTATCCTTATCATCTCCCTTATTTCATAGTTATTTTGTTTCATCCATGTAAGTTTTGGGAATCCTTATCCCAACTCCTATTGATGCTGATAAATTGAGTCCCCCAGAGCAAGACTAGGTACTGCTCCTCCTCTAGGCTCTGGTGTGCCCCTAGAGAGTAATAGGATTTTTCCTCTAATGCCATCAGCTCAAGCCCCCGTTTTTGGGAGTTCTCTCAATATCAGTTACCTATTATAGTTAGTATCTCTCTTGCATCATTGATACCTTCCAATGAATAGTGCCCCAGTTTCATTTAACCAATTAACATTGATAAATTTTTACAAAAGGATATTTACTGAGAAGATACAGCAAGAACAAAAGTACAAACCGTTCCCTCTCACTGCCCCTCACCACCTGATGCCCTCAAAGACCTGGATACATACACTTCCCATGTGATCTTGGTCCCTGAGGACAGTAGCGTCAACCTTGAAGTAGCTGCAACAAACATTTGTCCACCAAGTTAACTTCTGAATGTGGCACGGTTGGTTGATGAGTCATGCAGCATTCCCTTTGATCTTCTTCTGTCCTGGGTCAAACAGATCACTCAGGACCTTGAGCTTCCTCTGACCTGTCTGGCAGGGTCTAAGGCTTCTGACCCTTAGTAATTTGCTCTCCTGACCTTTGGAGGAGCACAAGATCAAAGTCTAGTCTAAAATAGCTTCACCTACAATCTGGAAAGAATAGAAAAAGAATAGTAGAAAATTACACAATAGGAAAAAAAAATAGCCACACCTCATGACACACTGTCAGTGGCCCAGTTGGGGGAATAAAAAGCCCAGAGCCCCTCTCCCCACCCAGAGGCTTACAGTACTCTTCACGTCAATGCAGCCAAGGAACAGGGAGGGTCTGAATCATCATATTAACACCTGTGGTAAGCACTCTCAGTTCTGGCTCATCAGTCAATGTAAAGTTTCCTCTTCAGGCAGGCAGATCCGAATCAATACCTGTGAATGCTGTGAAGTCTGGAGACTGTATTAGTCAGAGCCTGAAGCAAATGGTCACAAGGCCTGGATTATCATTGCCAGTCTCAGGCTGACTGCCATTACATATGCATAGACAAGGTCTGTCTCCTTCATAGACAGAAAGGGAAGGGAACAAGCATTTATTAAACATCTGCTATGTTCCAGGCACCGTGCTAAGGGCTTTACAAATATTATCACACTTGATCCTCACCATGATCCGGTGAGGTAAGTGCTATTATTATAGTTGAGGAAACTGTTAGACAAAGGTTAAGTGACTTGCCCAGGGTTACCCGACTAGTGTCTGAGACTGTACTCCAGGCTTTATCTACTGGGCCACCTCATTGCAGAACACAAAACCAATGTAGGAGACAATGAATGTTTGTTAAACTGAACTGGACTTAAAAGGAAATTCTCTCACTTTACAGATAGGGAAACTGAGGCCCTTGGAATGGAAATGACTCATGTAGGTGCAGACAGGTTTCCTGTTTCATAGTTCAATACTGTAATGGAGACTTTCAATATAGACCCCCACTTGGTGAATCCTGGATAAGAAGAAAGGGTCTCATTCCTGAATCCTCCACCCTTTTTCCAACTCCGACTCATTCAACTTCCTAAATCAAGGATGGACCCCAATTATCCCACAATCACCTTAAATAACTTATTAGAGGGGCGGCTAGGTGGCGCAGTGAGTAAGAGCGCTGGCCTCGGAGTTTGGATGACCCGAGATCGAATCCGGCCTCAGAAAATGAGCACCCACACATAAATAATGACTAGCGGTGTGACCTTGGGCAAGTTACTTAACCCCAATTGCCCTCCAAAAAAAACCAAAAAAAAAAAATAACTTATTAGAGAGCTATCATTAGATGTAGATGGCTCTCCTGTTGCTCCCATTCTGAGGTCTTAGCTCCCTAACCTATAGCAATATGAGACAATAAACTTTTTTTAAGTGACTAGGCACAGATATCCTCTCATTGTGTTAGGCACTGGAGGAGATGCAAAGTTGAGTTAAGATAATCTCTCTGCCCTCTAGGAGTCTACAATTTATTAGGGATGGGGATTGGAACTATGATTTCATTGGCATAGAGAACTCCAGGGTAAGGAAACTGCCTCTACTAATGCAGATTGGCACCTTATCGTCTACTCTGTGACTTAGTCTTAAGAGAGTCGACTGGAATGCTAAGAGTGACTTGCCCAGGGTCACATAGTAAGTATGGAACTTTGAACCCAGGATTCCCTGCTTCTGAGATCAACTCTCTATCCAATAAACCAGGGAATGTGTAAAGAGAGGCAACTTTTGTTACATTGGAAGAACACGAGGGAGGTGCAAAATGAAGTATTATGGGAAATCCGAAAAGGAAAATCACTATCAGTTGGAAAGATCAGAGAAGGCTTCATGGAGGAGGTGTCACTAAAGTTGAGTTTTTTGGTCCTTTTGTTTTGTTTTGTTTTGCTTTTTTTTGGAGGGCAATTGGGGTTAAGTATGGAGTTGAGTTTTAAAGATTAGGTAGGAATTTTCAATCAAAGAAAAGGAGGGAGGGAGGGCATTTCAGGCATGGGGAGCAATTTGAGCAAAGGAATGGAGGCCAGAAAGTGTAGTGTAGTGTGTTTTTGGTGGCAGAGAGCTGTCCAGATTAGCTGAATCATAGAGTGACAAGCATGTTGTTTCTTGGGTTAATCATTTCCCCTCTCTGGTCCTCAGTTTCCTTAGTTGTAAAAATGATGACAAATTTGTAAAATTCTTATTTGTAGGACTAGATAGATGGCTTCTGATGGCCCTTCCAGGTCTGAATCTATGATCCTGCATCAGGCTGACTTGCCAGGGTTTACACCCCACTGGCATAGCCATAGTTACTGTCAAATCTACATGAAGACTCAGAGAAAGCTATTGGTGTGGAAGTATTCACATTATTAATAACAAAAGGCAATAATTAATAACAGACTCTGCTTGAGCAGAGCTAGAAAGTGGGGTCTGTGAAGCAGATTGGAGGGAGAAGAGAGGAAATGAGTACTCATTAAAAAGTCCTGAACCATAGGGTTGCTAGTAATCCACATAACAATGGCTCACTGCAGATATCCTCTCATTAATTTACTTCCTCCCTGGTGGCCTTTAAGTCTTCCAGGAGATAAGGAGACCTAACTGACCGACCTAACTGCAAGTAAGGTGAGTAGTTATTTATATAATATGGCGGAGGGTGGGGGGGTGGGGGGTGGAGTCATGACAACAGAGAAGAAATAGGACTTCCTTGGGGCTCTGGATACTACCTTCCCCAATTCATGTAAAAGGGGACTCTGAACAAACTTTGGAGCTACAGAACACACAAAATGACACAGAGAAGCTAACCTCCCCCTGAGGACAGCCTGACAGCCCTGCAGGGAGCAGCCAGTGTAAAGCTCTGGGAGGTGAGCCCAGCCCCCTGAGAGCCAGAGGTTTTAGCCACAGGGCAGGCCTGACCAGCCACCAGCTGGAGGGACCAGCAGAAGTGTCGGCTTCCAGAATTATCAACATATAGATGCTAAGGATAAAGTGAGAGGTCAGTGCAGTGTGGACTTTGGGATCCAGTAGCTGGGAGTATGTGGCTTTTGCCCCTGGGGCAAGAAGCTGCTGAGGAGCGGGGGGTCACCAGCACCATGTGACAGCTTCAGCCCCTGGCCTGCAGACTGTAGGGGAACCAAGCAACCAGTCTGAGGGGTAATCACTCTTGCTTTAACCTGCTTAGATCTGGATTGTGGTCTAAGGTGGAGATCCTGGGGTGTGTGACCAGCTTGCCAGATTGTGTGGAGGCTTCAGAGAGGGCGCCCAACTAATACCTACAGCAGCTGAGAAAACACCAGCATTTGGGATGGAAGCTCCCCTGTATGGTGTCAGAGTCCTACTGTGGCAACAAGTCCAAAAGTCAAGTAATTGAGGAGCAACATGCCTATGCAAAGGAAACAAAATAAACAGAAAAATTCAACATTAAAATCCTACTTTGGGGGCAAAAAGGATCAAAGCATGGAACAGGAGGGAGACAGTGAAGTCAGAACTCCCCAAATGAAAATAGGAGCTGGTTACAGGCCATAGAGGACCTTAAGAAGATAAGAGAAGTGGAGGAAAAATTGGGGAGAGAAATGAGAAAGATGCAAGAAAAGTATGAAATGAGGGTCAACAGCCTAACTGAGGAAAATAACACCTTAAAAAATAGACTAACTCAAATGGCAAAAGAGGCTCAAAAAGACAATGAGGAGAAGAATGCCTTAAAAAGCCAAATTTGCCAGATGGAAAAAGAATCTCAAAAGCTCACTGAGGAGAATCATCCCTTCAAAATTAGATTGGAGCAAATGGAAGCTAGTGACTTAATGAGAAATCAAGACGCTATTAAACAGATCCAAACAAATGAAAGAATAAAAGGCAATGTGAAATATCTCATGGGAAAAACCACTGACCTGGAAAATAGATCCAGGAGAGATAATTTAAAAATTCTTGTACTACCTGAAAGCCATGATCAAAGAAAGAACCTAAAAATCATCCTCCAAGAAATTCTCAAGGAATACTGCCTTGATGTTTTAGAACCAGAGGGAAAAATAGAGGTTGAAAGAATCCACTAATAACCTGAAAAAGATCCCAAAAAGAAAACTCCTAGGAATATTATAGCCAGGTTCCAGAATTCCCAGATCAAGAAGAGAATATTACAAGCAGCCAGGAAGAAACAATTTGAATATTGTGGAAACACAATCAGGATAACTCAGGATCTGGCAGCTTCTACACTGAGGGATCAAAGGGCCTGGAATATAATATTCCAGAGGTCAAATGAGTTGGGATTAAAACCAAGAATCACCTACCCAGCAAAACTGAGTATCATGCTCCAGGGGAAAATATGATCATTCAGTGGAATATATGACTTCCAAGTATTCTTAATGGAAAACCCAGAATTGAATAGAAAATTTGACATTCAGATAGAAAAAGCAAGAGAAGCATAAGAAGGTAAACAGGGAAAAGAAATCATAAGGAACTTATCAAAGTTGAACTATTTACATTTCTACATGGAAAAACAATAATTATAACTGATGAAACTTTTCTCAGTATGAAAATAGTTGAAGAGAATAGAAATATATATATATATATATATATATATATATATATATATATATATATATATATAAACACACACACACACACATATATATGGGCATATGAATACATAGGTGAATGTGTGTATATGTGTTTACAGGTATACATAGATAGAGGGCACAGGACCAATTTAATAGGAAAGGGATGATACTTAAAAGGTGAAATTAAGAGGTGAGAGAGGAATATAATGAGAGGAGATAGGGAGAGACAGAATGGGATAAGCTATCTCATATAGAAGAGGCAAGGGAAAATGGTTACAATAGAGGGGAAAAACTGGAAGGCAAAAGGGAATGGTTAACCTTATTCTCATTGAATTTGGCTCAGAGAAGGAATGACATACACACTAAATAGGGTATATCTCACCCTACAGGAGAGTGGGGGGAAGGGGATGAGAGGGGGGGATGATGGAAGGGAGGGCAGGCTGGCAGGGAGAGAAGTTGGAAGCACCCACTTTTGAAAAGGGTCAGGATCAAAGAAGAGAGTAGACCAAGTGGGAGGTGGGATAGGAGGGAGGGAAATAGAATCAGTCTTTTACAATATATCTACTATGGTAATGTTTTGCATTAGCTACACATGTACAACCTATATTGAATTGTTTATCTTCCCAGTAAGGATGGGTGACAAGGGAGGAAGGGAATGAATCTGGAATTCAAAGTTTTAAAATCAAACATTTAAAATATACATACATACTATTATTAATATGATTTTACATGTAATTGGGAAATAAGATATACAGGCACTGGGGCATAGAGATCCACCATGCCCTACTGGAAAAGTTGAAGGGGATATGGGGGAAGAAATGGGAGAGAGCAGATTGGAGGAGGGGGTATCCTGTGGGACCACTATTTTGGGGCAGTGGGTAGGGGGAAAATGGGGAGAAATTTTAACTCAAAATCTGGCAGAAATGAATGATGTAAACCAGAAGTTAATAAAGCATTTGAAAAAAAAAATATATATATATATATAATATGGTGGCATATGGGAGAAAGAACCTTGGATTTCAAGTCAGAGGATCTAGGTTCAAGTTCTGAGACTCTTGAGTCTAATTAGTCTTTTCTATCTCTTGGCTCTCTTTGGGCCCTTCTGGCAAGGGAGAAGATGGATGATGCCAACCTCTCCTCAGGTCACTGAACTGAGACAAAGCCTTCTGAGGAGAAATCAATAGGCAGACCTTTAATGGTGTCCTTATTCTCTGCTTGCTGCACTAGAGACTTAAGGAAAATTTTCCCTTTTCAATGACCCAAGGGTCTCTTTCTCTTGGTTGAGTTGAATCACCTCACTCCCAATCAGGGAGCTCCTTCAATCTTTGCTTTCTGGCATGTATTCTCATATGTATTCTTTCTCTACTTTCTGTTTTGTTATTGACTTGGATAGATGGGTTTCTTTGCTCTTCCTATGTGTTCTCTTTGTTGGCATCTGGTAGTGTGACATTTATTTATTTATTTATTTATTGCTTTTTGGAGGGCAGTTGGGTTAAGTGACTTGCTCAAGGTGACACAGCTATTTTTTTGTGTGTTAAGTGTCTGAGGCCAGATCTGGACCCAGGTCCTCCTGACTCCAGGGACGGTGCTCTATTCACTGTACCACCTAGCTGCCCTTGGTAGTGTGACATTTAAAAAGTTCAAGAAACAGTTTCTAGATAGTCATTTTATTAGTAATATTAGCATGTTATTAATAAAAGAGGTCAGTAGCACTCTGGAATATCAAAGACCCCTCATATTGGTGGGCTCACAATTTATATGTTCTTGGAAGAATTGGTCTTCCTGAATGTGTCAATCAACTCTGATTGGTTAACAATTAAAGAGAGAATGAATATGATAATGAGATGGGCTCATTCTAAAGAGGGCCATGGGGGTATATTACTTGGATCACCCAAGTTGTGGTTAGAGAGACATCAACATCCACATCATCTGTCTGACAGAAGGGAAAATCCACATTTTCTCAGACAGGTCTGAGTAAACACAATGGACAGGAATCCACCCACTGCCCAAAATTGGAATTTCTTTTACTGTCTTTGATTTGATCTTAGCCAAGGTAAGTCTTCACCCAAGATTTACCACACTGGTTGATTTCTGGATGAGAAAATAGAAAAGGGGAAAAAACCTTGGTCCTAATCAATAATTAGTTATTAATACAAGAGAGAAGTAATAATTTCTCTCAGTAAGATGGGAGTAAAATCTTTTTTTTTTGCCTTTTTGGAGGGCAATTGGGGTTAAGTAACTTGCCCAAGGTCACACGGCTAGGTTTTTGTTTGTGTGTGCGTTAAGTGTCTGAGGCTGGATCCGAACTCAGGTGCTTCTGACTCCAGGGCCGACACTCTACTTACTGCGCCACCTAGCTGCCCCAGGAGTAAAATCTTGAACTTGGGGCCCCCTCCCACCATAAAAATAGTTATCAGGAATTTAGCACGAACCTTAATATTACATCCCCTATACTAATAATGTTTAAGGGAGCAGTTGCATATAATTCTAGTTGGTACTCTCTCCTTGTAAGGAAAGTACAATGATGGCCAACCTCCAACCCCAAACTCCTATTTCTCCTCGACAGGAATTAAAGTCTCCCTTGGAGAACAGTAGAGAAGGAGATGTATCTATTTACTAGATGTATCTATTTCTAGATGTATCTATTTCTTCTTCCCTTTGAGCCACACATTGAGACACTTCTTTCTGTGTAACAAAGAATATGTTCCAGGGAAAAAACAAAGAAAAGAAAAAAATCAGTAAAAGAGATCAATGCATTGAAAAAGTTGAAAAATAGAAGCAATGTTCCTTACCTATGAACTTCCCCACCTCTGTGAAGGAGTTGACTAGGGGTATTTTCTGCTATACTACACACACACACACACACACACACACACACACACACATAAAGATAACATATTTTTGGAGTCTTGCTTGTTCTTTGAATAACAGTCAGATTTAACAGGAAAAAAAGAGAATAACTTGTTTGCAAAAGAGACAGAAAGGGAGTGGTCAGAGAGGTGGAAGGAGACCCATTTGAGTATAGTATTATAGAAGTTAAGGGAGGAGAGGTCATCAATTAAATCAAATCAAATTAAATAAACATTTATTAAGCAACTACTATATCCCTAAGTACTGAGGATACAAAAAGAGGCTAAAGATAGTCCCTGCCTTCAAGAAGCTTACGAGCTGGGGGGAGAGGAACATGCAAACAATTATATACAATGCCAGTTACACTTAGAATAAATAGGAAATAATTAACAGTGAAGGCCCTGGAGTTAAGAGGGATTGGGGAAGGCTTCCTGCAGGAGGTGGGATTTTTGCTGAGACATAAAGGAAGCCTGGGAGGTTGGCACTTGGAGTGGAGAGAGGAGATCATTTCAGGCATGGAAGAAAGCCAGAAAGCTTGGAGCTGGAGATGAATGTCTTGTTCGTGGAACTTCTAGGAGACAAGTGATATTCGATCAGAGAGTACATGTTCGGGGCAGCTAGGTGGTACAGCAGATAGAGCACTGGCCCTGGAGTCAGGAGAACCTGAGTCCAAATTTGGCTCCAGACACTTAACTTAGACCCTGAACAAGTCACTTACCCTCAATTGCCTCCAGGAAAAAAAAAAAGAGTACATGTTGGGGAGTAAGGTATAAGGAAGACTGGAAGTAGAAGGGAGCTAGGTTATGAATGTCTTTGAGTACATTTTGTATTTGCTCCTAAAGACAATAGGAGGCCATTGGAATTACTGAGTAGGGGGTGTCATGATCAGATTTGTGTTTTAGGAAAATTACTTTAGTATCTGAATAGAGAATAGATTGTAGTGGGGAGAGACCTGAGGCAAGCAGACCTACCAGCAGGCTATTGCAATAATCCAGGCATGAGATGATAAAGCCCTGTACTAGAGTGCTAGCAGTGTCAGAGAAGAGAAGAGGGCATATTTGTCTACTAATCATACAGTTTGAGATATCTGAAAAGCAGTTGGAGATGGGGGACTGGAATTCAGCAGAGAAATTGGGACAGGGAAGATATATTTGAGAATAATCAGCATAGAGATAGTGATTAAACCCATAGGAGCTAATGATATCACCAAGAGAAGTATTAAAGAGGGAGAAGAGAAGAGGGTCACCTACAGTTAGAGAACATGATCCAGAGGAGGATCTAGCAAAGGAAACAGAGAAGGAACTGTCAGATGGAGAGGAGGACAACCTAGAGAGAAAGAGAGTGATCAACAATGTCAAAGGCTGCAAGAAGGAGGTGGTCAATGGTATCGATTGCCACAAAAAATTCAAAAGTTCAAAAATCATTGGATTTAGCAAAGTCTTTCACAGGTAATAACTGGTAACCTTTGAAAGAGCAACTTTAGTTGACTAGTGGGAATGGAAGACCAATTGAAAGGCCTTGAAGAGTCCTAGGTAACAGGAGTTTGGCAGTGAAGGGAAGGAAACAGGTTGAGAGCTTGAGAAACATCAGGGTAATAGGAAGATTAAAAAAATTTTCTTTAGGATAGTTAGAGATGGAACATTTTAGGGAAGAAGCCTATAAAGGGAGAGTGAAGATGAGAGAGACAAAGAGACAGGGACACAGAGAATGAGACAGAGAGGAATCCTTACTGGGACAAGCTTATGGAAGAATATGGAGAAGGTAGGATCAAGAATACAGGATGGAGTATGAGCCTTGGTAAGGATCAGGAATTCACTGATCCCTTAAGCAAAGTGAACAACTAGATTTTCAATTAAGGCTGGAAAGGGACAGGAGTCAGGAAAGGCTTCATGGAGGAGATGAGCCTTTGCAGATGATTTGGATTTGGATCTTTGGAGAGAAGGAAAGAATTTCATGAGGGCAGGAAAAGGGAATATCATTAGGAAAGGTTAATGAGGAGAAGCCTGAATTGACCTAGCTGAGGTTCAGCATTAGGTATTGAGGAGGCAGGAGAGGGCTGGGATAAAATTAGAAGAGAAGGGGCTCCAGCTAGATTAGGCTGTATAGTTTAGGAGTCCTGCAAGATCAGGCTATAGAGCAGGGCTGAAAAGAGAAGATCTTGAATTTGTATTAGTTTTTGCTGAGAATTGATCCTGTTCAGGGAGCTTGGTATATATTTGGTAAGAAAAAACATTATTGTTCTTACTTCATTCTCCAAGAGGATCAATGACATCAAGAGGTTCATGTCTTGGCTTGTGTGAGAATTGGATTTGATTGATTCAGAGCTACACAAAGTTGTCAGCCTCACTTTCTCCTCCAGAGTCATCAAAGTCCTGTTGCCAGACAACTGGTGATGGCCCAGGATGCAGTGGATGACCTTGGCCTTTCTAAATTAAGGTCTTTCACAGGCTTGAGTTTGTCTGAGGCAAAGTCCATTCATTGACTAAGGACTAAAATAGGAAGATACATAAACACATTCAATTTAAGCAAAATTCAGCAACATTTCCTAAACATTTGTTATGTGCTCAACACTGTGCTCAAGCGGAGCTCTATAAAGAAAAACTCTCTAGGTCCCACCTTACAGGCATTTAGGTTCTGCTGGAGTGATTAGTATGTACATAGATAAGTAGAATACAAAATAGAACAAGGTGGGAGTAAAAGAGAAATTTATACAAAATACCCTACAGAAACTGGGGAGAGAGAACACTTTTGGCTAAGAGTTTTAGGGAAGACTTACTGGAGAAATTGGCACCTGAGCTGAACTTTGAAGGAAGAGGAGGCTTACCACAGTTAAAAAGGAGGGAAGGAATTACACCCATGGGGGAGGCAGAGGAGACAGGGAGGGAGACACAGGTGTCTTGAAGCCAGCTCTAAAAATACCAAAGATGGGAAATAGCACATAGCATTTGAGGAATAGCTAGTAGTTTGGTTTAGTTAGAACTCCTCTTAATTCCAGTGCCTTCTTTCTGTTATTTTTTTCCTATTATTCCTATTTGCAGCTTGTTTGTACCTGTTTATGCATGTCTGTATGTTGTCATTGTAAGCTCCTTGAGGGGAAAGACTGTCTTTTGCCTTTTTGTATCCCCAGTGCTTAGCACAATGCCTGGCATAACTAGGGCACTAAAGAAATGTTAATTGACTATAGGGAAATGCTCTTTTGTGGGCAATTGTGTTCAAAATTAGGATAAAATTTTAAGAGGCAGATTCAATCAAGATTATATATAGTTGTAAATGCCAGTATAGTACTGGCCACTATCATAAAGGATGTTCAGCACCAAGTCCAGCTAAGGAGTGATTCCTTGTAGAGAGTGAAATCCTATGGATGCTTCTATCTGAAAATGACATTGTGATGTTTGAATCAAGGCCCATCACTTTTGAGGCTCTTAAATGAGATCTATGATCACTTCAAATATTAAAGCCTAACTGTCTACAAGAGAAAAAACAAGTGGATGAAGAATGCTGATTGTTCGGAATATGATATGCAGATGGATGAATGCCCTACAAGGCTGGTCAGTCGGCACCTATGTTTGGGACAAACGCTGTGGATAGACAATGAATTGGGCCCAGAAATAAACAGGAGGAGGAGAGCGAGCTGGATTACATTTGGGACTCTTAATAACTCTAAGCTTCTTCCTGAAACAAAAAATGCTTTTAAAAAAAAACCAACAACAATACTCTTTGGTGATGCTATGTGACCATGAGTCATTGAATATTATACTGTCTGAAAAATTAAATGTGTGGGTAATTGAAAGGAAAATGGGGAAGAAGAGGGTGAAGGTGAATAAACAGCAATATACTGCAAAAAAAATTGCACAGGAAAAGTGGCATTAAAGACAATAACAGCATTTACTTTAAGGACTATGAAGTGATTTGCAAATATTATCCTCACAACAGCCCTGGGAGGTAAATGCCCTTATTGTCCACATTTTATAGATGGGGAAACAGAGGCAGAAAGAGGTTGGTTTTGTTTGTTTGTTTTGTTTTTTTGTTTGTTTTTTTAATTGACTTACCCAGTTTCATATAATAGGTAAGTATTTGAGACAGGATTTGAACTCAAGTCTTCCTAACTGCCTGTGGGGCATCTAGGTTGTGCAGTGGATAGAGCAGCAGGCCTGAAGTGAGGAAGAACTGAATTCAAATCTGGCCTCAGACACTTACTAACTTTGCCACTCCATGAAAGTTAATTAAACCCTATTTGCCTCAGTTGTTCATCTGTAAAATGGGGACATACCAGAAAAAGAAATGGCAAACCACTTCAGTATCTTTTCCAAGAAAATCCCATAGACAATATCCATGGGGTCACATAGTGTTGGACACAATTGAACAACTGGATGACAACTTCCCAACTGTAGGTCCTAACTCAAGCCTACCTGTTCCACCTGACTGGAATCATCAGAGAGATGACTAGAAAAGGAAATAGGCCAAACATGTCTCAAGAACAAAGAAGACCTGATGCATCCACATAATACCCTGTAGTCAGTGGTTCCCAACATATTTTGTTCCTCAAATTCCCTTTAACAACAAACAATCAGAACAAAATGTGTTGTGAACCTCTAGGGTAATTTAATATATTACTTATAATATTCTGTAATTATTTACTGCTTAAAGTACCATTAAAGAATTTTTCACAATAAACCCTTTAGACCAGTGATACCTAACTCAAATTGAAATGGGAACCATTAAACTATACATAAGGATCTCTGTGGGCTGAACCACCTATTAACATTATCTGTGCTTCATTGTATTTTTATTTATTTTGTTAAATATTTCCCAATTAAATAGGGTGTAGGGAAATATGTTAGCAATAATAACTGAAAAAAATTTTGAAGCAAATTTCTCTGATAAAGGCCTCATTTCTCAAACATATGGAGTACTGAGTCAAATTTATAAAAATAAGAGCCATTCCTCAACTGATAAATGATCAAAAGATATCACTTTTCAGATGAAGTAATAATCAAAGCTATCTATAACCATATGAACAAATACTCTCTCCATTGATTAGAGAAATGCAAATTAAACAAGTCTGAGGTACTACCTCATACCTATTAGATTGACCAATAGGACAGAAAAGGTGAATGACAAATGTTGGAGGGGATGTGGGGAAAACGAGGCATTAATGCCCTGTTGGTGGAGTTGTGACCTGATTTGACCATTCTGTGGAGCAATTTGGAACTATACCCAAAGGGCTATAAAACCATACTTACCCTTTAACCTAGCAATAACACTACTAGGTCTGCATCCCAAAAGAGATGAAAAAAAAAAAGGAAAAGGACCTGTATGTATGAAAATACTTATAGCAGCTCTTTTCTGGTGGCAAAGGATTAGAAATTGGGGATGTACATCAACTGGGAGGTGACTGAACAAGTTGTGGTATGTGATTATGGTGGAATATGATTGTATTATAAGAAATGATAAGCAGGATGCTCTCAGAAAAACCCATAAAGACTTGCTTGGGCTGATATAAAGTAAAATGTACGGTACACAAAGTAATAGCAATGTTGTAAGATGATCAGCTGTGAGAAACTTAGCTATTCTCAGCAATACAATGATGCAAGGCAATTCTGAAGGGCCTATGATGAAAAATGCTATCTATCCCCAGAGAAAGAACTGATGGTAACTGAACACAGATTGAAGCATACTTTTTTTTAACTTTCTTTATTTTTCTTGAGTTTTTTTGTCTGTGTTTTCTTTCACAATATGACTATTAGGGATATGTTTTGTACTACCCATGTATCTAACCTTTGTCTAATTGCTTGACTTTTCATTGTGGGGGGGGGGGGTGAGGGGATAAGAAGGGAGAGAATTTGGAACTCGAAGTTTTAAAAATGAATGTTAAAAATTGTTTTTATATGTAACTGAAGAAAATAAGATACTAAATAAAAATAAATATTTCCCAATAACATTTTTTTAAAGCAATTGGGGTTAAGTAACTTGCTCAAGGTTACACGGCTAGGCATTATCTGTGTGTGGGTGCTCATTTTCTGAGGCTGGATTCGATCTCGGGTCATCTCAACTCTGAGGCTGACGCTCTTACTCACTGCGCCACCTAGCTACCCCTATGACTTCATTTTTTAAATGAAGAAACAAGGAGAAATGAAATGATTTGCTCAAAGCTCCATAGGTAGTAAGCAGTAAAATCAGAACTTGAACCCAAGTCTTCTGATTGTAAATTGAGTTTTCTTTTTTTAAATGACTTGTCCAAAGCCACCTGTCTAGTGAGCATCAAAACTGGGACTTGGACCCAGCTCACAGAAGCCAATGACTCTCATTATTAGAAGGTGTCCAGAAGTGACCTCCTTAGCAAAGATAAAATTTCAGAGAAAGCAAGGAGCTTAGAAAACTGAGACCCAGAGAAGGAATGTAACTTGAATAAGATCAATACAATCTAATCTAACAAACATTTATCAAATACCTTCTATGTGCCAGACACTGTGTTATGCACTGGGGACACAATTAATAAAAAGGAAAGACAGTCAATGCCCTCAAGAAGCTTATAATCTAATAGGAATTAAAAAAAAAAAAAGAACAGGAGATCCATGTCAGAGCTTCTGAGTACTGGTCCAGGGCTCTTTTCTTTTCATCATCTATACCCTTAGTTTATGGCCTGAAGCTCTTGTTTCAATAAGTCAGTCAACAGGCATTTATTAAGTGCCTATTATGTACCAGAAGCTGTGCTGAGCTTTACAAAGAAAAGAAAAAGACAGTCCCTGTTCTCAAGGGGCTCACAGTCAAATGGGAGAGACAATACCTAAGCAACTATATATGAACAAGATAGATACACGATAAATTGAATATAATCAATAGAGGGATTTTACTAGCAATAAGAGAGATCCAGAAAGATTTTTTTGTGGAAGGTGAGATTCTAAGTGGCACTTGGAGAAAGCCAGAAAAGCCAGGAGGGAGAGCATTTCAGTCTTGGGGGACATCCAGTCCTGACACCTAGAAGCAGGAGATGGAGTATCTTATTTGAAGAAAAGTAAAGAGGTCAGTGTCACTGGATTGCAAAATAGGAAGGAGGGGGGTAAGATATAAGAAAACTGGAAAGGTAGGAGGGGGCTAGATTATGAAGAGCTTTGAATGCCAGATAGGGGATTTATAAAAGTATTTGATCCTAGAGGTGCTAGGGATACACTGGGGTTTATTGAGTAGGGAAGTAGGGGGAGTGACATGGGCAGGTACTTTAGGAAGATCACTTTGGCAGCTGAGTGGAGGTTGGACTGGAGGTAGGTAGACCAACAAGAGTCTAGGCATGAGGCCAGGGTCATGGCAGTGTCAGAGGAGAGAAAGGTAAGCATGGCAGAGATGATATAAAGGTCAAATCAACAGGACTTGGCAACAGATTGGATGTGGAGGATGAGAGAGAGTGAAGAGTCAAGGATAACACCTAGGCTGTGAGCTTGGCAGCTGGGAGGATGGTGGTGTCTTCCACAGTAATAAAGAAATTAGGAAGAGAGGAGGCTTGAGGGAAAGATAAGGAGCTCAGCTTTGGCCATGTTGAGTTTAAGATGTCTGCAGGACATCCAGTTAGAGATATCTAACAGGCAGTCATGGTTTGGAGCTTCCTTAAGACAGCATTTTTTCCTCTTTTGAGTTAGAGGTTATTAGAAAGATAGGGAGGGATGCCTTTGGGTGGGGAAATAGATCCACGGTTCCTGCTTTCTTTACCCTTTAAATTAGATGGGCCTGGGCAAAAGCAAGGAGTCATTCTTGGGACCATTCTACAAAAGGTACTGAAACTAAGCCTTACAAGTATCGATGGATCACCGAATGATGTGCAAGGCACCGGGGATGTACAGAGGCTGTTCCATTTTAATTCCATCAGACAAACATGTATATTGATGTAGCAGGCTTGGGTGAGATCCAACAGAGAGTTGAGCTTCTAATTTTTGGGATGCTACAGAAATGGCACCAGCACTTAGCACAGAGCCTAGCACAACGTAGGCTCTGAATAAATTCTTGACTAACAGTAGGAAATAACTCCAATTCCCAGAATGCTGTGGGTCAAAAGCACATATGAAAAAGACTAAGTATGAGATGCTGGAAGAAAAGACTGTGAGAAAGCAGATCAGGTTTCTGGTACCATGACAGAGACAGGCAACAGCTGCTGTCCCTTGCGAGTGGGTGGGGCTAGTAAGCTGGGATGGGGAGGAATCTTTACCTGGCAATGACACAGCAATGGAAGAGTCTCTGGACTTACACTGAGTTCCTGGACCAAGCAGAATAGCTAATAGCATTCATCTATCTCTTCGAAAAGTGTTTTGCAAATATTATCACATTTACCCTCACAACAATACTGGAAGGTAGGTGCTATTATGATCCCTTTAGAAGAAAATGAAGAGGACAAAGGTTAAATATTTTGTCCGGGGTGATAGCTGATATCTGAAGATGAATTTGAACTCAGGTCTCCTTAGCTCATTCTTTACCAAAGACTTTTTTTTTTTTTAATTTTTGGAGAGGGGAAGCTAGGGCAATTGGGGTTAAGTGACTTGCCCAAGGTCACATGGCTAGTTTTTGTGTTAAGTGTCTGAGTCGGAATTTGAACTCAGGTCCTCCTGATTCCAGGGCCGGTGCTCTATTCACTGTGCCACCTAGCAGCCCCTACCAAAGACTTCTTTAGCTCCACTCATCTGGCAGGGACTTCCCTATTGATACACTGATAATGATGTTCTTTAATACTGAATTCTGGTACAAATCCTGTTCCTATCCTTAATCTGATTCATAAAAATCATGTTTATTTACAATTATACACACAAACTCACATGTTCTTGCTGTTGTTCAGTCATTTCAGTCATGTCTGACTCTTTGTGACCCCATTTGGGGTTTTCTTGGCAAAGATACTGGGGTGGTTTGCCATTTCCTTCCCCAGCTCATTTGACAGATGAGGAAATTGAGGCAAACAGGGTTAAGTGATTTGCCCAGGGTCACACAGCTAGCAAGTGTCTGAGGTGGGATTTGAACTCAGGAAGATGAGTTTTCTTGACTTCATACCCCCTACTCTACCCACTATGTCATTTAGCTGCCCTCACGTGCTCTTTTTTTTTTTCACATGCTCTTAAAGAAATGTAAAAATTATCTTTTAGACTTTTTTTTTAATTATAGCTTTAGGGCTAGGAAGGATCTTAGAGGTCCTTGAGGCTAACTCACATATTTTACAGATAAGAAAACTTAAATCAAAGGAGTCTAAGTGACTCACCCAAGAGTACACAATTAGTAAATATCTGAGGTAAAATTTGAATCCAGGTTTTCCTGATTATAAGTCCAAATCCATACCATACATCAAACCCCTGTTTATAGAAGGGAAAATTTTTTTCTGGACATGATTCTCACCATTCAGGAGCTGGTTTCTGTGGTGGAGATGGTGACACCTTTATTGGAGGGATAGGAGAATAGGACCACCCCAATATCTTAAAATTTGTGAAAGGGACAGAGAGGGACATGGAAATTAATGTGGCACACACCTGAGATTTGAGAGAGCACATTTCAAAGATTTCAGAGACTAGGGTGAAATTGTAGAGGGAAGTCAGCCAAGGAAAGATGGGAAACACTCAAGAATGAAATTCTTACAGTAAGTGATATTTGAAACATTGTGGGAAAGTGGAGATCTATCACAGAAGTGGAGGGGGACTAATTTTGTCCCAAACTTCAAAAGGAATAAGAAAATGGACACTAAGAACTATAGGTGAGTCAATCAACATATAATTAGTCAATAAATATTCATTAAGTATGTATGTGGCACTGTACTAAGTATTGGCAATGCAAAGGAAGGCAAAAAACAGTCCCTGCTTTCAGGGAGCTCCTAGTCTAATGGGTAGAGACCACATTCAAACACCTATGTACTAAAAAGATATAGACAAGGTAACTTGGAGATAGTTGTAATGGAAATGGGAATTTGAAGATCTTCTCTGCCCCTTAATAAGTCTAAGGGAATTTGAAGATCTTCCCTACTTTGAAAATACACACCACCCCCTAATAGGCTAAATGTAATCACACAGAGCCTGTGGTGGGAGGAGTTTGCTGAAGGGTGGAGCAGAGCCCACCAAAAGCTGGGAGTCAGAGCAGCTAGACACTCCTCCTTGGGAAGGGACCACCCATCCTAAAGGAGACAATTAGGCTTGTGAGTAAAAGTTGGTGTTTGCCACCTGCTGTGACAACTAGGCTTGGGTTAGCATGTGTGAAGTCTCAAAGATGCTATGACTGTGCCATTGTGACTTCTTTTCTACTGTGATGGAATGGGCTTACTGGTTTTGAGATTTGGTTTGTTCTTCCTGGTCCTTAAAGGCTGAATGGAGATCAATGTAGGTCATTGACTGCAGTGGAAAGTGCTGAGGACCAGCACAAGTCAGAGGACCTGGGTCCCAATTCTGACCATTCAGTACAGAGCTAATCACCTCAATTAACTACTCTGGGCCTCCATTTTCTCATCTGTCAAATGAGAGGGTTGGACTAGTCAGAGGGGTCAAACTCAAATATTGATTTAGAAAATGACAAAGGCACATTATCTATGTTGTATTATATTTGTATTTTATTAAATATTCCCCAATTGATTTTTTTTTTTGCTTTTTGGAGGGCAATTTGGGGTTAAGTGACTTGCCCAAGGTCACACAGCTAGTTTTTGTGTTAAGTATCTGAGGCCGGATTTGAACTCAGGTCCTCCTGACTCCAGGGCCAGTGCTCTATTCACTGCACCACCTAGCCACCCCAGTCCCAACTGATTTTTTAATCTGGTTCTCATCCCCTTGGGAGTTTGGAGGGAGTTTAATACCTCTGCCCTATACTATCTATCCATGACATGGACCAGATAGATGTCCTCTAAGGTGTCTCTTCTGTTTTAGATTTATGATCTCTTGATAATTTCCAAAGAGGTAAATTTAGGTTTGATATAAGAAAAGATTTCCTAACAATTAGATTTGTGCAAAAGTAAAACAGGCTACCTCATCAAATAATGATCTTTCCTTCTTTAGAGGTCAGCAAGCAGAAGTGACATAACCATTAAACAGGTGTGTTGGAAAGGGTTTCTTGTTTGAGTACCCATTAGACATGATGGACTCTGGAGACCTTTCAAATTCTGAGATTTCTGGGACTTAGACACACATGTACACACATCCCAGGAAAGCTGCCATCCCCACTGGCAAGAATTAGCAAGTAATTCGACCCTGAGAGCCATTGTCTTGGGTCCATTAAAATCTCTGCTCCCAGGTTAATAGATAGAATTCCAGCCCCTCCCAGTCTGTAAACAGAGGGAGAACAGAACTCCATCAAAAGATCCAGTTATCAGATGCCTCCTTCACCAGAGATTTCCCCACCCATCTGGCAGGGTCTAGATTTCTCACTTCCTTCCTCCCTCATTAATGCTCTTCTCTTGTTCTCCTCTGTGTTTTCAATCTTTGCCTCTGACACCCTGTCTTTTTTCCATGTCTCTCTAACTGATTCTTGTGTTTGTGTTCCTCTCTCTCTTTTCTCTTTGTCTCTATTTCTCTGTCTCTGTCTCTCTTTTCTGCCCACCCCCTCCCCCAGCCTACTCTCCCTTCCAGCCTAGGATTTCCTGATAGAAGGTGGAACTTGTTTGGAGGAATATTTTCATTGAGGTTCTAGTCCTGCCTTTCTCAGGGAATAGCTCTTCTCCCACCTAGCTGGACTGCCAACCTGTCAGGCATCACTTAGGGGACAGCCTCCCTTAGTGACTCATGATCAGAAAGAGAGGATGGGCCATTTTTGTATATAGGAACATAAGAATAATCTCCCAGCAGGCTTTTAGAGCTGTGAATCGCACAGTAGAGATGAGTTGCATGGAAACATTCATACTCTCTCATAAGGCTGGGGTATGTAGGTAGAGGAAGGGCCCTGGTAACCTGTGCTCAAAATGCCCTGGTTCCAGTGTGGCTAGGACCTACAGCTCAAAGTCTATGATCAGTTTAGGGGAAGATTAAATCATGACCTTGTTATCAGAATAACTAAAGTTTAAGCAGATCTCTAAGTCTTGTATTTACCTTTAATTCTTGCTACCAAGGAGATAACAAGTCTAATACCTGTTTGTTCTATGGAAAGATTGTATTCTTGTCACATTTCCCCTTTATTCACAGTCACCCTCAGTCTCAGCAGAGACTCTCCCTAGATCTCTACCAAGAGCATTGAAAATTTGCCTTCCATTTTTTTTGTCGGGGGGGAGGGCAATTGGGGTTAAGTGACTTACCCAAGGTCATGTGACTAGTTGTGTGTGTGTGTGTGTGTGTGTGTGTGTGTGTGTGTGTGTGTGTTAAGTGTCTGAGGCCAGATTTGAACTCAGGTCCTCCTGACTCCAGGGCCAGTGCTCTATTCACTGTGCCACCTAGCTGCCCTGTGCCTTCCATTTTTGTTCCCACTCCCAACCTTCCTTCTGGATCCACTCCCAAGATACTACACTCTCTGGTTTTTCTACTTCCTTTCTCAGTCCTTTTCCGCAGTTCCCTTTGGTGGCCCCTCATCCTTGTCCCTAAAGTGCCTTTTCCCTTAGTTTCAGCCCTTAACTCTATCCTCTATGACCCCCCCCCCACTCTCCTTATCTAGACAATCTCATATATTCCTAGGGCTTTAAATTATTTCTCCTATATCATTTTCTCCAACTCTGACCTTCCTCCTGACCTCAAGACCTAAAACTGTAATTATCTACATTACTATCTCTACCTGGATGCTGGATGTTCCTATAGCTCTTCTTCAGAAGTCCCCATCATCTAGTCTCCATTCCAGCCATATTCACCTATTTGCCCATTTCCATTTAAGTCTGATATATTTCTCTTTTCCTATGCCTAGGATGTCTTCTTTCCCTTCATCGCCTACTGAATTGCTACTTCAGTCAGCCAATAAACATTTTATTAAGCACCTACTATGTGCCAGGCACTGGGCTAAAAGTGCTGGGGATACAAAGAAGGGCAAAAGACAGCTCTCGAGGAGCTTATAGTCTGATGGGGGAGACAATATACAAACAACTATGTACAAATCATATGTGTGTGTATATATATATATATATATATATACATATATATATATATATATATGTATATGTGGAGAGAGAGACAGAGACAGAAAGAGAAACAGGTAGAGAAAGAGACAGAAAAGAAATAGAGAGGGAGAGAAGGGGAGAGAGGAAGGGGACAGGGGAGAAAGAGTGAGGAAGGGAAAATGGGGGGAAAGAGAGGGGGAGAGAGAGGGGGAGAGAAAGAGAGAGAGAGAGAGAGAGAGAGAGAGAGAGAGAGAGAGAGAGAGAGGAGAAAGAGTGGAGAAGGAGAGAAAGAGAGAGAGGAGAAAGAGGAGAGAGAGAGAAAGAGAGAGAGGGTGCACATAAATTGGAGCTAATCAGCAGAGGGAAGGCACTAGCATTAAGGAGTATCAGGGAAGATCTCTTGAAGAAGGTGAGATTTTAGCTGGACTTGACACAAGCCAAAGAAGTCAGGAAGCAGAGATGCAGAGATGAGGAAGGAGAGTATTCCAGGCACAGGGAACAGATGGTGAAAATTCTTGGAACTGGGAGATAGAGTGTTTTGTTCAAGGAACAGCATGGAGACCCATGTCCTTGGTTGGCAGAGTTTGTCAGAATGAGGTATAAGAAGACTGGAGAATGGGGGTAGGTTATGAAGGGCTTTGAATGCCAAATTAGAGAATATTACAGATCCTGGTGTTGATGGGGAACCACTATGGTTTACTGAGCATTGTTTAACATTTAAAGTTCAAGTAGAATGTTTCCTTTCCCAGAAAGTTTTCTCATATTTCCTTCCCTCCCCCATTCCTTGGTAATTTTTCTCTTCAGACGTCATACAGCTTTTTGTCCTGGTGTGGATGCATCTCCTATGTGTTAGAGTGAATTATAGTATATGATGTGCCTATGAGTGAACTTAATTTCTCATAGTGCTTAGAGCTAAGAGAACTTGGTTAATTGGAGGAAATTCTCAATACTGTACTTGCTAGGAGGTTGTAGGTGATTCTGTTGTATACTGATATCACCTGGCTTGCACTCAGGCTGAAAAATGTTCTTGTACTATAAGAAGATGGAACTCTGGGCCTGGAGTCAAGAAGTTGTTGTTGAGTCATTTCGTAGTCGTATCTGATTCTTCATGACCCCATTTGGGGTTTTCTTGGCAGAGATACTGGAGTGGTTTGCCATTTCCTTCTCTAGCTCAATTTACAGATCAGAAACTGAGGCAAACAGGGTTAAGTGACTTGCCCAGAGTCACACAGCTAGTTTCTGAGGCCAGATTTGAACTCACAAAGAAGAGGCTTTCTGACTTCTGGGGCTCTATCCACTGTGTCAAGAAGACCTAAGTTCAAATCCTTCCTTGGGCAGGTCACCTGACCTCTATCTGCCCCAGGTTCCTCAAGTATAAAAATGGGAGTCCCAATAGCCCCTATGTCTTAGGGCTATTGTGAAGAGCAAATGTAAAAAGCAGTTAGCATCGTGTCTGGGACAAAGTACGTGCCTCATAAATGCTTCTTCTGCTTCTCCTCTCCTAAGCCAGTATCTCCAAGTATCCAAATATTCATAGATAGTAAAATCCTAAAGACTAAACTCAGGTTCTCCCAAAAAGTTTTCCTTGATTATACCAGCCTACACCAACCTCAGTCTGCTCTGAATACGTATTGGTCAGTTGTTCAGTCCTGCCCCACTCTTGGTGACCCTATGGGCCATACTGTCCATGGGGTTTTCTTGGCAAAGATACTGGAGTGGTTTGCCACTTCCCCCTCCGTGGATTAAGGCAAACAGAGGTTGTGTGACTCACCCAGGATCACACAGCTAGTAAGGTCTGAGATCAGATTTAACTTCAGATCTTCCTGACTCCAGGCCCAGCATTCTATCCACTGAGCCACCTAGCTGCCTCTGAATACATAGAAGATTTGCAAACTGAAATTCTTGTCTGGACCTTAGCATATATTGCCTTATATGACTGTAACTCAGGTCTAGGAAAGTGTAAGTTCCTTGAGGGCAAGGCTTCTTGCCATTCATTTCTGTATTCTCTCCAATTGTCCTTGCAGCTGTGGTCTGAGGTGAGGGTGGGGAGATGCTTACCTAAACCCCATTAAGCCCCAGCTCAGAGTGGAAGATGGTCCCTACCCAGCTCAGAGGCTTTGGTCTGAGCAAAGATGTAGGCCCTGCCCTCAGGGGGATGTCCTCAAAGTCTTACTGCTGTCATTTTGAATAATAGCTCATTAAATCTCTAAGGGCAGTTCTAACCATAGCAGCCTTGTTCAGTCCTTGTTCACTCGCCTCCAACTCTCTGTAAGCCTATTTGGGGTTTTCTTGACAGAGGTATAGGAGTGGTTTGCCATTTCTTTTTCCAGCTTATTTTGCAGATGAGGAAACTGAGGCAAACAGGGTTAGGTGACTTACCCAGGGTCACACAGAGAGTAAATGTCTGAGACCAGATTTGAACTCAGGTCTTCCTGATTCCAGACCTGGAGCTCAATCCACTCTGAGTCACCTAAGTGCCCCTGTAGCAACCTATGATTCTAAGAGAGAGAAGCAGGAAAATACAAGCAATTCTGGAATTTAAATCAGGAGAACTCTGGGTTGGAATCCTGTTTCTGACTCTGTGGTTAGTTCTCGACTTTTCTGAGCTGTGATTTCCTCATCTGTAAAGAGCACTTAGTAGTAGTAGTAGCAGTAGTAGTAGTAATAGTAGTAGTAGTAGTAGTAATAATAGTAGTAATAGCTAACATTTACATAGTGATTACTATGTGCCAGCACTATGCTAAAAGCTTTACAAATATTATCATATTTGATCCTCACAACATTGAGAGGCTAGTAAGAGTATTTATTATTAATTATCTAATTAATTATTGTCCCTATTTGGCAGATCAGGAAACTGAGGCAAATGGCCATGTGACTCTCCAGGGTTTCATAGAATAGTATTGCTTCACTGTATTGTTGGGAGGGTCAAATAAGTTATCTGCTGTGCCATGAATGCCAGTCATCATCACTGTCTTTATCACGGCCCTGAGGCTCCAGCACAGCTTGCCAGAAGCCCAGCTGTGCTCAGGGGTCCCTCAGTCCTGGAGGCCAGTGACCTCCTGGCTTGGGTCAGACTCTGACTTGGGTGCTACTGCTCAGCTCTGGACTTTCCATTCCTGGCTCCCCAGGCCGGCTCTGGCCAGCTTGGAGCTGAGGGCTGCCTGAGCAGGGCAGGGCTGGGCAGGGCAAGGCAGGCCAGGCCAGGCCAGGAGTCAGGCAGCTGGAGGGGAGGAGCCTGGGGAATGTTGCTGGGGATGTTTCTCCCCCCACCCCTTCTCCCCTTCCTCCAGGGGTGTAAACAGAGCCAAGGCCCCAAGCGCCTGGCTCACACAGCGAGCCAAACAAACAGCCGCCCACGCAGACACAACCGCAGTGTGTTTGGCAGTGGTTGGGCTGGGAGGGACTCGGGTTCTTGGCTCTTCAGTCAGCTGTAATAGAGCCTGAGCGCTGTCTGTAGAAAAGCAGGATTCCAGGCAAAGGTGTCTGGAGCTCCCTCCCCTCCAGCCCTCCACTATCCTAATTGTTGTGGGCCTGATGCTTTACAAAGGCTTTCCTCAGGGCACCCCTTACCCCTCAACCTTTTATAGCTACCCATTGCCTAGGAGATAAAGTTCAGACATTCTGACATTCAAGGACTCCCACAATCTGATGCAAGCATATTTTTCCGACCTTAGACCACAACACCCTCCTTCATGTACCTACACTTCAGCCAAACTCCTCACAATCTCATTTTACTTTTCCCTCAACCTATTCTTTTGTTCACCACAAATTTCTATGCCTGAAATCCCCCTTTCCCCCTTCTTCCTCTTCAAATCCTTTCAAAACTAGCCCAGCACTGGCTAAAGTAAAAAATTTACATGTCTATAGCATTTCAAGGTTTACAAAGTGCTTCTCCAACCACATGTTATGATATAGAGAATATGGGGATTGTTATACCCATTTTATAGGTGAGGAAACTGAGTTCCAGAGAGGTGAAATGATTTGTAGTGGAAAAAGTACTGTATTTGGAGCCAGACTGTTGATACTTATCACTTATGTGACCCTAGCCAAATCAATCCCCTTCTCTGGGCTTTAGGTTCCTCCTCTGAAAATGAGGTGGTTATAGAATAGTGCTGGACCTGGAATCAGGGAAACCTAAGTTCAAATCTCACTTCTGACTTTCACTAGTTGGGGGACCCTGGGCAAGTCACTTAACCTCAGTTTGCCTCAGTTTCCTAATTTTTAAAATGGGGATAATAGTATCACCTACCTCCCAGGGTTGTTGTGAGTATCAAATGAAATGAAATTTGTAAAGTGCTTTGCAAAGCTGCTAGTACTAGCTTTTTAAAAAAATTTTAGATATATTTACATATTTCATTAAATATTTACAAATTACATTTCAATAATTTTTTTTAAAGCAAATGGGGTTAAGTAACTTGCTCAAGGTTACAAGGCCAACCATTATTTATGTGGGGGTGCTCATTTTCTGAGGCCGGATCCAATCCCTGGTGGTCCCAACGGTGAGGCCGGCGCTCTTATTCACTGAGCCAACTAGCCACCCCACATTTCAATAATTTTAAGCGTAACAGTATTTTTTCCCCAGTTACATGTGAAGAAAATTTTTAGCATTCATTTTTACAAGATTTTGAGTTCCAAATTTTTCTCCTTCCCTCCCCTCCCCTTTTCTGAAAATGGTAGGCAGTTCAATACAGTTTATACATGTGCTATAATGTAAAAGATACTTCCATATTTCACATTTGTGAAAGAAGAAAAAGATCCCCCCAAAAAGGAGAAAGAATGAAATAAGTGAAAAAAATCCATTGAATTGCATTCAGAATCCACCAGTTCTGTACCTGGATGTGGATAGCATTTTCCTTTGCAAGTGCTTTGTACTTGTCTTGGACCATTAAGTTGCTGAGAAGAGCTGAATTATTCATAGTTGATCATCATTCAATATTGCTGATATTGTATATGATGTTTTCCTGGTTCTGCTCATTTCACTTTGCATCAGTTTGTTACAAGTCTTTCCAGGTTTTTTGAAATCTGCCTGTTCCTAATTTCTTATAGCACAATAGTATTCCATTACATTCACATACCACAGCTAGTCCAGTCATTCCCCAATGGATGAGCATCCCCTCAATTTCCAATATTTTGCTATCATGAAAAGGACTGGTATCAATATTTTTGTATATATAGAGCTTTTTCCCTTATTTATTTATTTGTTCATTTTTTATTTTAACAAATGCTTTATTAACTTCTGGTTTACATCATTAATTTCTGCCAGATTTTGAGTTACAATTTTTCCCCATTTTTCCCCTACCCACCACCCTAGAATAGCAGTCCCACAAGATATCCCCTCATCCAATCTTCTCTCTCCCATATCTTCTCCCATATCCCCTTTGACTTTGCCATTAGGGCAAGGTGAATCTCTGTGCCCCAATGCCTGCACATCTTATCTCCCAATTACATGCAAAATAGTATTAATAATAGTACTTATATACATTTGAAACATTTAATTTTAAAACTTCGAATTTCAGATCCATTCCCTTCCTCCCTTGTCACCCACTCCCTCTGGAAAGATAAGCTATTCAGGATGTTGTACATGTATAGCTATGCAAAACATTACCATAGTAGATATATTGTAAAAGACTGCTTATATTTCCCTCCCACCCATCCCACCCCCCACCTGGTCCATTCCCTACTTTGATCCTGTCCCTCTTTGAAAGTGGGTGCTTCCAACCTTCCCTCCCCCAGAATGTCCTCCCCTCCATCATCCCCCCCCTCATCCCCCTTCCCCCTACTCTCCTACAGGGTGAGGTATCCCATTTATTATGTATGTCATTCTCTCCCTGAACCAAATTCAATGAGAATATGGTTTTGCCTTTTTCCTGTTCTTCCCCCCCCCCCCCCGACCCTGCAACTACTTCCCCTTGCCTCTTCTACATGAGATAGTTTACCCTACCCTTTCTCTCCCCATCTCCTCTTGCCACTTTCCTCTCTCACCTCTTAACTTCACCCCTTAAGTATCATCCCTTCCCACCAAATTCAACCTGTGCCCTCTATCCATGTATAACTGTAAACACATATACACACATTCACATATGTATTCATATGCACATATACCCTTCTTCAATTATTTTCATAATGAGGAAGGTTTCATCAGTCACAGTTATTGTTTTTCCATATAGGAATGTAAATAGTTTAACTTTGATAAGTTCCTTTTGATTTCTTTTCCCTGATTACCTTCTCAAGCATCTCTTGCTTCTTGTGTCTGAATGTCAAATTTTCTATTCAACTCTGGTTTTTTCCTCAAGAATGCTTGAAAGTCCTCTATTCCACTGAATGACCATATTTTCCCCTGAAACAAGATACTCAGTTTTGCTGGGTAGGTGACCCTTGGCTTCAACCCCAGCTCTTTTGCCCTCTGGAATATCATATTCCATGCTCTTTGATCCCTCAGTGTAGAAGCTGCCAGGTCCTGGGCTATTCTGATTGTGTTTCCACAATATTGAAATTGTTTCTTCCTGGCTGCTTGTAGTATTTTCTCCTTGATCTGGGAATTCTGGAACCTGGCTATAACATTCCTGGGAGTTTTCTTTTTGGGATCTTTTTCAGGAAGTGATTGGTAGATTTTTTCAACCTCTATTTCCCCCACTGGATCTAAAACATCAGGGCAATTTTCCTTGAGAATTTCTTGAAGGGTGATTTCTAGGTTCTTTCTTTGATCATGGCTTTCAGGTAGTCCAATCGTTTTTAAATTATCTCTCCTGGATCTATTTTCCAGGTCAGTGGTTTTTCCCAATAGATATTTCACATTGCCTTCTATTCTTTCATTTGTTTGGATCTGTTTAACAGCATCTTGATTTCTCATTAAGTCACTAGCTTCCATTTGCTCCAGTCTAACTCTGAAGAAATGAATCTCCTCCAAAGTGAGCTTTTGAGATTCTTTTTCCATCTGGCAAATTTGGCTTTTTAAGGCATTCTTCTCCTCATTGCCCTTTTGATCCTCGTTTGCCATTTGAGTTAGTCTATTTTTTAAGGTGTTATTTTCCTCAGTCAGGCTGTTGACTCTCATTTCATACTTTTCCTGCGTCCTTCTCATTTCTCTTCCCAATTTTTCCTCCACTTCTCTTATTTGGTTTTTAAAATCCTTCTTAAGGTCCTCTATGGCCTGTAACCCACTCATATTTTCATTTGGGGCTTTTGGTGCAGGAGTTCTGACCTCACAGACCTCCTCCTGTTCCATGCTTTGATCCTCTTTGTCCCCAAAATGGGAGTCTAATGTTGCATTTTTCTGTTTATTTTGTTTCCTTTGCCTAGGCATGTTGCCACTTAATTACTTGATTTTTGGGCTTGTTGCCACAGTAGGACTCTGCCATCAGACAGGGGAGCTTCCGTCCCAAACGTTGGGGTCTTCACAACTTCTGGAGGTATTAGTTGGGTGCCCTCTGTAAAGCCTCCATATGCTCTGGCAAGTTGGATACCCACCCCAGACCTCCCCCGAAGATCACCATCCAGATCCAGTCATGTTAAAGCAAGAGCGATTAACCCCCAGACTGATTGCTGGATCTCCCTACAGTTAGCAGACCAGGAGCTGAAGCTGCAAAATGGTGTCTGTGCCTTGTCTCCTCAGCTGCTTCTCACCCCCAGGGGAAGAAGCCGGCACATTCCCCAAATACTGGTCCCAAAGTCCATAGGGCACTAACCTCTCACTTTGTCCTAGGCATATCTGTGTTGATAATGCTGGAATCGCCACAGCTGCTGGTGTTCTGGGGTCCCTCCAGCCTGCTGCTGGCACGGCCACCCTGGGGCTAAAACTGTGGCTCATGCAGGCCTGGGCTCCACTCCCAGAGCATTGGGCTGTGCTGCACTGGCCGCCCCCTGCAGGGCTGCTCGGCTGTCCTCAGTGGGAGGTTAGCTTCTCTGTGTCGTTCTGTGGGTGCCGGAGCTCCAGAAGTTGTTCAGAGTCCACCTTTTACATTGTTTGGAAGTGGTGTGGGGGAGAGCACCTTGGAAATGGGGTTTCTACTCTGCCATCTTGGCTCCACCCCCCTTTTCCCTTTTTTATAATCTTTTTGGGATACAGATCTAGTAGCAGTATTGCTGGATCAAAAGGTATGCACAGTTTGATTGCCCCATAGTTCCAAATTGCTCTGAGTGCTAGCTATTATTATTAACTAATTATTAGCTAAGGCAACCTTCTAGTTCTAAATCCCATCTTTAATATTTTACCTCACAATGTTGCTGTGAGGAGCAAATGAAATAATATATTTAAAAGTGCTGTTCAACCTTTCAAGGTCTAAATATTAGCATCATCATCCTCTTCTTCCATTCAATTTAATTCAACAACAACCCATCAAGTATTTACTATGTTCCAGGGAAGGAGAAAATGAAAGTCCATGTGCATATATGTGAATACAAAGTTATTTGGAGGTGGGGAAGTGGGATGGAAACCTAGGGGGGGAATCAGGAAAAACTTCCCATATGAAGCAATACTTTGCATTTAGCTTTTAGGGGATCTGAGGATTCTAAGACACAGATGGGAAAGAGGAAGAATCATTCCAGGGATGGGGAGTTTCTGTACAAAGATACAGAAATGGGAGATGAAACCATCCTATGAATCTATTACTTGGCCATTTGGCTGTTGTTGTTTGTCCTTCTTTCTCAAATAGACCAATGACATCAGGAGAGTGATGTCTTGACTAGTGTGTGAATTGGATTTAAGAGAGCCAGAGCTATACAAAGTCATCATGCGGGACTCCAACTTAAGTATGTGGGATCCACTTAACAAATTCCACAGTTTGAGTTGGTTACAGAACCAGGATAAGAAGTCATATCACTTGACGTCCAGAGCAGTGAAGTCTCCCCTCATACCACCCAACAATAGACTTATAGATTCTTAGAGCTAGAAGAACCTGAAAGATTAATTGGCTCATTTTACAAAGAAAGAAACTAAAGCTAAGAGAAGGAAAACAATTTGCCCCAGTGGTGCCAATGCAAAAATCCATCTGGAACTGACCCATTTGATCCCAATAATTAGACTATTCTAGGAGTCAAGGGGTGGGGGCTCTGCCTATTTACAGATTAAGCTAGGTGGAGTTCTCTGTTTTACAAATCAATGAAGGAAAGGTTGGGCTGCCTGTTTTACAACAAGGAAGGGTGAGTGGATTTGTGTCTGACATTCAGGAAGGGCAAAGTGACAAATCAAAGGGGGAAGGGCAGAGTGGAGCTGGGTCCAACAATGTAACCTTGGTAAAATCATCTCATTTTTTTCAGATGCTGGTCACAGGTCTATAGAGATTCTCAAAAGTGAACCATTATAACTCTACCATGATTCCTATAGTTGAAGTGAGAGATAAAGAAGGCCTGGTCTATATTGGTGACTGAGCAAAGAGAAGGGAAGGAGGACAGATGAGAGATTTAAAGGTTTTGTTATTCAGTTGGTAGCAGAATGGGAATGATTCATTCCCTTTCTGTTATGTCTGCAGAAGAATGGGGGTAATTCAGTCAAAGCACATTCCTTCCACAATCACCTCCTTTGATACTTCCTCAGAAACATCATCAAATCTGGGTTTTTTGTGTCTCTGTCCATAACACAGTAAGGTGGTTGTTTGTATAGCAAAATAGGAAATGTGGCCCAATGATGCTTAATGGTGATGATGTAAAAAAAAATGTGGATAACAAATCATAAAAAAAATCCAAAACATTTTTTCAAGTCTAACTAGCAAGCATCATTCAATTATTCTGCAACAAATCAAAGAGGGACTGACAAAGGCAGAGAAAGCAAATCCTCTTAGCAAGAATGAAGGGTTTGGAGGCAGCCAGGTGGCACAATGATTAGAGCACCTGCTCTGGAGTCAGGAGGACCTGAGTTCACATCTCGTCTCAGAGCTTGACATTTACTGGCTGTGTGACCTTGAGCAAGTCACTTAACCCCAATTGTCCTGCCTTCCCCCCTCCAAAAAGCAAAGCCACAACAATAAAATAAATAAATAAATAAATAAATAAATAAATAAAGAGAGGAGAGAGAGAGAGAGAGAGAGAGAGGGTTTTAATGATAATAATGATAAAAAAAAATCAGTCTTTACCTACACAATTTCTAGAGCTATTGTTTTGAACAGTAGTAACTGTTCGGCATAAGTATTTGCACTTAAAGTTAAGTGTGTCTTGAACCTTAAGAGTAGCAACTTTGTTCTGCCAGTCACAGACAGATATAATCAAGAATTTTAGAAGGAACTGGAACCAGGAAGACTGAAATGAAGACTTCAGTTTTGTCTTAAATCCAGTACCTAGGTACCCTTCCAAAAGGGTGAGGGCATAGTAAGAGGCAATGGATGATAAATATAACTATATAATAAACAAGAGGGCAACTAGGTAGTGAAGTGGACAGAGGGCCAGATAGAGTGAGGAAGACTCCTCTTTATGAGTTCAAATCTGGCCTCAGATATTTACTACTAGTCTGATCCTGGGCAAGTCACTTAACCCTGCTTGCCTCAGTTTCCTCATCTGTAAAATGAGCTGGAGAAGTAAATGGCAAACCATTCCTGTACCTTTGCCAAGAAAACCCCATGAAGGGTAATGAAGAGTAAGACATGACTGAAAACAACTGTGCAGAATAACAAAGAAAAAATGATGCACACAATAAAAGATAGGACAAAAAGGAATAAGGAATGCAGGTTAATGCCCATTTAAACATCAGGTATCTTGTTCCTTCTTCTTGGGTTTAGCTGTCTATAAGCATCAAGTTCTGTGCTTCTGGGAAACATGTTTCCCTGGCAATTCTGAGTCAAAGGGTTATCTGAACCATGGTTTACAAATTGTCCAGCTCAGCCTGCTTACACCAAAAGATGTGTATATCTGTGAATCAACACCTTAGAGTTTTTAACTACAAGGTCAGTTGCTAACAATCCTGGGGATGAGCAAATGAGTGCGTGTTGGAAATAGCTCAAACCCAAAAAGCAATTGTTAAATTTCCAGTGTGAGCATTTACATGTAGGGAATTGGCAAATGTTACAAGTTAGGGATTGATTTAGTGTTTTGGTAATCACCTAAACCTTAGAAAGTGAAGGGAAAATGTTAATAAATCAGGTTACACTTAAAAGTGTGTTGTGAGTAAGTCCCTCCCATCCCCCCAAGCTGATTGTTAAACATTTACAAGAAGGCCACACCCTGGAGTAGACCTTTTCACCTTGTTTCTGGGGCAGATTTGCTGGTGTTTCTTCTGGATCTACTTGGCAGGTTCCAAATCCTGAAACCTCCCTTTGTTCCCTAGATTTTCAGTTGTGTCCCATTCTTTGTGACCCCATTTGGGGTTTTCTTGGCAAAGAAACTGGGGTGGCTTACCATTTTGTTCTCAATCTCATTTTGCAGATGAGGCAAACAGGGTTAAATGACTTGTTAGGGTAACAGCTAGTAAGTGTCTGAGATCAGATTTGAATTCAGGAAGATGAGCCTTCCTGACTCTAGGCCCAGCACTCTATTTACTTTGCCATCTACCTGCCCTGGTTCCTTAGATAATACTGTTTAAACCTGCTAGTGATAATTATGTTGGTCTTCCAGTAATTATTTTATGTGATAAAAATCAATGCAAACCTTCCGGTATTGACCATTAGGGCTACAGAAAGAACATTAGACCAAGGTAACTGACACTCATCTGAAAATTTGGAGAATTTTAATTTTCACATACCATTTATTTTGTTTACCTTACACAAGCCCTGTGGGTGATATGGACAATGCAGTTTGTGGGTTAGAAGAAGACTCTTAAAAATGATCCTTCATGACCTTGCCTGTAAAATTTATCCTTCTGTCATTTGTAATTATCTAAGAGAAAGTCTCCAAAAAGAAAAAAAAATCATGATTTGAAAGAATTTTTTTACAGTTATTAAAACAGTTCTATGTTTAAAAGCCTTAATCCATCTTGATAATTTACACTTATGAAAACATATATTTACTAAGACAACACAAGGGAAATTCTAAGGTTCCTACAACTGTAGCTATCATCCTTTAAGTCCTTTAAGTATATTCTTTTCCCATTAGGAAACATTTGGAAGCCAACCACAAGCATCCTAGGCCCCAAGGGAGAGAGTTCAATTATGTTGACTTTCACAAGTTGACATTTCTTTTTTCCATTAAGAATTAGAGCTTTTATATCTTTTATCATTTCCCCCTTTTAGAAGATATATTTTGTATTCACATAAGTATTAAAACAATGAGCAAGGAGATGGAAATTCTAAGAACTGGTCTGTCCTAATTGCAGAGGTCAGGAAGTTGAGACAAGTAATGACCCCAAATTCAGAATGGTGGAAATACAAGCATTTTTATCCCAGCATTCTTGTTATGGTATAGGCCAGGGATGGGGAACCTGTGACTTTAAGGCCACATCTGGCCTTCAAGGTCCTTAAATGTATTCTTTTGATTTTATAGAACAAATCCCTTTAATAAAAGTATTTGTTCTGCAAAACCCGGACTTGGCTACAAGACCTCACCCAAATACCTAGAAGGTTCCTCACCACTGATATAGGCTAAGGGAGTCCTGGTGATTCTAACTGTAAGATTTATTATAAAACTGTTGTGCTTCTACTGCCTGGTCAGAGAAATTTTCTGTGAAAGAAGTGATGTGGGGGTCAGGGAGTTCAGGGAGTCCAGGAATCCCAATAACCAGAGTCCCTGCAAAGCAGTCTGGAATGAATTCACGGACTCAAGCGTTCTTTAAGTCGAGGTGGCAAAGATTTATTGTTATGTATATAGTGGGCAAGAGTTCTTAGGGAACCTGAAACTGTACCTGAAGTTAAAGTTTATATAGGATACTCTATAGTAAAACCTGTGCCAATTATGCTAACTAGATGAGTTAGGGTGGAATTAGGGAGGAGTTAAGGAGTGGTCAGTCCTTAAAGATACATGCACTTTTAATATCTATTCCATGGGCTTATTGCCTGGAATTCACTGGAAAATAGCCAGAGGGGGGCTGCATAGAGGTGTGGTTTTAGGCCTGAAATATCACTAAATCAGCTAGCAGTCAGGGCTGACCAAGCTGCCACTTATCAATGTCATGTTTGACAAGATGGATGTTGGGAGTTTACTATATCCCAAGCCTAAGGTATACATAATGAAAGATTCAGGATGTATATAATGAGCTAGGGAGTATACATATGACTGAGTCTAGGATGTATATGATAGGTATGACCCAGTACACAGCTGCGTCAGTTAGTACACAGCTGGGTCAAACTACTAAATTCTATAGGTGCAGCTGGCTATTGTATCAGGAAGAGAGATAAGTGTTTTGCTAGGGCATGCTGCCCTTGAGATAGAGTACCTGAGACAGTGTTTTGAGGCTAGGGAAAAATGTGATTTTGGAACTGGATATGATTTTACAGACTGGGGTTCAAGCACAGGCATCCAAGTACCCCATCAGAAGGATATGATTTAAGCAGTATCAAGACTAAAGTTTAAAGATTAAAGCTTAAAGTTTTAAGACTAAATTTAAAGTTTAAGACTTTAAGACTAAAGTTTAAAGTTTTAAGACTAAATTTAAGCAGTATCTAAAGAAGGAGGGGGGAAAAATTAATAAGCCCCTACTATGTGCCAGGTACTGTACTAAGCATTTTATGAACATAACCTCACAACAACCCTGGAAAGTAAGTGCTATGATTGTCCCCATATAATTGTTGAGGAAACTGAGGCAGACAGAGGTTAAGTGAATTGCCTAGAGTTACATAGCTAGTAAGTGTCTCAGGCTAGATTTAAACTGAGGTCTTCAGGACTCCAGGTCCAATGTTCTGTCTTACTTTAGCACTTATTAAATGTACATAAGGTCTTTCTAAAAGCTTTCAGTTCTTTCCTAGGTTGTTTTTTTAAAAATGCATTTTAATGTCCCCACCCTCCAAAAAAAAAAAAGGGCAGCTAAAAGAGCCACAGGATAGAGTGCCAGGCCTGACCTTAGAAAAAACTTATGTTCGAGGTGGTGCAGTGAATAGAGCACTGGCCCTGGAGTCAGGAGGACCTGAGTTCAAATCTGACACACTTACTAGCCGTGTGACCTTGGGAAAGTCACTTAACCCCAATTGCCCTGTCTTCCCCCCTGCAAAAAAGAAAGAAAGGAAGAAAGGAAGAAAGAAAGGAAGGAAGGAAGGAAGGAAGGAAGGAAGGAAGGAAGGAAGGAAGGAAGGAAGAAAGAAAGATAGAAACTCACATTCACTAGTTCAAATTTGGCCTCAGTCATTAAATAGCTATGTGACCCTAGGCAAGTCACTTAACCTTGTTTGCCTCAGTTTTCTGTAAAATTAGCTGGAGAAGGAAATGACAAACCACTGCAGTATCTCTGCCAGGAAAACCTCAAATGGGATTAGGAAGAGTTGGACACAACTGAACACAATGATGCAAAAAAACTCCACCATTAAAAATTCAAGTCCTTGGTTTTCTCATATAAAGTCAATGCAGAATAATTTACTCAAAACAAGAAAAGCCTCAGTTACAGTTATCTTGGATAGCATATCAACCCCTAGGGTAAAAAAATAAATCTTTTCCAATAGGGCCTATTGATCCAAAGCTGACCCAAAGAGGTAAAGTTCATATATACCAATCAAGTTGCAGTATATCCAGTTAATTTCCATAGATTCCAGAATCTATGGAAACAAGACTGTAAGTGTGAATATTAAGTTTGGGGTAGTAATGCCCTTTTCTTACAGTTGTTGGGATAAATTACTTCTTCTTCATCCCACATGGTTTCCACCTCCCATGCTTTATTTAGTCCAGTCTTATAGATGGAAAAACTACTCTTCCCAGAAGCCTCCTAATTAGCAAGAACTTTCATTCTAGAAATCACTACAGTTCCTTTGAGATAAGCCTTTATCTTTAAATTGCAAAACAAAAAACAAAAAACACTCCAAAACCCAAAAACCTGGATGAAGCAGTCTAGTCATTATTAGCTAACATTCTAATGGAAATCTGTACTCTCCAATCTGAAAATAAGGCCCCTAGGAATGGGATACAGGATGGCTAGAGTGGAGAGAGGCTAAACAAAGAAGTTATTAAAAGACAGCTAGTACTCTAGGTCAGACAAGCATAGGGTCAGCTAGAAATTAGTTCCCACTAAGGAGATCTTCTTGTGGTTCACCTCAGTGCCAATGAACTCAGGGAACTGTGGACAGAGATCAGGTCTTGATTGTGACTCCCTCGTTGGACACTGGTCCTCAAACTGACCTTTACTGGTACAGGCCCAGCCTTCCTCCTTTGATAGTAACAATATTTGTTCAAGATATTTATACAGTGGTAGGTTTTTCCCCCCTTTTTGGAGGCAATGGGGTTACGTGACTTTCCCAGGATCACACAGCTAGCAAATGTCTAAGGTTGGATTTGAACTCAGGTCCTTCTAACGGCAGACCTAGTACTTTATACAGAGTTTTAAAGCTTGCATTATCCAATTAAAGCCTCTTTATCTGCTTTACTTGCATTGGTCTCATGTGAGGGAGTCCTTGGACCTTGGGGCTATGTCTTCCCCTTCCTCAGAGTATCATGAAGAAGGTGAGACCTGAGCTGAGTCTCAAAAGTCAGTTTCTGACTTTCCTGACAATGGGCTACTTGACATTGTGATAAAATTAAAATTTGGAATTTAGCTTCCAGTAAAACTTGATGAGTGAACTTCTCTGAGGCAGAAAGGCAGAATTCCAAGGAGAGCCTAGTGCTCTATATAAGGAAAGGCCCAAGGGGGTTACTAGAGTTTCAGATGGGGCTCCTAGGAGACCACTCTACACATGACATTATGGGTAGGGGAAGTCAGCTCATCAGCATCAGATTTCCCATAATATGGTCAGACTCTGAGGTAAGGGTCACCTTGAAGCTTTCTCACAAGCTCAGCCTCAGCCTTAGCTTTCATCGGTAATTTTTCTCCTCTTCCTCCTCCCTATCTTGGGTTGACACTCTTTCATATAACATCTTCTATATTTTTTCATGAAATCCTAAGTTTTCAGAGGTGGAAAGAAACTCAGAATATACAATGTCAGAACTGAAGGAGATGTTAAAATATGTCAGAATTGGGACATAGAATACTATAGCTGGAAAGGACCTTAGAATATGCCTGAGGTTTGAGACCTCAGTATATTAGTTATAAGGAAACTTATAACAGAACAAACTTTCGTAACCTGGGGTTCAAGGAGTCTGTGGACATATCTCAGGGGGGCCTATGGACTTGGACAGGAAAAAAAAATACATCCTTATTTTTACTCACTTCTAACTGAAATTTAGCTTTTCCTTCAGTTATGAATATAGGTAACAAAGCATTTTTTTAAAAGAAGACTTGAATGTGTGACACCAAAAACATTAAAAATTCCCGACATTGAATGTAAGAGCTGGAAGATCTTGGAACCTAGAATTTTAGTGCAAGAAGAAACCTTAAGATCAGAGACATATGAGACATTTGAGATCTTCTTGTCCAGCCCTCTGATTTTACAGACTATGAAACTGAAGACCAGATTTTGGGGAAGTGACTTGTCCAAGGTAAAAAGGTAGAACTGAGCCTTCCAAGCTGATTCGCTTTCTATTATTACTCTACAGGTAAATCCTGCCTTTTCTAAGTCTCTATCTTTCTCAAAAACAGCAGCCTTCTACCACAACTAAATAAAGTTGTTTTTTACTTAAATGTAACCTTCAAATGATTGTTTTTTTTCTCCCTGTAAGTGACTTGCTAGAGAAAATAGATTTCCTGCCTTAAATTCCAAAGAATGCATATCTCTAATGACGAATTTTCAGACATCAAGAACAGATTTTGTGTGCTTATGTGAGGGAGGGAGAGAGAGAGAGAGAGAGAGACAGAGAGAGAGAGAGAGAGAAGGAGGGAGGGAGAGAGAGAGGGGGAGGGAAGGGGGAAGGAGAGAGAGAAGGGGGAGAGGGGGAGAGAGAAGGAGAGAGAAGTTGGAGAAGGGAAAAGGGAACATTTTTGGGGTGGGAAAGCCTTTCTAAGCTGCACAGTCATATCATGTAGACACTGCCCACTTCCTTCCATCCCTTCCCCTCCCCCTCCCCCACCTTAGCAACATTATATAGAAGATGGAGCCTGGGATTTGCACTCAGGAAAACTGTTTGAATCCTGTCTCACATCTTTACATCTTTAACTAGTATGTGATTTTGAGCAAGTTACTAAATTGTTATTGCCTTTCCATTCCCTCACTCAAGAAACTCCAGTGGCTCCCTCTTACCTCCAGGATCAAAGATAAAATCCTGTATTTGACATTCAAAGTTCTTACTAACCGTCTCTCTTGCCTTTCCAGTCATCTTACACATTATATTTCTTCCTTCTCCTCCACCTCCCACTCCATGTTCTCTTCCATCTAGGGACATTGACCTCCTTCCTTTCTCTTGAATAAGGCACTTCAGCTTCACACATGGAATTCTATTCCCTCCTCTTTTCTGCCTCCTGGCTTCCTTCAAGTGCCAGATAAAGGACTACCTCCTAAAGGAAGCCTTCCCTGACCCTCTTTAGTGCTATGCCTGTAAATTGCCTCCAATTTATTTATCCTGCATATGGGGGCGGGGCGGGGTGCTAAGTACATTGTTTGCCAGTTGTCTTCCACATCAGACTGTGAGCTCCCCTTGGACAGGGCCTGTTTTTTTTTTTTTTTAAGCAATTGGGGTTAAGTAACTTGCTCAAGGTTACACGGCTAGTCATTATTTATGTGTGGGTGCTCGTTTTCTGAGGCCGGATTCGATCTCGGGTCATCCCAACTCCGAGGCCTGTGCTCTTACTCACTGCGCCACCTAGCCGCCCCAGGGCCTGTTTTTTTTTTAAATTGGTTTATTTACTTTTAGTTTACAACCTTCAGTTCCACAGTCCCTTAAATTTCAAATTTTCTCCCCCTCACTCTCCTCCCCCGCCCCATCATGGCGGCATGCCCTCAAAATATAGGATCTACAAATACCTTCACATTAATCATTAGTCAGGTTGTAAAGAAGGATTATAACTGATGGAATGATCAGTGGGAAAGAGGAAACAAAACAAAACAAGAAAAAGAAAGAAAGCAGGTAGTTTGTTTCAATCTGCATTCAGACTCCGAATCTCTTTCTTTGGACGTGGGTATCTCTTTTGATCATGAGTATTTTGGAGTTATCTTATAACCTTACATTGCTGAGGAGAGCCCAGTTTATCAAAGTTAGTCATCACACATATGTTGTGTCTATAATTGTGAACAGATTTCTCCTGGTTCTGCTCCCCTCACTCAGCATCAGTTTATATAAGTCTCTCTAGGTTATTATGAAGTCCATCTGCTCCTTATTTCTTATAGCACAATAGTATTCCATTACATTCATATACCACAACTTGTTCAGCCATTCCCCAATTGATGGACATCCCCTTGATTTCCAATTCTTTGGCACCACAAAAAGAGCTGCTATAAATATTCTTATACATATGGGTCCTTCTCCCACTTCTCTGATCTCTTTGGGATAGAACTCTAGAAGTGGTATTACTGGGTCAAAGGGCATGCACTTATTTATAGCCCTTTGGGCATAGTTCCAGATTGCTCTCCAGAATGGCTGGATCATTTCACAACTCCACCAACAATGCATTAATGTTCCAATTTTCCCATATCCTCTCCAGCATTTATCATTTTTCTATTTTGTCATCTTAGACAATCTGGCTGGTGAGATGTGGTACCTCAGAGTTGTTTTGATTTGCATTTCTCTAATCAATAAGTGATTTAGAACGTTTTTTCATATGCTTACAGATATCTTTATCTTCTGAGAACTTTTTCATATGCTTACAGATATCTTCCTCTTCTGAGAACTGCCTGTTCATATACTTTGACCATTTATCAATTGGGGAGTGCAGGGCCTGTTTTTCACAGTTCTTTTTATCTCTAATCCTTAGCACAGCACCTGGAACAGAGTAGGCACTTAATAAATGTTTATTGACTCACTATAAAAATGAGTTAATGATACAGGGCTCCTAAAAATATTTTCTAGCTCAAAGCTGAATAGATTAAAACAACACTAAGACTTTATACTTGCATTACCTAACTCATAGAAATGTAGTGAGGGGTATTAAATAGGTTTTGATTATAATTATTTTGCTGATGATGTGTATGAACAAAGTTGCTCGTAGAATCTAGGATAATAGAATTTTAGAATTTCAGAGTTGGGAAATTGGGGCTTCGAATGCAATCAAGACAAGAGCAGGAATCTACTTTGCAACACTCACATGTAGAATGAGGAGACTAGAGGAGATGAATGGCCTCTAAAATTCCTTCCAGCTCTGAATATATCATCCTGTGATTCTTGATAAGTGGCTGTCCTGTCTTTAATAGCTTAAACTGAACTAAGACTTTTGGGACACTATATTTTATCTCAGGGGCATCTGGGTGGTGCAGTAGATAGAGTGTCAGGCTTTGAGTCAGGAACATTCATCTTCCTGAGTACAAATATGACCTCGGACACTTACTAACTGTGTGGCCCTGGGCAAGTCACTTAACCCTAGTTGCCTCAATTTCCTCATCTGGAAAACGATCTGGAGAAGGAAATAGCAAAACCAACTCCTGTATCTCTGCCAAGAAAATCCCAAATGGGGTCACAAAGAGTAGGACACAACTGAAAAATGGCTGAATGACAACATATTTTATCTTGTTTTATGATAGAATTATCCAACAATAGAAAGACTGTCTTAAAATAATGAGTTGCCTGTCAATAAGTCATTCAAGAAGAGATTGGATCGGGGTGGCTAGGTGGCACAATGAGTAGAGCGCCAGCCCTGGAGTCAGAAGGACCTGAGTTCGGATCCGACCTCAGACACTTAAAGCACACAAACAAAAACCTAGCCATGTGACCTTGGGCAAGTTACTTAACCCCAATTGCCCTCCAAAAAGAAAAAAAAAAGAGTTTGGATCTCTGCATCTCTGCTTCCTGACTTCTTTGGCTTGTGTCAAGTCCAGCTAAAATCTCACCTTCTTCAAGAGATCTTTCCTGATCCTCCTTAATGCTAGTGCCTTCCCTCTGCTGATTAGCTCCAATTTATGTGCTCTCTCTCTCTCTCTCTCTCTCTCCCCCCACCTTTCTCTCTCTCCCCTCTCCCTCTTTCTCTCCTTCTCCACTCTCTTTCTCCTCTCTCTCTCTCTCTCTCCCTCTTTATCCCCTGTCTCCTTCCTCTCTCCCCTTCTCTCCCTATTTCTTTCTGTCTCTGTCTCTCCACATATACATATACATATATATATATATATATGAGACCCCACTATGTGTGTGTATATATACAGAATCCTATGACTCTTAATAAGTGATTCTGGGATGGCTAGGTGGCACAGTGAATAGAGTACCAGCCCTAGAGACAGGAGGAGCTGAGTTCAAATCCAGCTTTAGACACTTGACACACGTACTAGCTGTGTGACCTTGGGCAAGTCACTTAACCCCAATTCCCTTGCATTCTCCCCTCCAAAAAAATAAAAGGGTCATAAGATTCTATGTCAAGAGCTGAAAAGAACCATAGAGATCATCCATCCAATCTCTTCATTTTGCAGGTCTGAGTTGCAGAGGGGTTTCCTGCTGTGATCTGGGTTGGACTTGACGTCCCAATAAATCCTCTCCAATGCTGAAATTTATATATGATTTTTAATATAAATTTTAGTAGTTTGAACTGCACAAAATTTAATAGCTTTACACTACACCAAGATTTTGATGAAATGTGCCCTAAATTCCAAAGTCAAACAATGTATTTTTTTTTTTTGAGGAGCACCTCTATTTCTGAGTTCATTCAAATCCTGCCTCAGACACTTAATAATTGTGCAACCCTGGGCAAGTCACTTAACCCTGTTTGCCTCAGTTTTCTCATTTGTAAAATGACAAGGAGAACAAAGTAGCAAACCCCTCCAGTATCTTTGCCAAGAAAACCCAAAGGGGGTCATGAAGAGTCAGACATGACTGTTGTACTAAGTGCTTAACAAATATTATCTCATTTATGGAGCCAGTTCAGACCAGACCTCAAGACAGGATTGATTGTTCAAAATCTAGTGTGAGTCATCAGAAATCCCAAGCTGCAAAGCAGAATTTGAGGTTTTTTTTGGTTGATTGTAGAGATTTAAGTGTTAAAGAAAATGTTAGTGATGCAGATCATATTTGTAAGTGTGTTTTGCATACATTTTATGTCAAATCAGGTTGTCAAACATTTACCAGCACAACAGTGAGAGAACACATATATAGAAAAATAGTACAAATAAAGAATTTTTTAAAATAGTATTTATTTCCCCAATTACATATAAGGATAGTTTTCAACATTCATTTTTTATAAGATTTGGAGTTCCAAATTTTTCTTCCTCCCTTCCTTCCCCTTTCCCCACAGTCCCCCCCACCCCACTTCCCCAGGACAAAAAGTAATCTAGGTTATACATGCACAATCATGGAAACACATTTCCACATTACCCATGTTGTGAAAGAAGAAACAGAACAAAATTCCCTTCACAAAAAAACAAAAGAAAAGTGAAAATAATATGCTTCAATCTGCATTCAGATTCCATAGTTCTTTCTCTGTATAGGAATAGCATTTTCCATGAGGAGTCTTTTGGAATTGTCTTGGATCATTGTATTGCTAAGAAGAGCCAAATCAGTCATAGCTGATCACTGCACAGTGTTACTGTTACTGTGTACAATGTTGTTCTGGTTCTGCTCATTTCACTGAGCATCAGTTCATATAAATCTTTCCAGGTTTCTCTGAAATCTGGCTGCTCATTGTTTCCTATGGCAAAATAGTATTCCATTACATTCTATGTATGTGAAGGATGATTTCTCAGAATTGAAGCCTCCTCAAAAGGGTTAATAGTTTTTGTATTATTGAAACGCAGTTTTCTCCCTTACCTTGTAAAACAACCATTTGCAACACAACCTAACTTCCCACCTTTTCTTGTCCTTTGTTATTTGTTGCTGGGGAAGATTCATGTGAATAGATTGTGCCCCCTGAAGCCCAGCCAATGGGAAAAGGGCAAGGGGGTTAAGGTAGGGTGGGGCTTGAGTTAGAGTATAAAAGGGCCTTGCTTTCCAGAATCAATTTGTACTTCCCTGGCTGACACCATTAGGGCGACTAGGGGCTGTACCCTTTCTTATGAGAAAGCAATAAACTTATTTCTGCTTTCAGGTATCTAAGTCTTTGTGTTGATGATTTTTTTTTTTTGGTAGTGGTTTCTGTCCCACATAACAACTTGTTCAGCCAATCCCCAATTGATGGATATCCCCTCAATTTCCAATTCTTGGTCACCACAAAAAAAACTGCTATAAATATTTTTGTATGTGCGAGTTCTTTTCCCTTTTTTATGATTTCTTTGGGATACAGATCTAGTAGTGGTATTTCTGGATCAAAGACTTTCAAGGAAGGGTAGATCAGATAGGGATCTATGAATAACAGACTGTGGAGATTGAACTTGACTAGGTAGGCAAGAGGGAACCACTGTAATCAGTCAATCCCCCTGGGACAAGCAACCAGGAAGTATGGCTTTGAGCAGATATTCTTAACTTTTTTTGTGTCATGGCCCCCCCAATCCAGTAAAATCCTATGGACAGACCCCTTCTTAGAATATTGTTTTAAATGCATAAAATAAAACAGTATTACAAAGGAAACCAATTATATTGAAATATATTTATCAAAAATTTTAAAAACAATTTCACAGACCCCAAGTTAAGAACCCTGGGCTTAAAGGAAAACAGCACTGAATATGGAGTCAAAGGATTTGGGTTCAAATTCAACCACTATTACTTACTGTGGGACCTTGTACAATTGAGTTAATGTCTCTGGCCTTCAGTTTCCTCTTCTATAAAGTGAAGGAATTGAATTAGGTGATCTCTAAGGTCCTTTTCCAGTCTTAAATTCTATGGTCATTGAGATTAGCTCCCTTAAAGGGCTAACTGGAAGTTTCCTGTTGGGTGCCAGCCTGCTGAGGGCATCCCCTCCTAGGTTCCAATCAAATTACATGGGTTAATTAAAAGAGGATTAAGGCCAGACAAAAGGCAAGGAGCCAAGAGATTGACAGGCAAACTGAGGGGGAGGGGAAGAGCCTGTTGCCAAAGCAAAGGGTCATGATTGCAACATGACCCCCCTCTTCTTCCCCACCCCAATTAGTTCTAATTGATGGCACCTGTGCCCTTGGGCCAAGGTGGAGATGAGGAAAGGAAGGGTCCTGCTTCCTCCCACCCCCTCCCTTTTTTTTAACCACCAGACTTAAGCACTAATAAACCAGGCACCATGCTCATTAAATACTGAAATCTAGAGAGGAAGCAAGTCAATTAGGAAGGATTGGCCACACACTCTCCTTGAGCTGTCCTCTGAAAAACACTGGGCTTTTTTTTTTCTTTTCACAATTCTGAGTTTATGCCTCTGCCTGGAATGACCTATCCCCTTTTCTCTGTCCATCTAAATCTGGCCTGCCTTTAAAGGCCCATCTCAAATAATGTCTCTTCCAGGAATCTTCCAGTATGGAATAGATCTGAAGCAGGAGTGTCCTGATAAATGTTTAACAATCTGCTGGGGGTCGGGGGACAGGGAATGTACAACGGACACACTTTTAAGTTTAATTTGCTTTATTAATGTTTTCTCTATCACTTTCTTAAGTCTAGATAATCAATGAAAGCAACCCCTGATTTTTAGCTTTTGGTGATTTCCAAGGTATTAGGGCTTGAACTGAAAATTGAACAATTGGTGCTCTCTCTCTCTCTCTCTCTCTCTCTCTCTCTCTCTCTCAGCTGGCTGCTGCTCATTCCTTAATTCCAGAGATAAAAAACCTCAGCTGAACCCTAGTGATGCCACTGTGTGACCTTGGACAAGTAATTTCACTGCTCTAGGCCTTACTCTCCTTAATTGCAAAATGAGGGTTTTGACAAGATGCTGCCCTAAATCTTTATGATTCTGCCTTGGCCAACTGATTGAATGCTTCTAGCCACTTCTCCTTGTCTGGTGACTAATCATGTACTGACTTGCAATGCCTTTCATATTATCATTGTCAGAGCCCTTGGGAAAGGATGAAGGGAGAAGGATGAGCTTGATTTTTAATTTCTGGCTAAACTCTACATTCATTATTAGAAGGATACCTGGAGTGCACCTAGAAAGGGAGTCTACAGTCACTAAAAATCTATCAACCTATATCTCTGTCTACACACACACACACACACACACACTCATCAACATAACATTGCAACCTGACTTCCTGTCTTGATCTTTTAACTATTAGACTAATGAAGAGTAGGGGCTATGTGAGTAGAGATTAAGGACTCTGTCCCAGAGATGTTGTGAAGGCAGAAACAACATAATTTGGCAATGAATTGGTTAAAAAGTTCAAAGTTGACACTGAGTTTGCAGGTTGGAGTGATGGGAAGGATGGTGGTGTCATTGAAAATAACAGGACATGGGGGCAGTAGGTGGCGCAGTGAGTAGAGCGTCTGCCCTGGAGTCAGAAGGACCTGAGTTCAGATCCGGCCTCAGACACTTAATGCACACACAAATAAAAACCTAGCCATGTGACCTTGGGCAAGTTACTTAACCCCAATTGCCCTCCAAAAAACAAAAAAACAAACAAAAAAAAGAAAATAACAGGACAATTTGGAAGACAATGGAAGACAGACAGTAAGTTCTGTTTTAGATGTGTTGAGTTTTAGATACCATTGGGTCACTCAGTTTGAGATACTCAAAAGGCATTTGGTTCATCAGAGAGTATAAGGTTTGTTATATGGATCTGCAGAGAGATGATAATTGAACTCATGAGAGCTGCCAAGATCACCAATCGGGATGGTATGTAGTGGAAAAGAGAGGAAGGCCAAGCACAGATCCTTGAGGGATAGTCACTGTTTGTGGTTGTGACATAGATGAAGAACCAACAAAGGAATAGAAAAGTAGAAAAGTGAAAAGAAAGAGAAAATAGAAAGGAGCAGAAAAGTAGGAGAAGGATCAGGGGAAAGCAGGGTCATAAAAATCTAGAAGGAAGAAAGAAACAACCATTTATTAAGTGCCTTCTATGTGCCAGGCACTGTGCTAAGAACTTTACAAATAACTCACAGGAAGGTAAGAATATCCAGGAAGAGAAGGTAATTTTTTTAAATTAAATTTTATTTTTTCTGTATGAAGAAAAAATGCCTCCCACCCTGAACATTAAAAAAAAGAAAAACTGAACCTTGGAACAAACATGCACAATCAAACAAAACAAATGCCTGCATTAGCTATGTCTCCCTGTCTCTTTCTCTATTTGTCTGTCTCTATCTCTATCTCAACTCTTTCTTTTCATATGTATATTGTGTATACATGTGTATATGCCTGGACATATATATGACACATACATGTATACACATGAACACACGTGTGTGTGGATGTATGTATGTATATACATACATGCTTACACACATCCTAAGTCCATCCTCTGTCAGGAAACTGGCAGCACACCTCATCATCTGTCCTCTGGAATTATGATTGGTGATTGAATTGATAAGAGTTCTTAAGTCTTTCAAAGTTATTTGTTTTTATAATGTTGTTATTGTATAAATTTTACTCCATGAGAAGTTTATCAACAGTGCCAAATGCTTCAGAGAAGTCAAGATGAGAATTGAGAAGGGACCATTAGATCTGGCAAGTAAGAGATCATTGGTCACTCTAGAGACGGTAGTTTCAGCTGAATGAGGAAACTGGCTTGCTGAGGATTTGGAAAGAAATAAGAGAAGAGTAAATGGGGATATCAATCATAGGAGACTTTGTTTAGGAATTTAGCCACAAAGGAGAGGAACAATTTAGGACAACACTATCAGGGATGGAAGGATCAAGTGAAAGGGTTGTTTTTTTAAGGATGGAGGAGACATAGGTATGTGTATAGACAGCAAGGAGGAGCCAGTAGAGTAGGAGAGATTCATTTATTAATTCAGTAATAATCTGACTTCCATTTCCACCACTCAACTGAAACTATTCTCTCCAGAGTTAGCAATGATTTCTTAATTGAAAATTCCAGTTGCCTATTCCTTGTCCTTACTCTTTTTTAGATCTTTATAGTTTTTGACATGGCTGACCACCCAGGCTTCCTGGATACTTTCCACACTTTGGTTCTGGAATCCTGCTCTCTTCTGATTCTCCTGCCTGCCTGACTATCCTTTTCCATTTCCTTTACTGTGCCTTCCACCCACTACTCCCCCTGAGTCTGGTTCTCCTCCAAGGTTCTGGCCTGGGTCTTTTTCATCTTTTCTTTCTATGACCTCTCTCTCTCTCTCTCTCTCTCTCTCTCTCTCTCTCTCTCTCTCTCTCTCTCTCTCTCTCTCTCTCTCCCCCCCCCCCGTCTGTCTCTCCTCCCTCCTTCCCCTACTCTCTCTGTTCTCTCTTACCTCTATCTTGTCTCTCTCCTCTCCCCTCCCCTCCCCTTCTCTCTGTTTCTCTGTCCCTCTCTCATACTCTCTGTTTCTCTCTCCCCCTCCCTCCCTCTCTCTGTCACTCTGTCGCTCTGTCTCTCCCTCTCTGTCTCTCTCTGTCTCTGTCTCTCTGTCTCTGTCTCTCTGTCTCTCTCTCCCTCCCTTTCTCTCCCTCCCTCCTTCTCTCCTCTAAATTGATTGTCATCTCCATACAGATGATTCGAAAACTTACACATCCAATCTTCATCTCTCAGTGAACTCCAGTGGCTCTCTATCACCTCCAGGATCAAATATAAAATCCTCTGTTTGGTTTTTTAACGCCCCTTATAACCTGCTCCCCTCCTAAATTTCCAGTCTTCTCACAGTACCACCTTCCCCCCTCCCCCCATGCTACATACTATGGGATTCACTATACCACCTAGTTTCTCATTATACCATTTATAAGTTGGAGTCAAACAAGACAAATATCCTACAATATTTGAAGTAAATGATGAGATAAACCCTGATATATTAACCAGATAAGAATATGTCTTAATCAATTAATCAAAAACTTTAAACTAAGTGCAGAAAGTCCTTGAAAAGCTGTAGTGATGCTATGGAAATGTTTTGTATAGCTACACATGTACAACCTATATTGAATTACTTATCTTCCCATTAAGGGTGAGTGACAAGAGAGGAAGGGAAAGAATATGGAATTCAAAGTTTTAAAATAAAATGTTTAACTATATATATATATATATATATATATATATATATATATATATATATATATATATATATATATATATAGTTATTTTACATGTAACTGGGAAATAAGATATAAGGGCACTGGAGCATAGAGATCCACTGTGTCCTACTAGAAAGTCGGAGGGAGGATGGGGGAAGATATGGGAGAGAGCAGATTGGGAGAGGGGATATTCAGTGGGATCGATGTTTTGGGGGGGTGGGTAGAGGAAAATGGGGAGAAAATTTGTAACTCAAAATCTTGTGGAAATGAATAATATAAACTAAAAATAAACATAAAATTTAATTTAAAAAATTAAAAAAAAAAGAAAAACTGGAGTGATGACAGAAAGTCTGTTCTGACTGGATGAGGGACTAGCCCTGGGTGGGTGGCAGGAGCTAGTTCAGAACTCTGATGATTTGAAGGAAGAGCAGAGCAAAGGGAGAACATGGCAGTCAAGCCCCTGAGAAGTCAATCAATAAGAATTTGGAATCACTTGGAGTGGAGGGTGAGAAAGGGGGAGAGTGGAAAGAATGACTTGGCTTCATCTTCCTCCCCAACTTGACTAGAAAAGGACTTTGTGGATTGTGGAGGAAAAGTTTAGAGGATCTAGAATTTTCTTTGGGGTCTTAGAAACGTCCCCCAGACAATGGCAGCTGCTGACAAGGTTTATACTGGTAGATGATAGACTGGAAGCAATGACAAAGGGCAAATTCAAGGTTTGACAAAGATCCCACCAAAAATACCATTCTGCACATAATGGGAGGCAGCCAGGTGGCTCAGTGAATAGAGTGCTGGGCCTGAAGTCTGGAAGACCTGAGTTCAAATGTGACCTCAGGCATTCACAAGATATGATCCCGGGCAAGTCACTTAATCTCTGTTTGCCTTAATCTACTGGAGAAGAAAATTATAAACTATGCCAATAACTTTGCCGAGAAAACCCCATACAGGGTCACAAAGAGTTGGACACAACTGAACAATAACCTAAGGGAAATATGTTTTTAAAAATAATATTCCAATTATGTGTAAAGGCAATTTTTAACATTCATTTTTAAAATTTTTGAGTCTTAAATTCTCTCCCTTCTTCCCCTTCCCTGAAAAAAATAAAGAAAGTGAAAAATAGTATGGTTTGATCCACAATTCAGACTCCATCAATTCTTTCTCTGCATGTGGATATCATTTTTTATCATGAATCCTTTGCAATTGTCTTAGATTATTGTATTGCTGAGCATAGCTAAGTCTGTCAAAGTTGATCAGTGCACAATATTGCCATTACTGTCTTGTTCTCCTGGCTCTGCTCACTTCACTTTGCATCAGTTCATGTAAGTTTTCCCAGGTTTTCCTGAAATCATCCTGTTTGTCATTTCCTATAACATAATAGTATTCCATTACAATCATATACAAGAACTTGTTTAGCCATTTCCCAATTGATGAGCATCTAAGAGGAAGATCTTGAAGACTTCATCAAAATAATTTCTAAGAGTTGTGAGTTATCCCTTTGCCACATGCGGTCTCTAAACTTGAGACAATTTTCCCTTAAATTCTTTATGGAATGATGGGAAAGTGTGTCATAGACATGTAGAGAGGTTTGTACCAACTATGCCACCTTAGTAAACATTCATTTCTAAAAGTTAATTAAAATCTGCCTGAGTACTTGATACCAACTGATAATCATGGGGGAAAGCACACTGGTGGGAGTTCATTAGTTATCCTACTAGAAAAAACAATCCCTCTTCTCCCAGGACCAGCTAACCTTATGGGAATGAAGTAGTCATAGTCTTGGGACTGCAATCATCTGTGTCGGTGGGAGCTGAGATGAATCCGCAGAGTTTATCTGTGCTGCATAAGGACTTCATCTTCCACTTGGATCCTGCACTGGACATCTTCTAGGACAGTGACAAACACCTTTATCAAGCCTATACTTCCCTTATTTATACTTTATTTCATATTAATAATCACAAAGTCATCAAAAATATACTCTGTCAATTTCATCTTTCAAGGACTCTTGATTTTGATATGTGTGGGAGAAAACTTGTTGCAGGAGAGCCCTTACAATGTCCTTTTATGCTACTGACTCTAATTGTTTTATGGTAAACAAACAATAAAGGCAGTGGAATCATGTTCTCTACACTTTTTGGTCAATTAGAAGACTATAAATGTGTGGCATATGTTGGATCTGCCTGTTTACTTCTAAAATTTTCATCAAGGCATCATAATACACAGGAATGACTGCTACCTCTTGAGTCCAAGGACATGGGGTTAGAATGCTAACTTAATACCTGTGTGAACTCAGGTAAGTATTTTTTTCTTTTTTCTTTTTGGAGGGCAATTGGGGTTAAGTAACTTGCCCAAGGTCACATAGCTAGTTTTGGTATTAAGTGTCTGAGGCTGGATTTTAACTCAGGTCCTCCTGACTCCAGGTCCAGTGCTCTATTCACTGTGCCACCTAGCCGCCCCTCAACAAAGTTTTTTAATCTCTCTGGGCCTCAGTTTCCTTGCCTGAAAACGAGAGGATTATACTAGAAAACATCTAAGGTCACTCAGTTCTAAATCTATGTTGCAGAAACCTGTGTAGCTACCAGCCCTTCTTATGTACACTCCACCCCTGACCTAGAGCCGTTAGTATTCTATGCTACAGCATAGAAATCAGCAGTGAAATAAGTATTGATTGGTAAGTATTGATATAAGTCACCTCTGGATGAAGGGAACATGTACAGTGGAGATGAAGAATGTGGTACATTAGAATTCAAAGATAAAAAGGTAGTGCCCATATTGTCTAATTATTAAACTGTTTATTTTCGTATGGCTTTTGTCCTTAACAGGACTTTGTGGCAGTTTGTATATTCAGAGGCAAAAGGTGACTGTGGTCTGGCTCCTTGAGGGAAAAGACAATAATAACAACAATTCTCATATTTCTATAGTGCTTTAAGGTTAACAAAATGCTTCCCTCACAGTAACTCTTCAAGGTAGGGAACGCAATGACATCTGTTCTCATTTCAAATGTAGTATTTTTGTCCCTCTTTTAAACAGGCAAAATATATCACTTGGAAAAGTAGAGGGTTGGAGTACATGGCTATATGGTCGTGGAAACCATCTGGGGGTTTTATCTGTTTTAAGATCAATGTGAGTCAGCACTGAGGAAAGTTTACTGGACTTGGAACCAAGAGAGAGTGGGATTCGAGCCGAATTTCAGGGCTCCCCCCGCCCTGACTTGGCCAATCACTTAATCTTCTCAAAATAAATGCTCTATAACTCAGCTATTTGTTGAAAACTCTGGCAGTTAGGTAGCCAAAGGGATGAGTGCTGGGCCTGGAGTCAGGAAGGGGAAAGAAGAGGGGAATAAGTATTTATTAAGTCTTTGCAATGTGCCAGGAACCATGCTAAGCCCCTTATAAATATTATCTCATTTGATACTCACAATAGCCTTCCTTGTAAAGTAGGTTCCATTATTGACCCCATTTTACAGATGAAGAAGGTGAGGCAGACAGAAGATCCAAACCCCTGCATACTCTACACCCCAGGCAGTCTGGATTACTACCAACCCCTCAAAAATGGTTCTGTGTGCTCCTGCCTACCGTGTCTTTGCTTACCATATCTGCTTTCAGGGCCTTGCCTTCCCTCCCCACTCTAAATTCTCACCTACCTCTTAAAGTCCCACTCTAGTCCTGCCCAAAGGCTACCTTGTCCTCTTATTGCCATTTAATGACAGACTTTGTCCTGGTACTTTCCCCTTAACTTCTATGCCTTCTTTCCTTGCATCTCTCTCTAATGCACTTACCAAGTGATATTGTGTATTATTAGTTGGTCTCCCTGTGATCATACGGTCATATAATTTAGGGATGGAAGGGACCTTAAGGATCCTTCAGTCTAACCCCTCTTATTTGACAGAAGAGCAAACTACTACCATATGACTGGGAACCATAGAACACCACAATCACAAAGGAATCGTAGTTGTGGGTGACCAAAAGTGTCATGTAAAACCTCATGGTGGTTACAAGCATATTATCAACGATGACTTGTGTGTAAGTAGTGGTGTAAAATATACCATTAAGGATATGTACAAACAGAAAAAGGAGTGGGCCATTCATATATCAAGGGTGAAGAATGGTACAACTGCCCTGATATTCACAACAGATGAAAAAGAACTATATGGCACATTGTTTATGTCCTCTATGGACAGAGCCATAACTAGAGTAGGGCAACTGGCACTTTGCTCCAGGGAGGGCAATTTAAAGGGCACCAGCAGCACCATAGGGCTGTTTCTTCTCCTGCCTGCCCTGCCCCATAGCAGTACTACAGATGGCCTAGAATGTTTCCTCTTTTGTGACTAGTGCTGCCCATACCAAGGCACCTCACCCTAGGTGAGCCTGTCACTATCTCCGCCCCCACACCTTGCCTCAGGTTTAGAAATTGCTAGCTATGGTTTTGTCTGTAAAGAAGTTCTGGAGGGGCATGGGTTAGACTTGCATAGGAGGGGAAGGCATGGATGAGTCTGCCATTTTGATTAATGAAGTAAATGTTTACATAAATGAAATAATATATGGAGGTAATATGGTTCTTCATATAATTATTAATAGTTCTTTCTTGAATAGTCAGTATTGGGTGTTGGGGAAGAGACTCACTAATATATTGTTGGTCAAGCTGTGAATTGGTCCAACATTAAACAATTTGGAATTATGCTAAGAAAGTGACTAAAATATCTATACCATTTGATTCAGAGGTCTTCTATGCTCAGAGGCATATACCAATGATGGAATCCTAATAAAGCTGCCCCTAGCCCCAATATTCTAGCTTCACTATAGGCCCCACTGTACCTACCTAGCCACCCCCTAGCCCACAATGTCCTAACTTCTTCACATATGCCTCACTGCTTACTGGAACAACAGGTGTGTCCCTGAACTCTTAGCTCGCACAGAAAAAGCAAGTGTGTCCATGTGATGGGAACCTAGCTACTGCCTCTACCTAGTCACTGCCCCCAGACCCATTCCCACAGAAACAGGTGTGTTCTTGTACTCAATCACAACCACATCATCCATCTAACCCAAGACAGGACCACAATACCTTTCTCTCTTGACCAGACAGGAACATAATAGCTAGCCAACTGGAGGGCAGTGTGACCAGAATGTTTAACCATTGAATCATAGATGGGACCCCTCCTCCATTATCTAATCCATTAACAAACTCCTCTTGCCTTTTTAATATTAATCATATTTCTTTATTCTATGTAAATTTTGATTATGTAATGACATCTTTAGCCTATAAAAATCCATCTTGCTTTCTCTGAAGTTGCTTGTTCCTCTTGGAATTTAGCCCGCTTCATGTGAGGCGTCAATCTCAATAAATGCCTAAACTTGAATTAGAGGTGGTGTGACTGAATTCTTTGAGAGGGTTCCACCACAATACGACATGACACACCAACAGTTTTTGGGCTGGCAGAGCCGCAACCTCAACACCTCCAATGAGATCAAAGATAAGAAAGGTCCAGTATAAACTACAACATTTGTAGCAGTGCTTTTTGTAGAAGCAAAGAACAAGAAACAAAATAGATGCCCTTCAGACTGGGGGAGGACCAAACCAACTCCTAGTCTGTGAACACAATAGAATATTACTTCACTGAAAGAAACAATGAATATGAAGAAAACAAGGAAGTATGGGAATACTTGTATGAAGTCATCAGAACCAGGAAAACAACATATCAAAACAGAGTAAGTGGAAAGAGCAATGGTAAGAACAATCAAAATGGAATACCATGATATTATCTTGAGCAAGCTCAGCCCCGAAGAAGAGACACGAGAAGGTAACTTCTCTCCTTTCCCGTTTTCCCTGCCCCACGTCTTTGTAGAGGTGTAGGTCTGTGGGTATAGGACATTGTGCATTACATCAAACTTTTTTGGAATGTTGGTTCGTTTTGATTAATTTTTTTCCTTCCTTTCAAAAATTTTAATTATGAGGCATGGTCCTTTAGAAGGAGTTGGAGAGGGAGGATACAGGGGAAAATGCAGGTGGTGTAAAAAATAAAAGATTGTGATAAAACAATTGTTCCCTGATGTCACTTCATGGTAAAGAAGTGCCCCTGAGTTCTCAAAGATTGTCTGCTAATGTGTAGGAGGGTTGTCATCAGGAGAGGGGCCAGCTGTGCCAGGGAGACCTGAATTGCACTTCCTCATGGCATGCAGGTAACTCAAGGTATTTCATATAATCATAGGATCACAGAATCGAAAAGTTGGAAGGGACCTAAGTAGCCATCGAATCCAACTCATACACCAAAGGAATCCTCACTATATCTTATTAGACTGGTCATCCAGTCTCTGCCTGAAGACCTCCAAGAAAGAAGAATCTAGCAAACTCTGAAGACACATCATTCCCTTTTGTTGTTCTTTAGTCATTTTCAGTCCTGTCCGAAGGTCACTTCATTGTCTACTACAGACAGTTGTTTTTTAATTCTTTTAAGACCCAGCTCAGGTTTCATTTCTTCCCTGAAATCTTTCCTGATTTTCTGCAGTTAAAAGGAGTCTTTCCTTCTTGGATCTCTCAGGTTACTTTGTTTAACCTCTACTAGATTCTTCATCATTTTCTGACTTGTATTATAGTTGTGCAAATTAAAAATTTATCATTGTTATTATAATAATAATACCATTTATGGTTTGCAAAACAATTTACAAATATCTCGTTTAGCCTTATAATAATAGTAATAGCATTAAACGTTCAGTCATTTCTATCATGTCTGACTTTCTGTGACACCATTTGGGATTTGCCATTTCCTTCTCTAACTCATTTTACAGATGAAGAAACTGAGGCAACCAAGGTTAAGTGTCTTGTCCAGGGTCATGAAGCTAATAAGCGTCTGAGGCTGGATTTGAATCCAGATGTTCCTGACTCCAGGACCAGTGCTCTATCTTCACCACCTTGTTTGTCTCAGTTTTTTTTAATCACTAAAATGAGCTGGAGAAGGAAATGGCAAACCACTCCAGTATCTTTGCCAAGAAAACCCTAAATGGAGTTATGAAGAGTCAGACACAACCGGAATGACTGAACAACAATGACAAAGCATTATGTAGCACTTTACAAATACCATCTCATGTTATCTGCAGTGAGAAATAGCTAGCATTAGGTAGGGCCATGAGGTTTACAAAGCCTTCTACAAATAATACCTCATTGCATGCTCACAACAACTTGGCAGGTAGGTACTACTGTTATCTCTATTTTGCAGATGAGGAAACTGAGGAAGACAAAGGTTAAAGGACTGGCCAAAGGTCAAATATAGTTTACAAAGAGTCTTGACAACTACCTTCTCCCTTGGGGATTAGTTTCCTCATCTCTAAAATGGGTATGAGGATCTTTGCTTTGTCTGTCTCCCAGGACTGTTGTAGATCTCAGGGAGATGAACATAGGTCATATAGTCAGGTGTATACATGTCTCATCCATGTGCTTGACCATAAGCTCCTTAGGGGGGGATGCTGTGGCATTTTTGATCTTTGTATTTCCCATGTGGAACATACTGGACATAGTAGTTGCTTAATAATTCTGGATAGTATAGTGGGTGTTTTAATAAAATAATGTGGCATTGAATTTAAATGAACTGGCTAGAGTTATGTCTCTAGGCTGAGCTCCCCAAGGGGAGAAGGGAGCTTCCCCTCCTTTCCTAGTCTGAATTTGAATGGATGTTTAGCAATTATTTGTTGAAGTAAATTGCTGTATAAGTGGATAAGTCATTTCCCTCTTGAATCTCAGTTTCTTCCACTGTAACTTGGGAGAGTTCAGTTCAGTTCACCAAACATTTATTAAACACCTACTATGTGTAAGATAGCTAAGAGAGCAGCTAGATGGCACAGCGAATAGAGTGTCAGGCTTGAATTCAGGAAGACTTATCTCCTTGAGTTCAAATCCGGCCTCAGACACTTTTTTTTTGCCTTTTGGAGGGTAGTTGGGGTTGAGTAACTTGCCCAAGGTTACACAGCTAGTTTGTGTGTGTGTGTGTGTGTGTGTGTGTGTGTGTGTGTGTGTGTGTGTGTAAGTGTCTGAGGCCGGATCCGAACTCAGGTCCTCTTGATTCCGGGGCCAGTGCTTTACTCACTGCGACACCTAGCCGCCCTCTTCAGACACTTATTAACTGGGCAAATCACTTAACCCTGTTTGCCTCAGTTGCCTCATCTGTAAAATGAACTGGAGAAGGAAACGGAAAACTACTCCAGTATTTCTGCCAAGAAAACCCCAAATGGAGTCACCAAGAGTCAGACATAACTGAAACTACTCAACAACAAGAACAATAATGTGAAAGGTGCTGTGCTAAGCACTGAGAATTCAGAGAAACAGAAAGAATGATCCCACCCCTCAAGGGACTTACGTTCTACTGGGTGGGAGATGAGTCAAAAACACCACAGGTAAAATGTCTGTACCAAGTAATGTTAAGTAATTTAAAGAGAGAGAGAGAGAGAGAACTTGGGACTAGGGAGAGTATCAGGAAAGGCTTCTAGGAGTTGGAATTCTGTCAGGCAAGTCAACAAACATTTATTAAATGCCCACAAGTCAAAAGATCGCTCCTGCTCACAGGGAACTCACAGTCTATTGGGAGAGATAACATGCAAACAGCTATGTCCAAGCGAAATAGATAGAGGATAAAACAGATAAAAGCAACAGAGGGACCATAGCCTTCTTAAGGGGAATCAGGAAAGGAAAAAGTGAAATTTTAGTTAAAACTTGAAGGAAGCCAGGAGGCAGAATTGAAGAAGGAAAATTTCAGGCATGGGAAACAGCCAGGGGAAAGGCACCATGCCTAGAGCAGTAAGAAGGCCTGAATTACTGAATTAGAAGGTGTATGGGGCTAAAGGGAAGGTATAAGAATACCGGCAAGATAGGAAGGGGACCATGTTGGAAAGATTCCTTTGAATGCCAAACAGAGGATCCTGGAAGTAATAAGGAGCTACTGGAGTTTTTGGAATGGATTGTGACATGATCAGACCTGTACTTTAGGAAGATCAATTTGACAGCAGAGTGGAGATCCTTGCCATCTTTTCTTAAGACCATTAGCTATACAACTGTCCAGGTGTCAGGAGATGAAGGCCTGCACCAGGGTGGTAGCAGTGTTGGAGAAGAAAAGAGAGCACATGGGAGAGATAGCAACAAGGTAAAATCAATGGCACTTGGCAACTGATTGGATATGGGAAGTGAGAGAGAGAGAGAACCAAGAGTTGAGGATGACACTGGGTTGAAAGCCTGGGCAATTGGAAAGATGGGTGTTCCCCTCCACAGTAATAAAGAAGTTTGAAATGCCATAGGGTTTTGGGGAAAATAATGGGTTCAGTTTGGGGAATGGAGGCAACCAACTTTAGATGGCCTTTTCAAAAAGTTTAGTCACAAAAGGGAGAGAAGATAAAGAGTCATCATGGGGATGGGTGGTTTGTTTGATTTTTTTTTTTTTTTGGACAGTTAGGGTTAAGTGACTTGCCCAAGGTCACATGGCTAGTTTTTGTGTTAAGTATCTGAGGCTGAATTTGAACTCAGGTCCTCCTGACTCCAGGGCTGGTGCTCTATTCAGTGTGCCACCTAGCCACCCTGTTTCACACGGGGCAGGGTAAAGGAAGAGATAATTTTGGAAGGAATATTAGTGATGTGAGATGAGAAGAGAAAAGGGAGCTCTACTTGGCTGGTTTAGGTTTTTCTGTGAAATATGAGGCAAGGTTCTCAACTGAGGGGGGACAGGGGAGGCATGAGAGGTTTGAGGGGGGATTTGAAAATATGACTGCAGAGTGTGGGATAGTGAATCAATTACGGAGGTGTAAAAGGATTGCCTTGCTGCAGTGAGGGCTCAGTTGAGATTCTGTAATATAAATTTGTAATGGACCCAGTCAGCAAGGTTTCATGATTTTCTCCATCTTTTCTTAGTGAATGGGAGGGAAGGCAGCTGACAGATGGTGAGAGTATTCCAAAGCAAAGCAATAAACATTTATTAAGTGCTTGCCATGTGTCAGGCCCTGTGGTAAGTGCTGATGATACAAAGAAAAGGAAAAACAGCCTCTGTCCCCATGGAGCTTACATTTTAATGAGGGAAGATGTCATACAAAGGGGAGCTGAGAAATGGCTAGGAAAGGAGGAATGGGGGTCAGGTACCCACAAGGGACATGGTGTTGAAACCCAGCAGGTCAGAAGCAGAGTCAGGAGGGAAATGAAAGCTGTCCCATCTGGGGCCCTCCCCAAAATGGAGGACATGGGAGGAACTTTCTAATGAGAGAAAAGGCTTGGCAGGGCAAGATTGTACTAAAAGTGCAAGGGACTGAGAGATGAAAACAGAGAGGAATTGAACTAAATCACCAAGAGGTCAAAATGGGGAAGGGAGGAAAGTGTAGCTAGCACAGGAATGATGTCCTGGGAAAGAACTGCAGGTTGGAGGGATGGGAAGTAGTGGGGAGGCTGAAAAACAGGATTTGAGATTACAAGGCAGAGGATGAGGTAGAATGACAACAGATTGTGACCAGATAAAGGAATTTCTGAGCTCTAAGAGTTGGAGGAGAGGAAGGAGGGTATTCCAGACTTGGAAGATGACCCATGCAAAAAGATAGGGACAGGAAACGCCTTATTGTGGCTGAGGAACAGCTAGCTAGCTAATTTAACTGGAATGGAGAGTGTATAAAGGGAGATATTAAATCAAATTAGTAATATAAATGGGAATCATATTATGGAGGGCTCTAGCTGCTAACCTAAAGCATTTGTATTTTCTCCTAGAGGCAACAGGGAGCCCTTGTGGGGAAGCATTGATGGGTAGACCTGTGTTTTTGGAATATCATTTTGACTCCTATATAGAATATGGACTGGAGATGAGGAGAGAGGGGAAACAGAGGAAACAATTTAGAGACTATTGAAGTAGTCCAAGTGAAAGATAATGGTGACCTGAAGCAAGGTGGAAGGGATATGAGAGGCAAGAATGAGATAGATTAAAAAGATGTTGTGGAAGTAAGATGGGCAAACATTGATAACTGATAAGATATGGTGGGGGTAGGGGAATGATGGAGAAGGAAGGGTCAAGGATGACCATAAGATCCCAAAGCTGGGCTCCTGGAAGGATTGTGGTGTTCTCAACATAAAGAGAAATGGAAGTTTAGAGGAGGGAAGCTTTTCGGAGAGAATATAAGGAGTTCTGTCTTGGATGTATTGAATTTGAGATAGAGGTTGGAATAGAAATGAGAGCTAGATAGATACATATGGGAGTCATCTGCAGAGAGATGATCATTGAACTCATGAATGCTGATGAAATCACCAGAAGAGGGGAGAAAAGGGCACAGAACAGAGCTTTAGGAATGCCCACATTTAGTGGGCAGGAACAAGGTGGTGATTCAGCAGAAGAGACAATAGGAGGACAACTAAGAGAAGTCAAAACCATGGAAGCCAAAGCAAGAAAAACATCCAGGAGGATATTTTGATTCAACAGAGTCAAAAGATTTAGTGAGGTCAAATGGCAATGAGTTTGGAGGAAAGGTCATTGGATGTAGCAGTTAAAAAAAATAATGGTAACCTTGGAGAGAGTTTTGGAGTAGGTGGTGTCAAAGATCCTGTCAGTCACTCAATAAATATACATATCAGACTCTTACTACATGCCAAGTAAGTACTGGGGATACAAGAGGCAAAAGACAGCCCCTTCCCTCAAGGAGCTTACAATTTAATGGAGGTGGAGAAAAAGCAAACAAGTCTGTGTAAGCATACTATATACAAGATCAATAGAAATAAATCAAAGGGAAGGAACTAGAATTAAGAGGAGTTGGGAAAGGTTTCCTTTAGAAGATGTGATTTAGGGCGGCTAGGTGGCACAGCGAGTAGAGCGTCGGCCCTGGAGTCAGAAGGACCTGAGTTCGGATCCGGCCTCAGACACTTAATGCACACAAACAAAAAAAAAAACCTAGCTGTGTGACCTTGGGCAAATTACTTAACCCCAATTGCCCTCCAAAAAGCAAAAAAACAAAAGAAGATGTGATTTAAGGGGGAACTTAAAGGAAGCCAGGGAAGCCAAGAAGCAGAGATGAGAAGGGAGAAAATCGGGGAACACGCCACAGAAAATGTTCAGAGCTGAGAGATTGGGCATCCGGCTCTGATGTTTTACATTCTAAAGTCTCTTCAAGCTTGATTTTTCTTCTATTTTTACTAAGGCAAAACATTCCCTCTCTTTGGACCTCAGTTTCCCCATTTATAAAATCCTGGCATTGGGCTAGATGACCTCTAATCCTATTCCAGCACAAACAAGCTATTTTCTAAGTTAGACCATCCTGTACTCTAATGTCCCTTCCAGTTCTGACATTATGGGATTCTCCTTGGCCTGCCAACTCTATGAGCAATGAGTTCTTGAAAATTTCTTCATAAACCCAGACACCTCCTCCCTGAGCCTGTTTATCTGCCTTGAATTCTCTTAGACCAGTTCCTTTGGGGAAGAAATTGCTCCAGAATTGGCTTCTAAAAAAAAGTGGCTCCTTATCCTTCGTTTAGCCTGCTGCTCTCCCAAGGGTCCCAGGGGAAAAAGGAATTATCTAGATAACTTGTCTTTGGCCCTTATCCATTCTCTCTAGATTTCCCATACAGTTCAATATTAACGAGGTAGGATATTATTGCTGTTGTTGTGTTATTACTACGCTTTATAATTTGCTTAGGGACCTCACAGCTATGCCGTCTATAAATTAGGCATAATAATTCTTTTTTTTTTTTTTTAGACGGGGGAAGGCAAGGCACTTGGGAGTAAGTGACTTGCCCAAGGTTACACAGCTAGTTAAGCATCAAGTGTCTGAGGCTGGATTTGAACTCAGGTCCTCCTGACTCCAGAGCCAGTGCTCTATTCACTGTGCCACCCAGCTGTCCAAGCATAATAATTCTAGCCTTGCCTAGTAGACGGGGCACTAGATTTGCAGTCCAAAGAACTCTAAATTCCAGATCTGCTACTTACTAATACTTGTGTGTGACCCTGGATAAGTCACTTCCCTCTTAGGGTCTCATTTTCCTCCTCTGCAAAATGAGAGAACTAGACTAGCTGATCTCTATCTCCCTGGTTTGTTGTATGGATAAGAGATAGGTGACAGTTTATCCAAGGTCATGCTGAAAGTAAGTGGCAAAGCTCAGATTTGAAGCCAGACTTCCTGACTCCCCAGAAAAGTCTCTTTTCAGTACACCTCCTTGCCTTTTAGGATGGACCTCTCCAGAGTCATCCCCAGGGTTGGGGGACAAGGTCTTTTGGAGAGAACAGATGGACTCTGTTCAAGTGTGGTTGCCATAGCCCTTCTAGGACTGAGGGAGCCATAGGAGAGGAGGCCATGTGGGCTAATAGACTCTGAAAGCTTCAGATGTCATATTAGTAGAGGCTGGCCAACCACCAATCCCCTGTCACCACATTCCAACAAACCAGTCCTGTAATGACTCTCATTACAGGCCCTGAAATTACACCCTTGGGCAATATTACTGAGGGAGGTCACCTCCAAGGCCTTCTTGTTTGTCACAAGGTTATGCAACAAGCTGTACCCTTAGCCAGGTGTTCCTAGGACCTTTGTTCATCTGGTCTTATTTTCCTCTGTAGGCTCTCACTACTGTATTCCAGAGGCTCCACCCCCACCTCCTCCAGGAAGCCTTCCTGGACTATCTTGGCCTTCACTGAGCTCTACTTTCTCTGTTCTCCTATTCCCCCTTGCCATCTTCAGCCCTAATTCAGCCTTTAGAATTATGAAACATCATAGCTGAGAGGGAACTTTGAGCCATAAAATGTCAGAGCTGGAAGAGCTCTTGACACACAGAATATAGAGAATATAAAAATACAATATAATCAACACCAGAAGGGAATTTAGGACATGGAGAGTCAGAAGGGACATTAAAGGTCTTCTAAACCACCCTTCTCCTTTTTTAGACAAGGAATCTGAGATTCAGACAGGCAAAAGGACTTGCTAAAAGGTCATATAGGTAGGAAAAAGCAGAGCTGGGATTTGAATACAGGTCTTCTGGGGCAGCTATGTGGTGCAGTACAGAGTGCTGGGCCTAGAGTTAAGAAGACTTGAGTTCTAATCCAGCCTCAGACACGTATGAATTGTGTGACCCTGGGCAAGTCACTTAACTCAGTTTGCCTCAATTTCCCCATCTGAAAAATAAACTGAAGAAGGTAGTGGTAAACCATTCCAGTGTCTTTATACCCCAAATGGGGTCACAGACAGACACTACTAAAACAATTCAACAACACTTTCCAATTTTAGTCCATTGCTTGACACATAAATGCTCATTAGACTTTCTGATGGACTAATAGCATTAAACTCACCTCTCCTCTCCTGCCAGGGTCTTAGTCCATCAAAGAGATATTGCTTACATAGGATCAGCCATTTCCCCCTAATATGTCCCTTAAAGGCACTTACCCACAAAGCAATGTTTGGAGTTCCATTGTGGGAGGGCATGTGGGTTAGTGAAAATGATAATGATACCATGTTTACAAGGGTATGATGCTTGGTGTTTCCAAAGCATGTTATAGCTTACAAAGGACTTTCAGTAGGGTTACCTATAAAGATTACATACCCGGGTACATACCAGAAATAGTGATAGGTGACATAAACAAAGAGAGGAAAGACACTGTTCTAGGCCCATCTTTCCACATTTGTCACTGGCTTACAGAACTGTCAATTGACATTAGACTGGACAGTGTCCTAGGTTCTTTCTGCTACTCCATGACTGGCAGTCAACAGATGGGCTTGATGGTGCCATTTCTGTGTTACCTTGGACAAATCAATGGACTTGTCTGGACAAGAGAACAAGTTCCTTGAGGATTTTTGTTGTTGTTGTTGAGTAATTAAATCATGCGTCACTCTATGTAACCCTTGTGGATTATATAGTCTAGTAGGGAGATAAGATACAGAGATAACTGTCACATACAATATTACATGATAAGTGCATCAGAAATCCAAAATCAAATATTAGACAAGATTCTGGGAGAAAGTGCTTACTGACTAGGGGGATGAGAAGTGGCTTCAGGAAGGAGGTAGCATTTGAGTTGACCTTTCAAAATGGGTTAGGAATCTAGCAGGTGAAGAGAGGTGGGCAAAGGATCAGAGGCAAGAAATAACTGTGTATGTGTGCTCAGGAATCAGAATATTTCAATTTGGCTAAGGTGTAGAGTGTATGAGATAAAGTTTGGTCTAGTACCATATTGCTGCATTCAGAATCTGTTTGGGCCCATCATCTATTCAAAACTACTTTTCATGACCCAGCAATACTACTGTTGTTCAGTTGTGTCCAACTCTTCATGACCCCATTTGAGGTTTTCTTGGCAAAGATACTGGAGTAGTTTGCCATTTCCTTCTCCAGCTTATTTTACAAATGAGAAAACTCAGGCAAACAGGTTAAGCCACTGACTTGTCCAGGGTCACAAGGTAGTAAGTGTCTGAGGCTAGATCTGAACTCGGAAAGATGAGTCTTCTTGACTTCATGCCCTCTACTCTACCCACTGAGCCACCTAGCTGCCCAACGCTACTTGGCCTCTACAACAAAGAGATGAAAGGAGGAAAAGAACGCTTATGTACAAAAATATTCATAGCAGTTCTTTTATGGTGGCAAAGAACTGGAGACTAGTGGAGTGTACCCGTTACTGAAGGAATGGCTGAACAAATTATGGCTCTGAATATAATGGAATACTATTGTGCTATAAAAAATGATGAAAGGGAAGTTTTCAGAGAAATCTGAGGAGACTTACACGAACTGATGCAGAGTGAAGTGAGTAGAAACAGGAAAACAGTTTATACAATAGTTACAACGTTGTAAAGAAAAACAAAAAGCCTGATCAAAACAAAACAAAACTAAAAAAATCTGATCAATGCAATGACCGACTATGATTCCAGAGGACCAATACTCAAACATTCTACTTAACTCCTGATAGAGGGGTGGATTGAAGGTGCAGAACGAGACATATATTTTTTGGACATGGTCAATGTGGAAATTTGTGGGGAGTGGGGAGGGAAGAAGAAGGAGGTGGAAGATAGAGAAAACAGATTTTTTATTCATTTAAAAAACAAAAAGCTATTTTTCACAAGCCCTCTGGCCATACAAAGGCAAAAGGACATTAGCATAAAACAGAATACAAGGTAAATAAGTAGGTTTTAAAATAAACATCAGGCACCCTATGGCTCATTTCCTCAAAATATCTCCAACCACACTTCCAGGATGTTAAAGTCCACTGGTCTCTGAAGAACTCAACAATGCAAACTAAAGAACAGGAAAAAAAAATGTTAATGACTTGCTCTGCAGACTATGCAGCAGTTTCAATGTTTGGGACTGGATTATCTCTTGACCCAGGCACAATGAGACCTTAGACTTTTATGGGTGCTACTTCCCAAGTGAACAGGGTGTAGTGTCAATGCGGAAATGGTATGGGTACTTTAATATTTGAAAGGGCATGAATGTGTAGAGAAAACCAAGTGCTAACCCAAAAAGAGTAAGACTCAGCCCCGAGAATGCCCCCTGGCTTTCTATCCTTGTTTCTTCCTCACTTTCTGTCTCTTGCTATCTGGCTCTGGCTCGTTATCTTTTCCCCTGGCTAGGAGCCTTTGTGGCTCGAAACTTTCCCAGCTCTCATCTTTCATCAACCGTCCATCCAACTTTCCTTGGGTGCCCTACAAACACCCTAAGCCAAGCAGAATCCTAACCACAAGGTTGATGCAATCCTTACATCCAGGCGCCAGGTATCCCTAGATCTGGGGGCAAATCAAAGCTGTGCTGGAAGCATGTATTACTGGGAGTGGCAGTTTCCATTACACTGGAAGGGTAGAATGGTGCCAGACTGTGGACAGCTTTGAATGTCAGCCAAATCTTTCTTTTTAAAAAAATTTAATATTTTATGTTCCCCCAATTACATGTAAAACAATTTTAATATTCATTTAAGCATTTTTTTACTTCCAAATTCTTTCCCTTCCCCTTTCTCCAACTTCTCCCCTTCCTTCCTCTTCCTCCTACCCACCCCACTCCCCTTCACCTTCATTGAGAAGGAAATCAATTCCATATAGGTTATACATGTGTAGTCATGGAAAACAAATTTCCCTGTTGTGTTGTGAAAGAAAATAAAGACAACCTCCCCCCCGCCTGCCCCGCCACAAAACCCTAAGAAAAATAAAGCAAAAACATGCTTAGATCTTCATTCAGTTCTAACAGTTCTTTGAAGATGGACAGCACTTTTAATAAGTCCTTCAGATTTGTCTTGAATCATTTTGTTGCTGAGAATAGGTAAATTATTCACAGTAGATCATCATATAATATCACTGTGACTGTATACAATATTCTCTTGATTCTGCTCTTTTCATTTTCCATCAGTTTATTGTAAATATTTCCAGGTTTTTCTGAGAGTATACTGCTCATCATTTCTTTTTTTTTTTTTTTTGGTGGGCAATTGGGGTTAAGTAACTTGCCCAAGGCCACACGGCTAGGTTTTTTATTTGTGTGTGCGTTAAGTGCCTGAGGTCGGATCCGAACTCAGGTCCTTCTAACTCCAGGGCTGACGCTTTACTCACTGAGCCACCTAGCCGCCCCGCTCATCATTTCTTATAGCACATTAGTATTCTAACACAATCATACACAACTTGTTCAGTTATTCCCCACTTGATGGACATCCCCTTGATTTCCAATTCTTTGCCACCACAAAAAGAGCTGCTATAGATATTTTTGTATATATAGGTCCTTTTTCTTTTTGTTTCTTATCTCTTTGAGATACAGACTTAGTAGAAGTATTACTCCATCAGAGGGCATACACAGTTTTGTAACCCTTTGGGCATAGTCCCAAATTGCTCTACTGAATGGTTAAATCAGTATACAACGTCATCAATGGTGCATTAGTGTCTTAATTTTCCCACATCTCCTCTAAGATTTGTCATTTTCCTTTAATGTCATATTAGCCAATCTGATAGATGTGGCATGGTAGCTCAGAATTGTTTTAATTTGCATTTTTCTAATCAATAGTGATTCAGAGCATTTTTTCATATAGCAAAAATTTTCTTAAGATGATTCAAAGGATGAGAGCTTCTAGAGTTAGAGATGACCTTGGAGGTCATCTAGTCCAGTGGTTCTCAAACTTTCCAGTGAACCAATTTTGAACCCAGGCCCAATTCCAAATCCAATGTTTTTCACTGTGTTGTGGAGACACATTTTTTAAAATAACATTTTTTCCCAATTACATCTAAAGACAATTTTAAGCATTCATCTTTTTAAAATTTTGAGTTCTAAATTGTCTCCTTTCTCTTTCCCTTCCCTCCTCCCTGAGATGGTAAGAAATTTGATATGGGCTATACATGAGAAGACAGAGACCAAAAGAAAAAATAACCCATAAAAAATAAAATGAAAAATAGTATGCTTTGATCTGCATTCAGACTCCATCAGCTCTTTCTCTGGAGGTAGCATTTTTCATCATGAGTCCTTTGGAATTGTCTTGGATCATTGTATTGCTGAGAAGAGCTAAGTCATTCACAGTTGATCATCATACAATATTGCTGTTATTGTATACAATGTTGTCCTGGTTCTGCCCACTTCACCTTGCATCAGTTCATATAAGCTTTAAAGACAAAATCGAGAGGGTCAGTTGTGACAGGCTTTGGAACCAATTAGGATTACAGAATATAAAAAATGGAAATAACCTCAAAGAGCTAATGGATGGATGTCTCTACACATTCACGCCCTTTCAAATATTAAAATACTAACCTCAACCCATACTAGAATAAGGCTCTTCTTTACAATATAGCTCACAAGGTGTGGCTATTGTGTAACCAAGGTTTTTAAGTCTAGACATTCATATAAGACAGTCATTGGCTGAGAGAATGATGACTCCCCACTGCTTGCCTACATTGATGTTGGAGTTTTTGAAGCTAATAGTATTGTTGGTTTTGGTTGTTTTTCTAAACCAACCTTCTTTCTTTCTTTCTTTCTTTCTTTCTTTCTTTCTTTCTTTCTTTCTTTCTTTCTTTCTTTCTTTCTTCCTTCCTTCCTTCCTTCCTGCCTTTCTTTCTTTCTTTCCATTGCTTTTTGGAGGGGGGAGGGCAGAGTAATTGGGGTTAAGTGACTTACCCAAGGTCACACTGCTAGTATTAAGTGTCTGAGGCTGGATTTGAACTCAGGTCCTCCTGCCTCCAGGGCTGGTACTCTATTCACTGTGCCACCTAGCTGATCCATCCAAACCTTTTTTCTCTCTCACTCTCTCGCTCTCTTTTTTAAAATAAACTTTAAGAATTAGCTGTGTATGCTAAATAACTATGACTAAACGTTGAATATCAGTTCTATTGGCTGGTTTTTCTTCATATCTCAGTGTGGTGCTAAATCTTCTTTATAACTAGAAGCATTGTGTGTGCTGACAGTGGAGGCTGGAAATTGGAACTGTGCTCAGCAATCTTCATTCCTATTTTGAGAAGAAGACACACCAGGATCCAGACTCTCCAGGGAGAGAGACCCATGGAAAGACAGAACAGATGTTGGAAGGCAGACATGTAGAAGAAATAAAAAGTCCTTGATTTACAGCTTAACTGCCCTGGAGACTTTAGGGAATTTTGCCTTGGGTGAGTTTGAGGCATCTCTTTCTTGGTGAAGCCAAGATATTTGCTCCCAGTGGAAGATCTCATTTGCTCTATATATTTTTGGCATATTGCAATCTGTATAATTTCTATTATTTCTTTTTCCTATTCTCTTAGATAAATGGATTTACTTGTTGCTTGTCCTTGTTTCTCAAAGAGGACCATGACATCAGGTAGATGATGCCATGACATGCAAGTGAATTGGACTAAAGTGAGAGAGGGCTGTGGAAGGTCAGCAGCCTCACTTTCTCTTCCAGAGACATCTGGGGTCAGTGGCAAGACATAGATTAGGAAGACTAGAGATGGCCCTAGATGCATTGGAAGACCTTGGCCTTTTTAAGCTAAGGTCTTTTTAACAGGTCTCAGTTCGACTGAGGTAATACCCATTCAGTGATTAAGGCTAGGTAAGAAATGAGGCAGAGAATGACCTCTTATGTAGTAAAAAAAAAAAATCAATCTAGGAGGGAAAGACCCTCAGGGTTTCTCAAAGAGATAGCAGAACAACAAAAAATAACATTTATAATGGTCTTTTGTGTAATTAGCATTTAGTAGGAAGTAGTTAAGCTTGTGAAGACCTGTATGAAATGAACAGAAGCAAGAGAACAATTTACAGAGTAATTAAAACATTATAAAGAAAAAACAACTTTAAAAGACTCAAGAACACTAATCAATACAATGAACAATCACATCTGATGATGGAGCAAACTTGTTCAGTCGTTGCAGTCGTGTCTGACTCTTTGTGACCCCATTTGGGGTTTTCTTGGCAAAGATATTGGACTGGTTTGCCATTTCCTTCTTCAGCTCATTTTCCAGATGAGGAAATGGAGGCAAACAGGATTAAGTGATTTGCTCAGGGTCAAACAGCTAGTAAGAGTCAGAGGTCACATTTGAATTCAGGAAAATGAGTCTTACTGACTCCAGGTTTGGCACTCTACCCACTGTGCCACCTAGCTGTCCCCAATGAAGCAAGTTATCATCCTCCTGCTAGTAGAGAAGAGAGGAATCAAAGAGTCAGAATGAGATATGCATTTTCAGATATGGCCAATGTGTGAACTTGTTTTACTTTAATATGCTGATTTGACAGAAGGGATTTTTTTTAATGATTGTCTATTAATTTTATGCTACCCAAATTGTCCATTTTATCTTCTGTGATCTTATCTATCCCTTGTTTGGCTAAGATTCTTGAAATATGATGTCTAGGTTCTAGGATCATGATTCTCAGATAGTCCAATAATTCTTAAAGTTTCTCTCCTCAATTTATTATCTAGGTCAGTTTTTTTATTAGGTATTTTACATTTTCTCCAGTTTTTTTTTTCCATTCCTTTGATTTTCTTTTATTGTTTCTTGATGTTGCCTGGAGTTCTTAGCTTCCACTTGCCCAATTATAATTTTCAGGGATATATTTTCTTTAATGAACTTTCATACCACTTTTATCTTTTGGTCAATTGGTGTTATTTTCTTCAGTATTTTTTGGTGCCTCTTTTATCAAGCTATTAATTATCTTTTTTTTTTTCTTGCTTTTTAGAGGGGGGGAAGGTAGGACAATTGGGGTTAAGTGACTTGCCCAAGGTCACTTGGCTAGTAAGTGTGAAGTGTCTGAGGCTAGGTTTGAACTCAGGTCCTCCTGACTCCAGGGCCATGCTTTGTTTACTGTACTACCTAGCAGTCCCATTAATTATCTCTTCAAAATTTTCTTGCATTGCTCTCATTTCTTTCCCCAATTTTTCTCTACCACTCTTACTTGATTTTTCAATTTTTAAAACTTTGCTCTTTTGTTCTCTTCCAGCAATTTTTTTTGTGCTTGTGTCCAATCTGATTTTCCTTTGAGACTTTTCACCCCAATGTTTTCTTCTGAGTTTAATTTTTGATCTTCTCTGTCACTGTAGTAGCTTTTTATAATTAGGTTCTTTTTTTGTTTTGTTTTGTTTTGTTTTGTGATCATTTTCCTATCCTATTTCTTGTCTTTGAACTTAAAGTTGGGCTCTGCTCACCTAGGGTTGGGAAGCCACTGTCCTAACCTTCAGGCTATTTTTTTTGCTGATGTTTTCTCAACTAATTCTAAAGGTTTGCAAGTTTTCTGTGCTCCCAAGATGGTGTCATCTGGTCAGGGGTGTGGCCATTGCTCTACTAGTCTACAATATGGTCCTTACTCAGTAAGGGTTCCTGTTCCCTTGTCTGAACTTGTGCCATTGTCCCATATGTTGGACACTACTCCACTTTGCCCTTCCCTTCATTGATTTGTAAAGCAGAGAACTCTACCTTCCTCTCCCTTAATTGATCTGTAAACAGGCAGGACCTCCACCCCCTTCCTTTCCCTAGATTGATCTATAGGTGGGAGGTCCAGCCTAGGGGAAATTCAAATGTACACTGACCAATCACTGTAGTTTCAGCTTACATCACTGTAATTTCAGCTTATGTAACCTGGCTATGGAACCTCTATAAAACCGACACAATGTCTGTGCCAAAGCACTGTCTGATTTGAGCATGTACTCCGACAGTCCCACAGTAACAAAATCCACTTTTTAAATTTAATCTCGGGGATCTTCTGTCTTGCTTTATTGGGGTACAACACAGAGGGCCCTTGCTTCCTTTGCAACTGCAAGTGCTAACACTCCTGTCTGCCTTAGAACTGTAACCCAGAAGTGGATATGGACTATGGAGTTGCCAAACAGCACCCAGTCCTCCACCCAGTTCTAGCACAGGGGTCCTCCATAATTTCTTTTGGATTCAATCCCTTAGCATCTTTGGGCTGAGACCTCCTAAAGCTGCTGCTACTATACTACTGTAGCACTACTGCTGTGACTCCTCCAGGCCAGCCCCAACCCTGGTGTCATAAACCTTTCCTGTTGACCTAGTAAATTGTCTTGGGCTGGAAAAATGACTTATACTGACTTTTTGTTGACTCTGCTGCTACAGAATTCTACTGAGGTTTTATTTTTAAGTTTAGAGGGGAATTCTGGGAGAGCTGGGCTAAAGAGCTTCCTTTACTCCTCCATCTTGGCTCTGCTAAACTGATTAACTTTTTAATTTTTTAATATTTTAATTTTATTTTATTTAAGATGATTGCACATGAAACTGTAAATCTATTATGTACAACTTGTTATTCCTTTTTCTATTTTTCTTTTTGGAAGGGGAAGGCAGGGCAATTGGAGTTAAGTGACTTGCCCAGGGTCACACAGCTAATAAGCATTAAGTGCCTGAGGCTGGATTTTAACTCAGGTCCTCCTGACTCCAGGGCTGGTGCTCTATTCACTGTGACACCTAGCTGCGCCTTATTAGTCCTTTTAAATATACAATAGGGTAATGTAAATTTATTTTCCCCCTCTTTTTTCTTCAGTTGATCAACTTTTTAAAAAATCTTTAAGTATTTAGACATAATGTCATTTGGTCAATATATATTAACCAATGATATTAATTCATTGTCTATGGTGCCTATAAACATAATAATGTAGCTTCCCCATTTATCTCTTTTAGTCCAGTCTGTTCTTACTGTTATCTTTCTTGTCTGAGATCATGATTGTAACTCCTGCTTTTTTTACTTCCCCTAAAGCATAGTATATTCTGTTCCAGATCCTTATTTTAATACTGTATGAATCTTCCTTTCAAATGTGATTCTTATTTAAGTAAACAATAAATGGTGATGAGAATCTTTCATTTTCTTTTTATTACATTTTATTATGCCATTTCTCATAACTGTCTGTTTCCTGTTAATATTAACCTCACTTGGCTAAAACCTAACTTAGGGAAGAATAGAATTAAGGGAAGACTTTTGAACATTCCTCAGATAAGAAGCCAAAGGGTGGAGCTTGAGTTTCCTGAAGTAATTTAGCTATTTGTGGAAGGATTCCCCTCACACTGACTCCCTAGGTATGTAAATCTCCCCTGTCAAACAGTCCATTTTGAACCCTCTAAATGTAGTTTAATTTGTAACCTTAGTTTACCTATAGTGTTTATTTAGTTAGGTTGGTTTCCTTAGGGGATGTACAAGAATATGGTTCTGTTTAAATTTGTTCAATTTTTATGACCTAAGAGAATATATGAGATTGCAATGTATAAAATAATTGTCTCTGTCTCTGCTGTAATTTTCTCCATAAAGGTTCATCAGAAACTCCAATCCAGTTTCACAGTTATTTTTTGCTACTTCCTGAACCTATGTGTAAGCATAATAAAACCTAGGTTTTCTATTTCTGCATTGTGACAGGTTTATTTGGCAGCAGTAACCTACCACAAGAACTCAGAAATATTTATCCCATAACAATACTGTTGTATTCTGCTTTCTTTTTCCTCCATTGTATCCTCTTATATTTTTTCTTTTCCTCCCCTTCCCCACTTCCAATCTGCTTCCTTACAAAGAAAAAAGGAAGCAGTAAGAGATGAATAGAGGGCAGCTAGGTGGCAGAGTGAATAGACTGTTGCACCTGGAGTCAGGAAAACTCAGCTCCCCGAGTTCAAACCTGGTCTCAGATACTAGCCCTGTGACACTAGGCAAGTTGCTTAAACCTGTTTATCTCAGTTTCCTTATCTGTAAAATGAGCTAGAGAAAGAAATGGCAAACCACTTTGTTGCCTAGGAAACCCCAAATCGGGTCACAAAGAGTAGGACACAACTTCAAATGATTATTGAACCACAACTAAAAAAGAGAGCAAGAGGGTCCTCAGCACTTGTGACCTATGATTGAAGTGATTTGCTTCTACTCTAACAACCAACCCTCTTCTTACTCAAACCTTGATCTCAGATTTAGATCTTTTCTCTTTCCTTAATTCCTTCTTTATGAACCATCATCTGAAATTGGAATTTATTTTGCTTATGACTAATCTCTCTCTGATTTTAACCTCAATTTAAATTCCCCTTCTCCTGTCCTTGTTCCCATCTGTTTTCCTGCTGAGTTTAATGCATTTGTAAACACAATTCTGTATGTGATGAGAGCCTGTGTATTCAACACCCTTATGTGAAATGAGGCCCATGTGACACCCAGCCTTCTCCCTATGTTTATGCATCAGGAGACCAGTCAAGGAGCCAATTCCTAACCAGCATTCAGAGTGCTGCTGATACAATTCCTTTCCTGAAGAGGCTGTTGTGAGGATGTGCAATGGGAGTGCCTTAGATCGATTTGGGACCTGTACAGACATCCTGTAACTCTTCTGGATTCTCTCTTTTCCCTAGGTCTTCATGATGCCAGTCTCTTCTGGTTTTCCTCCCGCCTATCAGACCACTCCTCTGTTTTCTTTTGCAGGAACTTCTGGCAGATCACATCCTCTAAATCTGGATCCTCTTCCAAATCTATCCTGGATCCTCTTCTCATCTCCTTCTAAATTACTTCACTTGGTGATCTTATCAGTGGATTTAATTACCCTCTCTATGCTGATGATTCTCATCCAATCTCTCGGCTGACTTCCAGTCTCATCTCCAACTGCCTTTCAGACATCTGGAACCTGATGTCTAGTAGTCACCTTAAACTCAAAATGTCCAAAATTGAGTTCGTTATTTTCTTCCTAATTTCCCTATTGGTTGGTTGGTTGTTGTCCTTCATTCTTGAAGAGGACCAAAATGACATTGCTATGCCAGAGACAAGTTTCAGTGTGTCTGACTGTGGCTGATCAGACCAGAATGTTCTACCATAGGTCAGGCACAAATCATCCATGTGACTTGAATAGCTTGGATTTCTTTAAAGTTACTTCAATTCTGCTTTGCCCAGAGAGCATGGCACCTTCTCTGACATGGGCACACCATGCTGGGTAGTCCTATGCCAGTATCTCCCATGTCACATAATTAATTCCAAATTTCCCTATTATTTTAGAGGGAAACATCCTCTCAGTCTGTCAGACTCAAAATTCAGGTGTCATCCTCCATTCCCTATATCCAAGCTATAGATTTCACCTTTGTAACATTTCTCAAACATGCCCCTTTCTTTCCTTTGACACTGCCACTACTAGTCAGGCACAGGTCCTTAACCCCTCATGCTCACATATTGTAATAGCCTGCTGGTGATTCTGCCTGCCTCACACCTCTCTCTACTCCAATCCATCCTCCATTTAGGTACCATTATTTAAAAGCAGCAGGTCCAACTGTGTCAGGGCCCTCCTCAATAAATTCCAATGGCTCCCCTATTGCCTCCAGGATCAAATATGAAATCCTCTGGCATTCAAAGCCCTATATAATTGCCCCTCTCCTACCTTTTCATTCTTTTTACAACTTACTCCCCTACGAATACTCTCTGATCCAGTGATTCTGGCCTCCTGGCTTGTTCCACAAACAAGACCTCCATCTCTTGGCTCTGGGCATTATCTTTGGCTGTCCCCCATGCCTGGACTCCTCTCCTTCCTTCCCTCTGACTACTGACCTCCCTTGCTTCCTTTAAGTCACAACTAAAAATCCAGTCTTCCAGAGGAAGGCTTTCCCAAGCCCTCTTAATTCTAATGCCTTCCCTCCTTTAATTCTTTCCTGTATATCCTGTATGCAGTTTGTTTAGACATATTTTTTTACCTGTTTTCCCATTAGATTATGAACTTTTCCAGGCAGTAATTGTTTTTAGCCTCTTTTGTATCCCTAATCTTAGCACAGTACCTGGCATATATTAGGCGCTTAATAAATTTTCATTGATTAACTGACTGTTTCTGGTCTGCTAACCATGCAATAAACAGTAACATCTTTGGTTGGCTGTGGCTGAGTAACCAGAACTGAGTGTACATTCAAAAGGCTCTAGGAGGGGAGTGCCCTTCTCTCTACCTAACTTCTTCCTGGCCAATGGTGTTTGAAGAGAGACAATGCTGTAAGAGAGTGCTATCTGGGGTTATAGTGAGAGTGTTAAGCTCTTTAGAATGATCTTGGAGGTTTAAGTCCACTAAGCTACACATTTTCAGAGCTCCTAGATCATGCATACTGATCTTTGACTTCTCCAGGAGCTTTGTTAGCTCCCTGGCCCAAGTCCAGGTCCGGAGCCTGGCCTTTGACTCTTTGAGGTTTCCTTAATGGAATGCTCTAGTCTTCCAGCCTTTACCCTTGGAGGGGAGCAGGGGAAGAAGAGGAGAACAAATTATTGTATATGACTATCGTTCTCTAAGAAATAGAGATGGGTTTCAAGAAACCCTAGAAGACTTGTATGTACTAATACAAAGTGAAATGAACAGAACCAGGAAAATAATTTTTCTTGTTACATCATTGTTAAAATGAGTAATTTGGAAAGATTAAAAAACTCTTAACAACCATAATTCTGGAGGTCTAATGAAGAATGTTTCCACCTCCAGAGAGTTGATGGATGGCCTAAAGATGCTGAACAAGACTCCTATTTTGGGTGTGTCCAATATGGAAATCTGTTTGACTATGCAGGTTTGTTAGGAGGATTTTGTTTTTCTTTTCTTTTTCAGTGTGCAGAAAGGGGAAGGAGACAGAAAAAAAAAATCAATGCTTCATAATTGAAAAATGTAGTTTAAAAGAATTAGAAGAAAAAAAAACCCTCCAGAGTGATTCCACTCTGTGGTTATATTAGCTGAATTGCAGAGGTAGAAAATCACCTCCTTCCTCCCCTACATTTCTAAATGTTTATAGATTTTTTTTTTTGGTGATACAAGCTGTGAATGTTTTGTATAAAATACACCTAATTGACTTATACTTGGCACGTTCATTAATTGTTCTCATTTTGGGGTGACAGATTTGTAATGCCTTCTGTGAAGAAAGGTGGGATCAGGCTTATACTGAGAGGAATCTGGTAAAGTACTTTGCTGGTGATTCCTGTTGCATTAATATGGGTTTGAGAACATTTTTATGGATTTTATCTAGCCCCTCTGTTCTCTAATTTTTAATATTAGCTAGAACTTTTCATGTCCCTTGATGTAACCGACTGTTATTCATTATGTAGTTCTCCCTCAAGGTTAGTCCCAATCCCACTCACAGGTTTAGTCACCCAGGGAACATATGTATAAAGTAATCTAGGCATCAGTACTTCTATATCTAGAGCTCATGTGTGAGTTTCCAGTAGTGTAGTTACATTGAGTAGTTAGCCAGTAGACACAATTAAACTCAAATCAAATGACATCCTAAGAATATTAGTCATGAAATATTTTCCCCAGGAACCAGAGGTCTACTCTCCTAAAACTATACATAAGGTCAGTGGGAAAAGTGGGCAGACATATAGATCATAGAGAGGCACACTGGTATGTAGTGTGCACACAGAACCAGCCAACTGACATCTCTATCATTGTATGATGTCCTTTCTTTTCTGATGGAATCCTCACACTGCTCCCCCCAGGACAGGACATCTCTACAACTCAACACTGGATGACTAGGGCTAACTGGATCTTGGCTCCTTAAGCACCTTTAGGGTCTCGTCTTGACTGACTGGGCCTGTTCCCAGCTTGGTGCAGTATTTCCTACTGGGCAAGACCACTGAAAGACATCAGGATCAATTGGGGAGGATAGGACAGAAAAATCTCCAGGACGGAAGCAATTAGATAGTTCACACAGTTAATGACATAGCCAGCAGGATGAGAGAGTAGAAATAACACTAGATTTGGGATGAGAAACTCTGGTTCTGCTACTAACTTCATATGTAACCATGGGTAAAACACTTCTCTCTGGGTAAAACACTTCTCTCTGGGTCTCAGTTTCTCCATCTATAACTCCATCTGAAGGTTGGACTAAGTGATCCATAAGTTGCCTTCTAAATGGTGTTATGGAAATGGAATTGGTTTTAGTTGGAGCCTCCAGGTTCAGATCTTGGTTCTTCTGTTTACTACATATATGGCCTTGAACAAGTTTCCTTATCTGTAAATTGAGGGGCTTGTCCTAGAGAATTTCTAAAGTTGGTTCTTCTCTTCTTGTCCCCTCCCCCTGCCTGCATCTCTGAATCTTTGATCCTGTGATCTTGAAGTTCTCTTAGAGTAATGAGGCCCTAATTTTGACTTTGCTACTTATTAACTCAATTTTTCTCCTAAACCTACCTACCCCTGCTAGTCCCTGTTTCTGTTAAGAGCACTGCCATTTTCCCAGATACCCAGGTTCAAGACCTAGAAGTCAAACTCAACTCTTTAGTCTCATTTAGCACCACTCCCCAACAATCAGTTACCAAGTGTTGATTCTACCTCCACAGTATCTCTCCAATGTATCTTCCTTTTCTCCATTCATACCACAGCCTCCATATTTCAAGAACTTGCTACCTCTGGCTTGGACTATTGCATAAGTCTCCCATTTGGTTTCCTTGTATCTGCCCTCTTCCATCTCCAGCCCATCCTGCACATATTGGTCAAGTTTATATTCCTAAATTATAAGTCTTCAGTGGCTCCCTATTGTCTCTCAGATAAAATAGAAATGATTATTTTTGTTATTTTAAGCGCTTTACAATCTTGTCCCAGCTTATCTTCCCAGACTGATTACCCATGATAATACCCCACACCAATTAAATTCTAATTAGATGGGCCTACGTACAATTTACTATTTTTAAACTTTATTTACTGTTTATATAACATTCTACCTTTCACCTTTGCTTTTAGCTCAAGCTATGCCCACACCTCTAATGCTCTCTCTCCCATTTATTTCTTGGAATCTCTAGATTCCTTCAATACTCATCTGTGGCCTTCTTGGAGTCCCTTAGTTGTTAACACCTCTCCCCTCCTCCTGTCCCCCCCAACTCCAATCACTTTGTGTTGATTTGGTATTATCTATCTATGAACATAGTGTATCCTACCAATCAAATACACTTTCCTTGATGATAAGGTCAGGCTTGCTTTTGCATTTACATCTCTAGAACCTAGCACTGTGCTTGGTACATAATGTTGTAGTTGTTCAGTTGTGTTCGAATCTTCATGACACCATTTGGAGTTTTTCTGGTCAAGATGCTGGAGTGGTTTGCCATTTCCCTCTCCAGCTCATTTTACAGATGAAGAAACGGAGGCAAACAGGGTTTAGTGATTTCCCCAGGGTCACAGAGCTAGGAAGTATCTGAGGCTAGATTTGAACTCAGGAAAATGAATCTTCCAGACTCTAGACCCAGTTCTCTATCCACTGTGGCACCTAATTGCCTTGGTATATAGTAGGCAGTCAATAAATGCTTCTTGTAGATTGATAATATCTGACAGATCCTGGGCAGGTCCCTTTACTTATCTAGGCCTCTGCCTCCTTATTTACAAAATGTAGGAGTTGGACATGAGAGTACCCAAGATCCTTTTCCAGCTCAATAGTCTATGGACCTAGGTGTTCTGAATCCCAGGCAAGGGCTCTTTCTACTTGTTTAGTGATGGAGTCATGATTTTTCTGTTTCTTTCTTTCCTGGGCTACATACTACCAGTTTGTAGCTCATGCCCCTTTTTTTCTCTGAGAGAGGAATGTCCTTCCCCTGGGTTGGGGAGAAATGTTCCCTCTCAACCAGGGATCTAAGCCTTAGGAGTTTTGAGCTGAGTCCCAGAGTAGGGATGGCCTCTGTCCTTCAGTACTACTTCTGTGGGAATGGACATAATCTTCTGGCTAGAAATAGCCATGTCCCTTCAAAAATAGCACTGTTCTGGAAAAAGGAAGGGGTGGGGAGGAGGAAGGAGATAAACTGCTAAACTGCAAGCAATTTTAAGAGACTATATCAGGGAGGAAGGAAAGGCATGAATATGATTTAACCTCTCAGATGATGGGCTTCCAAAACATTCCTCTATTACCATGCCTCAATAACCTTTCCTTGCTAAAGGTCCATGCAGTCAGTCCATGCCATCCTCAACTATAAATTTTCAACATTTTTTTCTTGAATACCTACTGTGTACTAGAGGCTGGTGGTATAAAGACAAAAATGGGCATGGGCCCTGCCCTCAAGGATCCTTTGCTCTTATCCTTGCTTAACCAACCACAGAATATTGGGATTGGAAAGGGCCATAGGCAGCATACAGTCCAACCTGTATTTGAACAAAAAATCCTCTCTGAAACATCCCCAGTAAATGACCTTCCAACTTTTATTTAAGGTGGCTAGGTGGTACAGTGGATAGAACACTGGACTTGGAATCAGAAAGACTCCTCTTCCTGAGTTCAAATCCTGCCTCAGACACTTCCTAGCTGTGTGACCTTGGGCAAATTCACTTAATCCTGTTTGGCTCAGTTTCCTCATCTGAAAAATGAGCTGGAAAAAGAAATGGCAAAACACTCTAGTATCTCTGTCAAGATAACACTAAATACGGGTCACACAGAGTTAGACATTACTGAACAGAAGCCTTTACTCCAAGGAGATCTTCAGTGAGGAGGGATCCCACTCCTTCATGAAGTAGTCTATTCCACTTTTGGGGAGCTCACAGATCTCTTCCTATTCTTGTTGTTAACTGCCCCCCACTCCCACTCCAGGTCCTTCTCTCAACTCTGTCGATGTCTTTGGCACCTAGGTACTATCCTTCCCAGAGTCTCTTTTGATGGATCCCTGTCCCTCTTTACTTCACCCTCTGCCTTCATCCTTGGGCTATAGGTAATTCAATGACTATCGTGTTGAACCTGCACTCCTATTTCTGACTTCATTGTTACTACCTATGGCAGCAGCATTGACCCAGTCTTCCATATTTGGAACTCTGTTATTATTTTTGACTCTTTCTTCACCCAACTCATATTTGAACCCAGGTTTTCTAACCTGAATCCAAGGATACTTTCCTCTTCACCACACTGTCTCTCCTATTATATTATCTTGCTCATAGTAGGTATTTAATAAATGTTTTCTGAATGAATTAATTCAAAGACTCTCCTCATTCCCTCCCCAGTTGACTCAGCAAGTTTCCTGACTTCACAATCCTGGTGGAAATATTGACATATCTCCAGGACACTTTTACTCCATATTAAAGGAGTTTACTAACTAACTTAGTCTTCATCTCCACTTTAACTTTTGCCCCCATATTTGGATATGTCAGTATATCCAATTTTCTCAACTCCCATGACCTCACAGCATTTGTTGCTTAATTGTTACAGTTGTGTGCAACTCTTTGTGACCCCATTTGGGATTTTCTTGACAAAGATACTGGAATGATTTGCCATTTCCTTCTCTAACTCATTTTTACAGATGAGGAAACTGAGGCAAACAGGGTTCAGTGACTAGCACAGGATCACATAACTAGTAAGTGTCTGAGGTCAAATTTGAACTCGGGAAGATAAGTTTTCCTGACATCAGGCCTGGCACTCTGTCCACTGTACCACCTAGCTGCTCTCATGGCTAGGCATGGCCATACCATTGAGCTCATCAACAGCCACAAATTTTCTATCTTCTCCTTATAGAAATATGAAATTCCTCTGATTTTAACCTTGCTACTTGCCCTTTGATCCCCCTCTTCCTTCTCTGGGAGCTTGTCCCTACATTCATCCCCCATTTTCAATCTCTACTGGTTTCTTCCCTGCTACTTATAAGTATATCAGAATCTCCATTTTTTGTTGGTTTTTTTTTTTTGCTTTTTGGAGGGCAGTTGGGGTTAAGTAACTTGCCCAAGGTTACAGGGCTAGGTTTTTTTTTTTTTGTTTGTTTGTGTGTGTTAAGTGGCTGAGGCCGGAACCGAACTCGGGTCCTTCTGGCTCCGGGGCCAGCACTCTACTCACTGCGCCACCTAGCCGCCCCCAGAATCTCCATTTTTAAATAAAACCTTCTCTTGACCCTGCCATTCCTTCAAGCTCTTGTCCTAAATTGCTCCTCTCTTTTCCATTCAAACTACTAGAAAAAAAAATTATGTTCATTGACTCTACTTCCTCATATCACAATCCCTTTTCAACCCTTGGCAATCTGACTTCTTCCCCCATTTCACTGAAGCTGTTCTCTCCAAAGCTATCAGGGACTGCTTAATTGCTAAATTCCATTGCCATTTCTCAGTCCTCATACTTCTTGGCCTTTCTGAAGTTTTTAACATTATTAACCATCCCCTGTCCTGGAGACTCTCTCCTCTCTGCATTTTTGTGATACTGCTTTCTTCTGATTCTCCTTCCTGTATGATTTTTCCTTTCTTAGTATCCTTTGCTAGATGATCAATTATTTCCTACCTCCTATTCGTGGACTTTGTCCTGGACTAGGTCCTTTACACACTCTCCCTTTGGGCCATCCCATGAACTTTCATGCATCATTTAGGATTTCCATTATAGATTACTGCCAAGTCTACATATCTAAACCCTTTTATCTGGAATTCTGGTCTCATATCACCAGCTATCTGCTGGATATGTCTACTTGGACACCACTTAGAAATGTTGTCAACATGTCCAAAACTAAGCACATTATCTCCCCTCCCCCTCTTCCTTCCCACCCCTCAGCTTTCTTGCTAAGTTCCCTTTTTCTGTAGATTGCACCAGTCATCCTTTGGGTCAAAGAGATTCCTAACCTTGTGGTCATCCTCAATTTTTTCACTCTCATGCTGTGGTGTGATTTATAGTTCCTAGCCTTTGGTGGCTAATTCTTCTGACTTTTCCAAGGTCTTGGGAAGTCCTTGAGAGCTGGGGTTGTCTTTTTCCTTTATTCATATCTCCAGTGCTTAGCCTAGTTTCTGGCATATAGTAGGTGCTTAAAAAAATGTTTGTTGGCTGATGAGGTCATAGACATCTTCATTATTCCTTCACCTAAGAATAAGAAAGAACAAAAGAAGTAAAGAGCAGAGGTAACATGATTAACAGAAGACAGACCCATCTGGTCAATTAATACCCCCTGTAGGTTTAGCCTGTAGGTTTACCCATAAGATCCTTTCTTCACTACACTGTAAGCAGAGAAAAAACAGTTCTAGAATACCACACTCCCCCAACCTCCTCACCCCCCACCAAAAAAAAAAAAAAAACACTCAGCTGCCAAATCCCGTTGAATCTACGTTCACAACATTCTGGAATCTTCACTTCTCTCCCCTGGAAGAGCCATTACCCTCTTTAGGCCCTTATCACCTTTAGGAAGTAGCACTGATGAGGGAAGGGTAATAGGTTCTACCAGGGACCCTGATCCTTATCAGTGACCAGAAACCCTGCAATTCAGTCTGGAAAGAATTCATCAGGCTCAAGCAAACTTGGAAGCTGAGATTATAAAAGTTTATTGTTACGCTGTACAGCACAGTGGGCAAGAGTTCTTAGGGAACCTGCAAACTTAAAGAAGTCACAGGTATAATTTTAAGGAGTCAAGACAGTAAATCAGGTATCAATTATGCTAACTAGGTGAGTAAGGGTGGGATTAGGGAGGAGTTAAGGAGTGGTCAGTGCTTAAAGGAACATGCACTTTTAATATCAAATGCGCAGGCGTATTGCCCATGATTCACTGGGAAATAGCCCAAGGAGGGGCTACCTGGAGGTGTAGTTTTAGGCCTGACAAGTCACTAAGTCAGCCATCAGTCACAGCCAACTGAGGAGTGCCCAGTTTGCCACCCATCAATGTCATGTTTGACAAGATGGATGTTGGGAACCAAGGCTAATGGAGACTCAGTATGGGTATAATTGGCTAAAGAGTTAACCTATAGATAGGGTACTGAAGGATTCATGGTGCAGCTGGCCACTCTACTAGGGGAGATAACATTTGCCTAAGCTAAAATGTTTATAGATAGTTTAGTGAAGGATTCATAGGTAGCTTGTTATTGTTCCAAGCAGAGATAAACAGTTCATGAGTTGTTGCTGGGCAGAGTACTGGCAGGGAGAAGGGGCAGAGTTAATGCTTTGAGACTGGGGAGAGGAAATGTGATTTTACAGACTGGTTTTACAAATTGATTTCACAGACATAGATCCCAAAGCACCCCATTTACAAACTGATGTTACAAACTGATATTACAGACATAGACTGATGTTACAAATATATATATATCCCAGGTACCTCATCAGCATGGTGCTAAATTCTGGGTCAGAAACACCTAAGTTTGAATTCTTTCTCAGATATTTACTCTCTATATAACCCCAGGTCAGTCACTAAACTTCTTTGTGCCTCAGTTCCTGCATCTGTAAAATGAGGAGATTGGACTTAATGGCCTCTAAGTTCCCTTCATATTAGTATAATTATTTTAAAATAGTTTGGTGTTCAAAGTCTGTCATAATCTGCCCTTCCCCTAACCTTTCTAATCTTCTTACACTTTTGTTTAGATGTTTTCAGTTGTGTATGATTCTCTGTGACCCCATTTGGGGTTTTCTTGGCAAAGATACTGGAGTGCTTTGCCATTTCCTTCTCCAGTCCATTTCACAGATGAGGAAACTGAGGCAAATAGGGGCAAGTTATTTGCCTAGGGTCACACAGCTAGTGTCTGAGGTTGGCTTTGAAGTCAGGAAGATGAATCTTCCTGAATCAAGCCCATTGCTCAAATCACTGTGCACCTAGCTGCCTCTTACACACTTCATGGCACCATGTATTGTTTGATCCAGTGAAAATGGCCATCCCACAAACAAGATATTGCATCTCCCAATGCTGGGAATTTTCACCAGTTCTCTCCTATGCCTGGAATGTTTTCCCTCCTCACCTCTGCTTCCTGGCCTCCTGGCTTTCTCCAAGTCCAAGCTAAAATCCCACCTTCTACAGGAATCCCCTCCTGGTCTTTAATGCTAGTGCCTTCCCTCTGTTGGTTATCTCCAATCGATCCTGTCTATACCCCCTTTGTACATAGTTGTTTACATGCTGTCTACCCCATCGGACTGTGAGCTTTTCAAGGGCAGAGACTGTCTTTTCCTTTTCCTTGTATCCTCTGTGCTTAGCACAGTGACTGATGCATAGTAGGTGCTTAAATTTTTATTGACCAGCTAGGAGCAAGGGCAAGTGGCAAGCCTATTTCTGGTAGTACCTAATGACTTGGAATGAAAGAGTCCAGTTCTCCCCTAAATCACCTTGGTCTGCAAAGAAAATGGACTAAATCCAAAAGCTATAAAGCATTTAGCCCTTCTAGTTCACTTCTGAATGTGGTATAGATGGATATCACTCCCTTGCTTGCCAAAAATGTCATCTTAACTGCCCTGAAGATTCATTGCTGGGGTGCATCCAATAGGTCAATCCTCCCTAGGATCAGTTGCAAACAAACTCTGTTGTGATCTGTGGTTCCTAGATATCTGGTGGCTTGTTCTTGTGACCTTTCCAAGCTCTTGCAAGGCCCTTGAGAGCAGGAACCATCTTTTGCCTTTCTTATATCCCTAGTGATTAGCACAGAGCCTGATACATAGTAGGCACTCAAGAAATGCTTGCTGACTGACTGACACAAGGTCATAATCATTTCCCTTATTTCTTCACCTAAGAGCAGGAAAAAACAAGAGGTAAATCCATGATCAGCTGCCTTGAAGACAGACCCATCTGATCAGTTGATGCCTACTGTAGGCTTAGTAACTACCCATAAGGTCCTTTCTTTACTACATGGTAGACAGAGAAGAAACCGTTACAGAATAAGAGGGTATACATGTTCTGAAAGGAAGAACTAGGACGCTCCATTCCACATCCCCAGACACTTGCAGAAAGGGCCTCACTAAACAAGTGTGACTCATTGACCAAGTTCATACTTTGCCTCAGGCTGACCACTAACCCCCCCCCCCCCCCACTTTCACTCTACAATGTTAATAGGCTCCTAATTGATCTCCCTCCTTCCAGGCTCTCTTCTCTCTAAACTGTCCAATGCACAACTGCCAGAATCAGCTTCCTAAAGCACAGGTCCAAACATGTCATTTCTCTTCTCTAAAAGCTCCAGTGAATTTTCTCTAAGAGAAAACATAAACTTCTCAGCCTAGCATTGAAACCCTTTCAAAATCTGGCTCAAAACCATCTTTCTAGACTGTATTCTCAACACTCCTCTCCATGTACTCTCTAAGGCTAGACAAGCTGGTTGTTCCCTATATTTGACATCCCACCTTTCACCTCCATGCCTTTGCATAGGTATGTCCCCCTTCCTGGGCTACATTTCCTCCCCTGCCAGAGTAGAAGCTCTCTTTCCCTCCCAAAACTCAAGAACCACTTTTTAGTCTTTCCCAACCTACTCATCCCAATTACTTCATATTTATTTACTTAGCACAGGGCCTGGAACATAGTAGCTCATTGTGTTTGTTGACTGATGAACTTGATATATATGTATGTTCACATTCATACTCTTGTTATTAGTAGACTGTAAGTTCCTCCAGACCAGGGCTAGTTTCCTCTTTGTTTTCGCTTCACAAATATCTGGGAACAGTGACTGGCACATAGTAGATACTTTGTAATTGTGCTTTGAATTGAACTGAGAAACTGTTTTTTGTTTTGTCTTTGTATCCTTGGCCTCTAGCAAGGTGTCCTGACCAGAATAAATGCTGAATAAATAATTGTTCTATTGGATAACATTAGCAGGAGAGTTAGCAGATTAGATCAAGGCAAGGATTTGGGAGTCAGGTGACCTGCGTTATCAAATTACTTCAGTGATGTTGGGCAACTAAGTCAACTTTTATTCAATTTACATTTTGTCAATGAATAAAATCAGGAGACTTGATTTCTTGGCCTCCAGGTCCCTTCCAGTTCCAAGTCTAGGAATCCATGATTCAAATTCACTTGGATTAATCTGTCACAATCCAGAAATCTTCCCATGGCCCCAGGCTAGACTGAGCAGTCTCTGGGGTTCTTTACTTAGAGCTCAATGAAATTCTTATGAAAATATTTGAAAACTGTATTTCAGTACAATTGGTTTCCTTTTATGATCTGTGTTTTAATTTTAAAACATGCTGGATAGAGGTCCATAGCCTTCACCAGCCTTCCGGAGGGGCCGTGACACAGAATGAAGGTTGAGAACTTCTAGTTTATGAGATCCGAAAGTGATGGTCAACTCTCTTCATGGAGTCACCTATACCCTGCCATGTCTCTCTCAGGAGCCCAATGTCCTTGATGTCTGTCTTCCCTTCCCCAATCCCAACTTGTTCTCTACTGTTAGCTGCTGAGACCTTGGGATGAATTTAAGTCTCTCCAGACTTTTTATCTCTTACTTCCCCCATCACATTCTCTTCCATCCAGTGACACAGGGTTCCTTGCTGTTCCATAAACAGGATATTGTTATATCTTTCCTCATTGAGGTTTCAATATATCGGGGCTTGGCATAAGAAATTAAATGCGAATTTTGGGGGAGTTTCGCAGTAACCACAGATGACACATGAAGGCTAGCAGAAGATACAGAAAAAAGTTTAGAAACTCAGAAATGTATAAAAGATATGTATAGTATTAATATAATATCAACATATTTTATTTTTTAATACCATAAATATACCCAAATTTTACAACAAGGTATTGTAAACACTCCATAAAAGGGGAAAAAAAGACTTTTTTCTTTGATATGAAGGAAGGGCCAAAAATTTTACACAGATTTTCCAGATCTCAGGGGTGCTGCACCCCTTGGCCCACGATGTGGAAAGGATAACTGTTCTCTGTCTCTTGGCTCTGGGCAGTTTCTCTGGCTGTCCAGCAAACTTGGAATGCTCTTCCTCTTTATCCCTCACTTCCTGTTTTCTCTGCCTTTCTTTAAGTCACACCTTTAAAGAATTCTTTTCCTAATTCCTCTTAATTTTAGTACCTTTCCCCATCACATACTTACTAGCTATGTGACCCCGGGTAAACCACTTAACCTCTGTCTGGTTTCTTCATCTGTAAAATAGGAATAATAATACCTAGCTTGGAAGGTTGCTGTAAGAGTCAAAGGGGATATTTATAAAGGGTGGGGCAGCTAGGTAGGTGGCTAGATAATTGGCCTTGGAGTCAGGAGGACCTGAGTTCAAATTTAGCCTCTGACACCTGACACTTAGTAGCTGTGTGACCCTGGGCAAGCCACTTAATCCCAATTGCCTTACAAAAACAAACAAAACAAAAAAATAGAACATAAAAAACGGGAAAGGGACCCACATGTACAAAAGTGTTGATAGCAGCTCTTTTTGTGGTGGCCAAGAACTGGAAATTGAGGGGATGTCCATCAATTGGGGAATGGATGAACAAGTTGTGGTATATGAACGTAATGAAATACTATTGTGCTATAAGAAATGAGATGAGCAGGCCGACTTCAGAAAAACCTGAGAAGATTTATATGGACTGATGCTGAATGAAATGAGCAGAACCAGGAGAACATTGTATACAGTGACAGTCACATTATGCAGTGACTGACTTTGATAGACTTAGCTCTTCTCAGCAATGTAAGGACTTAAGACAACTCCAAAAGATTCATGATAGAAAATGCCATCCACATCCAGAGAAAGAAATATGGGGTCTGAATGCAGATCAAAGCACACTATTTGCTCTCTCTCTTTTGTTTCTTCTTTTTTTTGTGGTTCCTCTCATTCATTCTAATTCTTCTATACAACATGACTAATGTGAAAATATGTTTAATAAGAATGGATATGTAGAGCCTGTATCAGATTGCATATGGCCTTGGGGAGTGAGGAGGAGAGGAAGGTGGAGAAAATTTAAAACTTATGGAAGTGAATGTTGAAAACTAAAATAAGTTAATTTAAAAAAACACACAAAAAATAATAAAGTGCCTAGCACAGTGATGGCACATATATATATGACACATACACACATATGGCACATATATAAATGATTGTTCCCATTCTTTTGCGTCTATCATCTCTCCTTATCCTACAAATCTTGGATTTTATGATTTAAAGCTTCAGGTTGATTTGCTCAGCCCTTAGTATTCTGGCATTGTCAGAGGTGGCCAGTGACTCTTATGCCCTGGAGCAACTCCTAGAGTGTGTCCCCAGAGAGATGACATCTTTCTTAGCTCCTTGGGAGGCTCAAGCCCTATCCCAAGGGAGCCCAGGGGTGGCTACAGGAGGCAAGTCTTGGCTCTAAAAATAGTCTGGTCACATAGGATGACCCCTTCTAGTCCCCATTTGATTTGAGCTGTCTCCTTAGCCAGCTCTGTCCTGGGAACTCAGGACATTCCCAAATCTCAAATCATTGGGCTATGGTAGAGATAGCCATAAAAGCCTAAAAATGGAGTTGTGCAAAGGCAGCAAGAGCTGGGGGACAGATCCTGCTGGGCAAGGGACCTCACAGCTTGAAAGATCGTGGACACCAAGCTTAGACATTTCTCCCAGAAGCACCCCACCCCCATCCCTCTCCTAAACCTAGATGGAAAAGATGAGTCACAGAGCTTCAGATCTTTAAAAGACATTAGAAGCTGTGTAGCCCATGCATTTCCTTAGTCATTTGGGGAAACTAAGACCCAGAAAGGAAGAGACCTGATGAAAGTCAAGATCATGGCTAGTGGCAGAGTTAGGATAAAGAGGACCTCAATCTCCTGATTTACCAAACTGGGTAATCTAGCTAGTTTATCAAGTGGTCTTCGTTTAATCTCATTAATAGCTCTTTCCTCAGCCCTCTCTTCTCCAAGGAAAACAGTTCTGGGACTTTGAAGCTTCTCTATGGCCTTTGTAAATCAGCATCATTCATTAACTCTTGTACCTTCTCCAAGTTTTCCCATGCCAGCTGATTTATGGATTCCCTTCCAAACACATTCTAAGAGGAAAGCTTTGTTAAGATAATCATAACTCCCATTCCTGTGGTTCTGTCAGGCTTACACGCCTGGTGAGGCAGGAAGTGTTGGTGTTTTAATTCCCATTATTCACATGGGGGAATGAGAGCCTTCAAGTAGTCGTCACTTCCTCAGGAGTAGCTAGGAAATGTCAGATCTGGAATTGGAATCTGGGTCTCCAGATTCCAGGTGCAACCTTCTCTGAGTTCTTTTGGCATCCTATGATGCCTCTTATGCCTCAGTGATAGCAAGAGTGTCAAGACCCTCCTTTTCCCCAACATCTGGTGCCTTGGGTAGCCTTCCCTATTTCACTCCCTCACCCATGAATGCCCCTTAGCCTTTTGTTAAAGTAACTACTGTCTTCAGAGCACCGTTGTTGTTCAGTTGTGTCCGACCCTCTGTGACCCCATTTGGAGTTTTCTTTGCTGAGATACTGGACTGGTTGGCCATTTCCTTCTTCAGTTCATTTTACAAATGAGAAAACTGAGGCAAACAGGATCGAGTGACTTGTCTAAAGTCATGTAGCTAGTAAGTATCTGAGGCTGAATTTGAACTCAGGAAGAGGAATCTTCTTGACTCCAGACCTCAATGCTCTACCTAACTGCCCTCAGTGCACTGAGAGGATGCAACGTTCAGATAAGACTTACAGTTTAGCAGAGGAAGAACCTTTACATATCACTGTGATATGCAATGATATAGGATTTAGAGGTGAAAAGAATCTTACAGAATCACCAGGTCTCCCTAACTCTGTCCTCGTTTGATACAGGAAGAAAGTGAGGCTGGTGGAGAAAGAAGGTATCTTTTTTTTTCTTCTGCTTAGTAATATTTTATTTTTTTCCAATTACATGTAAAGAGAGTTTTCAATATTCACTTTTATGAGCTTTTGAGTTCCATTTTTTTCTCTCCCTTTCCTCCTTCCTCCCCAAGACAGCAAGCAATCTGATATAGATTATACATGTACAATCATATTAAACATATTTCCACATTAGTCATGTTGTGAAAGAAGAATCAGAACAAAAGGGAAAAACCGTAAGAAGAAAAAAACCCAAAAAATTAAAAAGTGAAAATAGTGTGCCTCAATCTGTATTCAGACTCCATGGTTCTTTCTCTGGATGTGTATAGCATGTTTCATCATGAGTTTTTTAGACTTTTTTTTTAGACATTTTAAAAATTGTCTAAGTTCATTGAGTTGCTGGGAAGAGCTAAGTCTGTCATAGTGATCACCCTACAATGTTGCTATTACTGTAAGAAGGAATCTTTAAAAATAATAATAACAGTTAACAGCTGTATAGCACTTACTATGTGTCAGGCACTACACTAAGCATTTTACAATTATATCCCATTTAAGCCTCCTGACAACTCTGGGAAGAAGGTCCTATTATTATCCCCATTTTACAGATGAGGAAACTGAGGCAGAGTAACATATCAGATAATGTGATTTGCCCAGGGTCACACAACTAGTATGTATTTGATGCTGGATTTGAACTCAGGTTCATAGGATCATAGGGCTAGAGTTGGAAAAGATATCATAGGTCATCTAGTCCAATCCCTTATTTTATAGTTAAGGAAATGGAAGCCCAAGGGAAGTTAAGTGATGTACCCTAGACCCCCTAAGTAGTAAGTTCATCAAAAGTGAGATTTGAACCTAGAACTGTTATGTTTTCCAGTGTACTAATTGTCTAAGTAAACAACAGAGGCAGGATTTTAACTCAGGACAATGTGATCTAGTGAGCAAAGTCCTGATCAGTCTTAAGGCACAGTATAAATGTATATTGGCAGCTGTGGTGGCCTGTGACCTCCCTTCTAAGTTCTTTTCCCCTTTTCCACACTGGAACCTTGCACACGGAGAGCTGGTTTGTTAATATTTGTCTAGGTTAGTTTTAGTATGCTTTGTAGGACTGTCTTGAGAACAACTCCTTAAACTTGCTCAGGTAGGTCCTTTAAGGATCTTCTTCCTTAACCTTCCTTGGCCTTTCAAGGCTAAAGAGGAAAAACAGATTATTAAGTCAGTGGTGTCAAACTCCTTCCCTACAGGCCACATACTGACTTAGAAAACCACAGAGTAACATTATCTATAGTCTATCATATTTTTAATTACTTTGTTTAACATTTCCCAATTACATTTTAATACAGTTCCAGCAAACATGGGAGTTTTTCAAATTTCAAATTTCAAATTCACCTGCTTGAAGGTGAATTTGACACTTCTAGATGAAGCCTTAACTCCTAGACATCTTGAACTGAATGTCCCATTGGCATCCCAGGAACACATGCAATACTGAACTCATTATCATTGTCCCACAAGTCCCTCTCCTCTTTCAAATTTCCCTCTTACTTTTTATCCAACCCTTGGTGGATAGAGCACTGGGCCTGGAGCAGAAAGACCTCCATTCAAATGCAGCCTCAGACACGAATTAGCTGTGTGACTCTAGGCAAACTTTACCTCTGTTTGCCTCAGTTTCCTCCTCTGTAAAGTGGTGATAACAATAGCACTTACCTCCCAGGGTTGTAGTGAGGATAATAATAGTAATTGTAAAGTACTTATCACTGTGCCTGGAACATCGTCAATGTTATATATAAATGTTAGCTATTATTATTATTAAAGACAATGGTCTTAAAATGATATATCCTACTTTTGATCCTGGAAATAATAGGAAATGAGATTGGAAAAAGATGGAATGAGGTACTGAAACTCCTTCAGAAAATCCAGTTGAATATCCACAAATGGATTTCATATAAATGCCTAAATTCAATTGCTTTGCATATATTTTCATAATTGCTTGTAAATGATCAGGTTGGATTGAGACTTTCACATATAGAATTGCTTTAGTTTTCTTATTTGCAAAAGAAGCTTTTAAGTCATGGTTTTCCTGTTTGGAGACTCTCTTAGACAATATGAGGTAAAAGAAAGACTCATTTTACACACAAGATCCTTACTAAGATTCTTCCTGTAACCCATAAGTGGCATTGTCTATAGCGCCTACAAAGCTTGAGGAAGGGAGAAAGAGTAAATTATAGGAGAAACTGAAACTCTCAAAACTTTTAGAAAAGTTTCAGTTACCGTAACTTGATGTTCTTCCTATAACCCCGAAAACTATAAGGTCATCACCAAAAGGCTTGCATCATAGGCTTTCACCACATGGAATGATTACTGGACACCAATGGGATTAGGTTTTGTCAGGCCCTGTTAAATTATTGCTGTTCAGCCATTTCAGTTGTGTCTGACTCTTCGTGACCCTCTTTGGGGTTTCAAAGTGGATTGCCATTTCCTTCTCTAGCTCATTACACAGATGAGGAAACTGAGGCAAACAGGGATAAGTAACTTGCCCAGGGTGACCCAGCTACTAAGTATCTGAAGTTGGATTTGAACTCAGGTTCTCCTGACTTCAGACCTGGCTTTCTATCCAATACACCAACTACTTGCCTCCTACTAAATTGTATGATAGCAGTTTTGAGCAACAATATCTCAAGGGGAGTGAGTTCCCCTTGATCACACAGCTAGTCAGTGGTATAGAGAAGATTTGAACTCACATCTACTGATTCCAAATCCATTATTGGTCCATAGTAACAAGATCATGAAATTAGTCTCTGAACTGGGAGGGACATTTAAAGGTTGCTTAGTCTTTTATTTTTTAATTTAAATTTGATTTTTTTTTTTGGTGAGGCAATCAAGGTTAAGTGACTTGTCCAGGGTCACACAGCTATTAAGTATCAAGTGTCTGAGGCCTGATTTGAACTCAGGTCCTCCTGACTCCAGGACAGGGGCTCTATCTACTACTGCACCATTTAGCTGCCCAAATTTAAATTTAATATAATTCAGTTTTTTAAAGGTTGTCTGTTCTAACCTCTCACCCTGAGCAGGAAACCCCTGAGAGCAGGATTAGCCAGATTGCGTTTGTTTTCCTCTAGTGACAGGGGAGTTCATTACCTTACTAAGCAGCTGGTCCATTGAAGGACCGTTCTGACCATTAGAAAGTTCTTTCTTGTATTGCTTCTAAATCTTCCTCCCCCCCCTAACTTAGATCACAGAACAAAGATTTAGATCTAGGAAAGACCTGAGAGTCCATGTAGTTCCACCCCCTCATTTTACATTTGGGGAAATCAAGGACTTGCCCCAAGGTCACTCAGGTAGTCAGAGGCAGAGCTGGGATTTGAACTTGGCCCCTTGGACTTTAATTCTAATATTCTTTCTACCCCATCATGCTGGCTGTCCCATTGGTCCTAGCTCTGCACCCTGGGGCCTCACAAAAGAAGCTGACTCTCTTTTCCATTTAATAGCTCTACAGATATGGGAAGACTGCCCTTGTCCTCTTCACTGTCTCCAAAGCTTCTTTTCCAGTCTTCTTAAGAACCGAGTAAGTGCTCCCTGAGGACAGAGGCTGGGTCTCTCCAAATCACCCTGCCCTTATACTGCTCTTCTTTCCTCTAGCACAGCCCCTCATCCCCGCCCTACAAGGGCTGCTCTATCACTGTGGTTAATGGCCTGACAGCTGGATCTCTGTGGTTAATGGCCTGACAGCTGGGGAGATGATCCAAGCGTGGCCCTTGACTCCCTCTGCAATATCCCCTGGTCTGGGCTGGTTGGCGCCAGCTGTGGCCTGCCCCAGGGGAGGAAAAGTTGACGGGCTGGAAAGCTTACTTGTTCCCTGGGCTTGGGGAGCCAAAGCATTAGGGATTGGCTCAGGTAAACACACCATCGGAGAGACCCAGGAGCCTCCCCTGGCTGGCCCCATCACCTGCAACTGCTGCTTGCCCTCCCCCACTCACAGGGGCAGAATTAATTAGGAGCCTCATTCCTGAATTCCTTAGGGAAAGAGCATGACGGGCCAGGCTTCATTCTGGGGCTTCTCTAGGGAAGGCCTTGGCTTTCTTCTTGCCACTGGGAGTCCTTACCAACTTCACTGTTTCATTAACTGTTAGAACTGGAAAGAACATTTGAGTCCATGTAGTCCAAAGTTCTCTCTCTCTTTTTTTTTTACTGCAGCATAAACTGAGTCACAGCAAGGTAGTGACCTACCCAAGGTCCTACAGCTAGGGAATATTGGAGCTGGGATTCGAACCTAGGTTTCCTGAACTCTCAAGTGCAGAGCTCTTCTCCCTCTGTGGTGTTGCCCCTAATTTCATCCCCTCCTCAAACCAGTTTAGACTTTGCTCTGTCCACCTTTTGTCAAGCCCTCTTGCTACAGAACCTGGGAACCTTCTTTGCCGGAAATTCCTGTCTTTAGGGATGTCTTTATGCCACAACCTATCTTAGCCAGGCCATGCTTGCTGCCATTGCCCTCTGGGGCACCCACAATTTTGCTTCTTCTGAATTCATGCCTGTCCCTGCTTTGCTGCTAAAGATGTGGCAAGTCACAGGAATTTGGGCTTCAGTTTGGTGCAGCAGGAACTGTTGAGCTTGGAATTCTAGGAGCTGAGCTTGAATCCCAGCTAGACAGTCACTACCTCTGTGACTTTTGTCACAGAGCATTCAGTTTCCTGATCTATAAAATGAGGAAGTTGAACCAGAGATCACCACTAACAATCTTCCCTTCTGGCTCTAAACCTATGAGTCTATTATTGGGCAATTTCCCAAACACAATTCAGTCCTGACTTCTCCTTCCAGTTAAGTCTGAAAATGAATTTACTCTCCCTGAGTGGTTGCTTTGAGTGGTTGTTTGATGCTGTTGGTTTGGGGGGCGGGGGTGCAGTGCATATGAGAATGCTTTCTATGTCTTCTGAAATAGGAGAAAGTAGGTCAGGGATTAGATAGGGAAACAGAGAAGCCATTGGGAGGGTAGGGCAAGTGTAGGGGGACAGAAAAAACTAGAAGACAATGGGAAGTTTGTGATTCCTGTGGCTGTGGGCAGAGAGGGCAGGCTGTTCTGGCCCCAGAGGGCACTCACAGAAGGCCACTCACAGGCTCTCAGGGCCTGCCAGTGATGTCTGGAGAATTAGGAATCTAATTCTTGGTTGGGAGGAAGGAAGGATCATTCTGGACAGAAGGATGAAGTAAAGTTTGTTCCCCAGGTGTGAAAAAAATGGGGCCCTAGGAAGTAAAACCTTTGAAAGTTGTGAAGGAAGGATTAGGCAGGTTCTGCTTGGGGGATGGAGAGGGGTCAGAACCAGGAGCAATGGCTTACTGCTGGGTTTTTCTCTTCTGTGATTACCTCCATTTTTATCTGGGATCTAATTTGTTTTTACGTAATTGTTGGCATATTGTCTCCTCCATTAGCCTGTGAGCTCCTAAAGGGCAGGAACTAACTCTTTGCCTTTCTTTGTATCTAAAGTTCTTAATATGACTACTGGCACATAGTAGGTACTCAATAAACGTTAACAGACTAACTTATTGGATGGAAGTTTCATAGGGAGATTTCAGCTCTAAGTAAGGAGTCTTTCCTAACAGTCAGAGATATCCAAAGGTGGAATCTGCATGCAGAGAGGATGGAAGTGAATTTTCTCCTCCATAAGTGGGGTCCTTTCAGGCTCCCTAAGTCTGTGATTTCTGCAAGGGGAAGCCTCCTACTTGAAAACAAACACAGATATCAATAATTGCACAACTCTCAAAGTAGAAGAAAAGGCCCCAACAATAATCAAAGCATACTCAGAATCTTCTGTTTTTCCTGTACCCTGCCCTCTCTCATCCCAAAGAAAAGCCAAGAACCAATCTGAAGAAAGGCATTGTTGTTCAACATAACCAAGTGTGCCCCCAAAGAGTGTGTTCCATAGAAGGGTCACCCCCCCCCCCCCCCAGGTAACTCTGTAGTTCCTAGGCTTGTTCCTTGAGAGAGAGGCAGCATGATTTAGGGAAAGAGCATTGGGTTTGGAGTCAGAGAATTAGGGGATTGTATATTTATAACTGGAAGGGACCTTAGAGGCCATTGAATTCAAATTTTTCATTTTACAGATAAAGAAACAGAGGCACAGAGATATTAAGTGACTTGCCCAGGGGCATATAACAATGACCTAGGTTCAAATCTTGGGTCTGATATTTATGTAATTGGGGGTTTGAATTTTACATAAATCACCTAGTATGGAGGCACCCTGCTTCTGGGAGAAGGCATCTTTCCCCACCCCCGCCCCCACCCCCACTTTATAGTATTTTATTTTTTTCCAATTACATGTAAAGATAGTTTCCAATATTCACTTTTATAAGATTTTGGTTTCCAAGTTTTTTTCTTCTTCCTTCCTCTTCCCCTCCCTAAGATAGCATGCAATCTCATGTAGGCTGTACATGTACAATCCTGTTAGACATATTTTAACATCAGTCATGTTGTGAAAGAAGAATCAGAACAAAAGGGGAAAACTACAAGAAAGAAAAAAAAGAGAAAATAGTATGCTTCCATCTTCATTCAGACTCTACAGTTCTTTCTCTGGATATAGATAGCATTTTCCATCATGAATCTTTTGGAATTATCTTAAGTCATTGTATTGCTGAAAAGAGCTAAGTTTATCAAAATTGGTCATTGTACAGTGTTGTACTACTGTGTACAGTGTTCTCTTGGTTCTACTCACTTCATTCAACATCAGTTCATATAAGTCTTTCTAAGTTTTTCTGAAATCCTGGTGCTCATGATTTCTTATAGCACAGAAATGGATGGAAGTTACATTCCGTTACATTCATATACCACAACTTGTTCATCCATTCCCCAATTAATGGGCATCTCCTCAATTAGGAGAAGATATATAGATATAGATATAGAAATTTTTTAGGGCAATTGGGGTTAAGTGATTTGCCCAAGGTCACACAACTAGTTTTTGTGTTAAGTGTCTGAGGCTGGATTTGAACTCAGGTCTTCCTGACTCCAGGGCTGGTGCTCTATTCACTTCACCACCTAGCTGCCCCAGGAGAAGATATTTTATATACACCTACCAGATGGATGGGAGTAGCCCCTTCAATTGGCTGTACAATTCAATTGGCTGAAAGCCTTTATCTTTAAAACTGCCAGACTAGGACAGTCTCATTCTCTTTCCTGTTCCCTCACTCTTTCCTGCCCTATTTTCAGAGAGGGTGAAGGTATATCCTCATCATGGATGCCATGAACTAAATTGGGGAGGAGGGAAGGGCTGCCTTCCTTCCTCTCCTCTTCCCTTTTAGGTCCTAGGGACCAAAGAAATGGACCTGGGCTGTTTATTCTGTTTCATTTGTCCTTGGTTTCAGGTGCAGGAGATAGAATCCACACTGGACTTAGAACCAAGCAATGGTGACCCTGAAGGCAGAATTACTGGCCATATGTGCAGCCAGTCAGCCCAAACGGGAGCACTGAGAAGCCAGGGTACCTGGGACTTAAACCCAAGTGGGGCTTCGTACTTGGAATTTTGAACTGTGCTATACAGGAACTGAACTAAACTGTGACTCTAATCCCCCTCCCCTCTCCATAGAACTGAAGTAGTATAGGGGGTAGGGATTATGCCCCATGTTTTGGGAGTATGGTGGTATTTGTTATTAAACCTTTGGAAGAAACATTCCTTTGTAAAACTAATATGACTGTTAAGTAGCTAAAAGGAACTGGTGTTTAGGAGATCCATTCTACAATTGGGGTAATACCATCAATAGGGGCTGAAGCCAATGGCAGAGAGCTTAGCCATCCCAGTCCCCATTAAGGGTATCAGAGAAGTCTGGTGGAGGGATGAAATTTAACACACCTGGCCTTCAGGCAGTGGGAGCCAAGGTAATCACAGTCACACTTATGTAGCATAATCTCTGATCCATGAGAGGAGGGATTGTCCTGTGCTACATATTACATAGCTATGTACTTTAAGGGAGAAATGACTCCCTTAATGCTGAACATACCTGGCATAAGGGATTTACTTTAGTTGTTTCCAGACAAACCAGTCAGGAGAGAGCTGCTATGCAGAGCTAGTAGAGGTAGAAAGCCTTTGGAATGGTGGACAATGTGACAAGCCCAACCCATCATGTTCCTGGTCTTACCTGAAATCCTAGAGCATCCTGAAAACATATCTCCTCTGGGTGAAATTGTCCCTTTTTTCTTTGGTTGTATTAAGGTCCCATCTCACCACCAGCTGAAGTTTATGTATTACTTGGTACATTCTAATCTGTATAACTTCTCCAGTTTCTATTTGCTGTTTTGCTTGGATAAATGGTTTTGCTGGTTATTCACTATTTGTGATGGTCTTTTATGTAACCAGCATCTGGTTAGAAGGGGCTAAATTGGTGAGTATAAACTAAGGGCCAGGGATGTCCTGGAGCCGGCTGGAGCCTGGCTTTTGGATTGTTAAATTTTCTAGGTGAGTATTTTCACTTCAGAAATTGACAAGCTACAGATTGGGCTTAATTTTTTGTTTTGTTGGTTATTTAGAAAGATTTAAGAAAGTGATGGAGATTAAACTTGAAAGTGTTTAATATGCACATTTTCCTCCTCTGGAGAGCTAGTTGTTAAACATTTACTAGCCTAGAGCTGCTAAGGCCTCTCTTAGGAGTAATTAGGACTTTTCTATAATCCCTAGGCTAACAATATTTGAGGACTAACAGAGATATAATTCTAGCCCCACCCCCCACTTGGAAACTGGAGGAGAGACTGCCCATCTTTGGCTATCCTGATAGTTATCTGCCTTTCCCACCTCCTACCCCCATCCCAATTTCTGTACAAGCACACAAAGGTAACAAACAAATACATATTGAGAAAACAGCCTTTATTTCACTAGCACAGAAAATGCAAAAATTGCAAAGGGCACCCAAGAGCCTATTAATAGATATACTATGTTTCTCTTCTATAAATAGAAAGCACTCACAGTAGCCCATAAGCTCCCCTTTGAAGGGAATTGAATTCAGGGTTGTCAGTGAAGCAGTACTCTGATCCAGTCTTAGGCTTCCAAATTGTGGTTTGCCCCCAGAAGGCAAACACACTTCTGGGCTGCTGGCCAGACAACCCCTTTCCCATCAGTCTTGTACTATCTAAATAATTCATATTAATACCATGGTTCAAAGCCCCACCAAGGACAGGGAAAAGGGGGACAATGGTACATTGACCCGGGGTGGCCTTTAAGCTACTTCCTCTTTGCTCCTAAGCAGGGTCCTGAGTTTTAGTGTCTTGTGTTTATGGAACTATAGCTCCACTCTCCCTCTGTACCCTTTCCCTGAATTTGAAGACCTTTTGGCCTCTAGCTTTCCAGAGAACTCATCTTTTCAGTTTGTCTGTGAGCAGCCCCAGATCACAGAATCAAAGAAAAAAGAAAAAGATCATAGGATCAAAGAGGTGGGAGCTAGGAGGGAATTCCTCGGGACATCCAGTCCAACTCCTTCATTTTGTAAGTGAAGAAAGGAAGGTAAGAGATCTGTCCACCTGAGAGGTGGAATTGGAACCCAGGCCATCTGATTTGCAGAGCTAGTACTCTTTCTGCTGTGCTAGGCTTTTCTTCTGATGTCATTTTAATTTTTGGGACTGGTAACTAGAATGTTTTTCAGAATCCCACTAAGCCTGAGGCCCTCCCACTCCCCCTAGTCCCACTTGGGTGGGACTTTTATGCCCTTAAATGTCCAGAAAGTTGTGTCAGAGAAGCTGGGGCCAATCAGGTGTCTTTTAAAGGAAACTATTCCTGTTGAAGGAGGGAAAGAAGAGGCATGGAACTAATCCATGTTATGGGAGAAAAGCTGGTGGATACCAGTGTTGTATCTTCATGTCTGTAGCACCTTAAGATTAATAAACTACTAACAACAGCCTTTTCAGGTAGGTAGTATAAATATTATCTCCATTTTAAAGATGATGGAACTATGGCATCCATCCAGAGAAGGCTGACCACATTGATGAAGGGCCCTGAGATCATTCCATGTTGGTTGCAGAAAGTAGGACTGTTTAACCTGGAGAAGAGAAGTCTCAAGTGGAGAAATTTCCAGTGCCTGCAAGATTTTGAAGGGTTGTTGGGCAGGAAGAGTGATTAGATTTGTTCTTCTTCGGCCCAGAGGGCAGAATGAGGAACAAGTGGTGGAAATCGCAAAGAAGCAAATTTCATCTTGATGCCTGAAGAAGTTTCAATAATTGGGGCTTCATAAGGTGGGAGTGGGATGCCACTGGAAGTAGTGGGTTCCCAATCTCTAGAGGGTTCTACAAGTAAAGGCTGGGTAACTAATACCTTATTAGGTCTTGGAAGAAAGAGTCTTTTTTTCAGAAATGAATTCCCACTCTGAGATTCTGGCTAAGTGACTTGCCCAAGGTCACAGAGTTAATAATGGGAAGTTCTCTGACTCTAAAAGTCCGAGCTGAGTCTACTGTATCATATTGTCTTCCCAATAGATCTTTTTTTTTTTTTTTGGAGGGGGGAAGGTAGGGCAATTGGGGTTAAGTGACTTGCCCAAGGTCACATGGCTAGTTTTGTGTTAAGTGTCTGAGGTCGGATTTGAACTAAGGTCCTTCTGACTCCAGGGCCAGTGCTCTATTCACTGTGCCATCTACCCGCACCCTCCCTGTCCCCAATAGATCTTTTTTGTTATTATCATTTGCTTGTGTCCAACTCTTTGTGACCCCATTCGGGGTTTTCTTGGCAAAGACACTGGAGTGGTTTGCCAGTTCCTCCTTCAGCTCATTTTACAGATGAGCAAACTGAAGCAAACAAAGTTAAATGATTTGCCCAAGGTCACACAGCTAGTTAATGTCTGAGGCTGTATTTGAACTCAGGAAGATGAATCTTCTTGCCTCCAGGCCCAGCGCTCTCTCCCTTGTGCCATCTAACTACCCCCCAATAGATCTAGGTAGATGCCACTTTCACATAAAATAAAGGAAAGAAGGAAACATTCATTTATTAAGTGCCTCCTATATGCCTCATAACAACTCTGGGAGGTAGGTGCCATTATGTTCTCAATTTTACAGTTGAGGAAACTGAAGCAGACAGAGATTAAGGAACTTGCCCAGGATCACACAGATAATAAGGATCTGAGTCTGGATTTGCACTCAGGTCTTTCCGAATCCACACCCAGTATTCTATTTACTATACCCACTAGCTGCCTCTAAGTATTATTAGGGGGCAGCTAGGTGGCACAGTGAATAGAGTGCCAGGCCTGGAGGCAGGAGGACCCAAGTTCAAATGTGACTTCACACACTTACTAGCTGTGTGACCCTGGGCAAATCACCTTTTTTTTTTTTTTAAAGCAATTGGGGTTAAGTAACTTGCTCAAGGTTACATGGATAGTCATTATTTGTGTGTGGGTGCTCATTTTCTGAGGCCGGATCCAATCTCGGGTCATCCCAACTCCGAGGCTGGCGCTCTTACTCACTGCACCACCTAGCCGCCCCTGGGCAAATCACTTTCACTCTGTTTGCCTCAGTTTCCTCATCTAGAAAATGAGCTGGAGAAAGAAATGGCAAACATTCTAGTATCTTTGCCAAGAAAACCCCAAGGTCAAGAAGTATCAGACATAACTAACTGACCAAAAATATACATATATATTTAAAGCATTGTTTCATCTAAGCAAAAGAAGCAAACATGATACTGGAGAATTAATACGGCGTGGTTACCATCCTCATTAGCACTAGCAAAAGTGCTTTGCAAATCATAAAGAACAATATAAATGTGAATTACTCTTATTAGCACTACCTTCATTTCCAGTCCCATCCCTGTCAGGGGCTGGTGAGAATTTGGAGGTCAGTCTGTGGTTAGGGAACTTCCCCAGGGTCTCACATGATGCGCAGCATGGACACTGAATCTGCTTCCTTGCACTTTCCACCACTTGTTCCTCATTCTGCCCTCTGGGCCAAAGAACAAGTCCAATCAGTCTTCTGGCAAACAACCCTTCAAATACTTAAAGGTAACTATCATTAATCCTTCAAAAACTTGAAGGCACCTATAATTCCCTCACCTAAGGCTTCTCTTCTTCAGGCTAAACATTTCTACTTTCTGCAATTTCTATTAGCCCTGTGCTCTAACCACTAAACTAAATGAGCAGTTAACAGAAAGTGCAGCCACCCACAGCCCAGTTCTGTGAGTTACAGGTTTATGTAGTGGGTACAAATCCTTCAGCATCTGGGGTCAGAGAGCCTCCAGACTCCCAAAGCATTCCTGAGTGCTTTGTCATAGATATCTGCAGGGGAGGGACTTCAGGGCTAGCGCCTCCTTCCACCCTCTGCCTGTCCTTTCTTCCCAAGGCTGAATGACCAGGAAGGGGAAGGAATGAAGCTGGGTGAGACAGTAATTGTCCCTTTGACTGAATTGTTCGCAAAAGTCCCTGTGGTCTGTGAGACTTCGGCTGCTCCCTAGCAGCTGATGAAGCCCAACTAGAGGCTTGTGGGTCAGCCAGGGGCCTGCCCAGAGATCCCTCTGCCCACCTGGCCCCTCCCCAAGGCACAGATGGCTCCATCAGAGGAGGGAGCAAACAGGCCTTCCGTAGTAGGGCAGGTGCCCAACTCCAGGGTTAGACAGATGGGAGAATCGGCAGACGGAAAGCATGTGTTGTCTTGGGAATGCCTCCAACTCCACTTCCTTGAAAATGAAAGACAGATTCAGTTTGTGGGTCTGACAAAGGGTTTCCATGAATTTTCTCATTTCCGCAACTGGAGTAGTTGCCTCTCCCTCCACCCTTCACTCTATGTGTGAGCCTTTTGTTTACACACATTACATGAGATGATATAACTTACTACATCGACACAAAATCATGCTCCACATATTAAACACATGTTATATCCACATACTATATGTGCACCTCTATATATACACACTCCACATATACACACTATATACAAATAATATATTTCATGCTTACACAATTCCATACACATACAAAATATGCCACAAATGCCTCAAATATACACACGTAAACCAAAATACATGACTATACATGCCATACCTGTATTAGCAAGCACCCTAGCACACCCAGGATGGCCTGCTAGCACAGGTTCTTTGATCTGCTTTTCTAAAGGAAAGACAGTTTTAGAGGGGTTAACAGTCTTACTTTAATTAACAGAGAGATAAGTAAAAAAAATCCAATAGACAGGGCTCCAAGTGTCTAAACAGAATAATACAACCACCTATATACACCACCAGAATGGGAGAGCACCAGGATCTGAGTGTGTGTGTGTGTGTGTGTGTGTGTGTGTGTGTGTGTGTGTGTGCGCGCGCGCGAGGGTTCGTACTTTAGAGAAATGTGACTTTTGATTGTCTGAGAAAAAGAGAGAGGGAGGGAGAGAGAAAGAGATAAGAGACAGAAATCGAGAAGGACAGAGAGAGAGATTAAAACCTTGAATGGTGAAAAGAAGACACCTAGAACTGTAGTCTTATGGGAGAAGTTAAATGTCCCTTGATTCTCAAAGTCTGCACCCTCCAGTGACTGCTAAGACTGGATGGCTAGAGTAAGATTGTTGTCCTTTGGTTGAGATTTTTTTGAGCTGAGATTTTTTCTCACTTCTATATTGAAGAGCCCTTTACTCTTGCCTACTCTGTTGCCCTCTAAACTAATCTTTATAAGTTCTCCATTATATCCATGATTGTCTTTTTTGTTTTAAGCATATGGGAGGGAAGGGAAGTTGAGTTGATTGAGGTTGAGTTAATTGCTATCCTTCAAGTCTGGGCCAAAACTACTTCCCCCTGGAGAGACCAAGGAAAATGGTTTTTATCTTGATAAAAGAATCATATCCCTAGATTGCAAACATTTAATATGAAACAGATACAATTCCAAGCTCTCTGAAGATATTGAGAGAGTGATTGCCCAGCCACAACCATATTCCTAATCCTAAAAAAGGTGGAATTTCAATCTCTCCAAGAACTTAATGGGACATTCTGAATCTATTAATACCTGTTACATGATGGCTGCTCAGTCCTATGTTACATGGTACAATGTTATACTAGTTATGTAGTATAATGAAAAATGTCCAGGCTAGGAAGTGGGAGACCTAGGTTCTAGTCAGGGATGTGTTGGTGTTTCACAACTAACTTTTTTTTTTTTTGGTCTTTTTGGAGGAGAGAAGTAAGGGCATTTGGGGTTAAGTGACTTGCCCAAGATCACAGAGCTAGTAGTTAAGTATCTGAGACTGAATTTGAACTCAGGTCCTCCTGACTCTGGAATTCACTGCTCACTGCGCCACCTAGCTGCCCTAAATAATTCTTTAAAAAAAACCAAACCCACATCACACTTTTCTGTATAATCTGCATTTATTAGCATTTTTCTCCATGACTCTCTTGTCTAGACCAGTAGTTGGCAAACTATGATATATCCTGTTTCTCCATAGCCCCCAGCTAAGAATGGTTTTTACATTTTACATTTACATTTTTAAATGAAAAAAAATTATTTTTCAAAAAATTATTAAAATATTTTTCACATTTTAAATTTTAAAACCTTCTTGTATTAAAAATACAAAGACTTTTCTTAGCTCTCCGATGGTACAAAAATAGGTGGTGGCTGGATTTGGTCCTCATGAAATCAACAAAACAATAAATCATGCCCTGATTTGTAGCTTTGCCTGTTTCCAAGGTAATTTGATAATCTGCTCTGAGAGCTGGTTCAAGCTGTCTCCAGTACACCTCTGGTTCTAGTCTCAACTCTTCTATTCAAATACATTTGTATCCCCTGCGCTTCTCACAGTCCTGACATATTAATGACTACTTGTTGATCATTTGTTTAACTTGCTCTGTGACTTTAGCCAAATCATCTTCCTCAAGTCAATTTCCTCATCTAGAAAGTCCAACAGATTGCATGATGTTTCTCTCATCCCTTCCAAGGATTCCGTTCTATGATTATAAAGGCCAAGAATAAATGAATACGAATTTGAATTTTTGGTCTTTCATTTCATAGAAAAGGTCTACCCAGGACCAGTCATATCTAGAGCCCTGAAATAAAGTTATAGAATGTGATTTATGAAAATGTTTTTGTTGAGTTCATAAAGCCCTGGGGTTAATTGTTTGTTTGTTTAACTAAAGATTTCTACCAGGTGATCAAAGCTGCTAGCACTTAAAAGGCTGTTTGCTCAGCCTGAAACCTTAGTAATAAAAACAATATAAATAATACCCACCCACTCTGCCAGCTGTATGGAATCCTCCTTCCCTGGCTGCCCTGGCCACTACAGTCGGGGGAAAATCCTTTCCACCAAGGTGCTAGGGACTGAGTGAGGGACTTCCATTTTAAAAGTGTTTTTTTGGAAGAGCCCAGAGAGAAAATAGTGCTGAACTCAAAGGAAGGAAGAACTAATGAAATCTTTTAGGTTGCTGAGGAAGAAATTTTCAGGTAGGGAGATGGTCTCTTACTCTGGCTTTGCCTAAGGTTGACTTCAGTCATGGGGAAATTATCTGAATAGCTCCCATAGCATAGATAGCCATATTTCTCTAAAAGTAGGTTTGAGAGACTATAGTTGTTTTCCCCCCTTTACTATTTTTTGTTGCTCTTTTGTAGAGGGTGGGGTAGAGAGGGGTTGTCTATAATTCATGAGATTATTGGCACAGGGAATTGCAGGGTGCAAACTCCCTCCAATGCTATTTCTACCTTACAGTCTTAGCAATTTGCTAAGGGGCCAAAGCCATAACTGGCATTATTGGTACTCAGAGCAAGAAGCACAAAAATGCACGTTCAAATAAATTTTTGTAATTTATGATGTGAAAATAATATGAGAAATAATTAAGACATATTTACAAATTCAGTTGAGCCAGGAAAGGGAATTAATTATAATTGTGATCAGGTGCTTCCTATTTGAACTAATTATTCTTGCTAACTAGATGTGTCATAAGAGAATTTTAGTATTGCTTCTATTTGTCTGAGACAGCAAGTCATATCTCTAACTGGAAGAATTTTTTCTGAGGCATCTACCTTTAGCCCTGGTGGTATCTGGGTAGTTCCTATTCTCACTGCAAAATTTCAGCTTGAGATAATAGCTGTAGCTCCTGTTTGCTGATCAGTTTATTATTTTATGTGCTATAGATCTTTCCCTTCTGCTTTTGGTTTTTTGATGTGTAAATCCTTCCCTTCCCTTCCCCTTTGTCCTCTGTAGAATTCCCAATTGTGTCTATCTTGACTTGTCCTGTATGAGGTTTTTGAAAATACTGCTTCATGGCCCATTGCTTTTGTAAACCATGAGACTGTGCTCTGAGCATATAATAAACTAGTCACTAAAATGTCTCTCTGGATTGACAAATATGATTGTTAGCAGTACTTCACTGTTAGCAGTGATCCAGTAACACTGGTCTCCTGACCATTCCATGGACAAGACACTCCATCACTTTGGGCATTTTCTCTGGCTGTCTCCCATTCAGAACCCTGTCCTTTCTCCTCTCAGTCTGCTATCCTCCCTAGCTTCCTTTAAGACCCAACTAAAATACCGCCTTTTTTAGGAAGCCTTCCCCATTGGTCTTCATTCTGATTCCTTCCCTTGGTTAATTACTAACCATTTATCTTATATATAGCTTGCTTTGCATATATTTGTTTGCCTGTTGCTTCCCCTATTCAACTGTAAGCTCCTAGGGGGCAGGGACTGTTTTTTGCCTCTGTTTCCCCACTGCCTAGCACATAGTAGGCTTTTCCTCCTCTGCTTCAACTACTGACCTCTCTGCCTTCCTTCCTCATACCAACTAATATCCTGCCTTCTACAGGAAGCCTTCCTCTTAATTCTAGTATCTTCTCTCTCTTAATCATTTCCTGTTTATGCTGTTTATAGCTTCCTCATATATATTTATTTGGATGTTGTTTTTCCCATTAGATTGTAAGCTCCTTGATGGCAGAAAATCTTTTACCTCTTTTTGTATCCTTAGTGGTTAGGAGAATGCCTGTCACATAATAAGTATTTAATAATGTTGATTGATTTGTTGGATAAGTACCGGTGCTAAATATTTGCACTCTAAAATTTTAATTTGTCCTGAAGCAAAACCCCAGATTCCTTGCCTTAGTTATAGCTAGGCCTGAAAGCACTGAGAAGTCAGGTGATTTGACTAGGGTCCAGTGGCAAAGTTGGTTTATAGGAAAGACTTTGCATGGGACAGAGACCACTACCAAAGTACAAAGACTTAGATACCCGAAAGCAGAAATGAGTTTATTGCTTTCTCGTGAGAAAGGGTACTGCTCCTCTTCCTCGATCTAATGGTGCTAGCCAGGGAAGTATAAATTGATTCCCTTATCCCATTGGCTAGGCTTCAGGACATACAATTTATTCGTGTGAATCTCCCCCAGCAACAAAGACCAAAGGACAAGAAAAGGCAGGAAAGTTTTGCAAGAGTTTGCAAGAGTGCACAGTTTAGGTTGTGTTGCAAAGCATGGAAAAACTATTAACCCTTTTGAGGAGGCTTCACTTCCAAGAAATCATCCCTCACGACTTGAATCCTAGGGATTCTTGGCTCCAAGACCAGTCCCTATTCACTACACTATGCCTTTTCTCATTGCCATTTTCAGTGTTACTAACGTAAAATTAAAAAAAAAAGTTACCTTCACTAGTCTTGCTTTATTATTTCATTAGGACATCAATACTGTATCCTCCCACTCCCTTCTGCTGTAGACCGACTAACAAACCCTGACTGGGCCACCTCCATCCTTGCTTAGGTTGAATACTCAAAATCCTAGGGGGGAAGAAGAGGTTTTACACAGAAATATTAAGACACAGGTTCAAATTCCAGCTCTCTCTGCCACTCATTGCCTGTGTAACTTTGGGAAAATCACTTACCCTATCTAGGCCACAGTTTTTTCATCTAGAAAGTGAATACTAGTCCGTTTCTGCTCTAAAGCAGTTACACTACACTAGCTAAGAACTAGGTTTACAAAGAAAGGCAGAAGCAGTTCCTGCCCTCAAGGAGCTTATATTCTAATGCAGGAAACAATATGTAAATTACTAGATGCATATAAAATATATATAGAGTAGATGGAAAGGCATGGGGAGACCTGATAGACCCATTCTCACTGAAAGAACTCAGAAACAGAGTGGGCAGAGGAAGGCGTTTATTAGGCTTGAGAAGTGGGTGCAGTGCTCACTAGGAACACACACACCCCATACAGAAGCAAGACCAAGCTTTAATGTTGCTGGTGTATTCTGACTCTTCCCCCAGAGTCAGGATTGGTCCAGACTCCTCAACGTTATAACTCTTCCTTACACTCCCACTATATGCCTCATTATGTATTCTCTCTCCCAGATCATACATCCCATGATTAGAAAATGGTAAAATCTCTACACTTTGGGTGTGTAAGTTAATATTAATGAGGTTAGTTGAGCAGATACAGTAGTGAGGACACTGGTGACCAGGGCATAACCTCTCAGGTTTGAACAAGTTGTCCTAGCCCAACCTTTTTAATCCCACTGGCACCAGAATGGCCATTGTCTTCCTAAAGTATGATAAACGAGCTTCCCCCACAGCTTGGGAATGTTAATTATCTCCCAATAACATCTATGGGAGCAAAACAAGATACTATAATATCCTCTTTTTTCATTTGTGACCCCATTTGGGGTTTTCTTGGCAAAGATACTAGAGTGGTCTGCTATTTCCTTCACCAGCTCATTTTACATATGAGAAAATTAAGGTAAACAGGTAGTAAGTATCTGAAGCTGGATTTGAACTCAGATCTTCCTGACTCTGGGCCTAGCAACCCATTCTAGGTACAGCCAGGGCAGAGACATAGAGACTAAAGACACAGGACTGGTTTTCTGTGAGAGGAACAGCAATGGGGCCAGTAGAAATAGAGAAAAGTTAAGATATAATAAGTAGGAAGGGAAAAAAATAAAGCAAGAAGATGGAGGAAGGGGACAAGTTGTTAAGGACTTTAAATACCAAACAGAAGACTGACTTTATATTTAATCCTAGAAGTAATGAGGAGCCAGCAGAGTTTATTAAGGTGGGAGGGTAGGGAGAGTGACATGGTTAAACCTGAGTTTTAGGGAATCATTTCTTTGACAACTTCCTGGGGGAGAGATGGAGTGGGGAGAGACTTGAGACAATTTGAAGGTTCTGGCTGCAGTCTAGGCAAGAAACAATGTAAGTATGAAAGAGGCATAGCCTATATATTTCAGTGATTCTGAACTTCTGTGGGTCATCATCTAAATCTCATTCATTCCCTATCCCCCATTACTTGATTCCCATCCCTCTCAACCCTCCTACCCCAAACCCCCAAGCCAACCAACTCTTGCACTGTGACCTCTGTTAGACCTGTTTCATAGACAACAAACTTGCTTTCAACTTCAGTCTTTTCCTGTCTCAAGTTCTGGTAATTACCAAGAGCTGGTTCTTGGATGATGCCTCTCAGCCTCCCTGGCCAACCTTTCCAGTACTGGGTACACCTTCACTCATTCCCATCAGCTCACTGGTTGAGACAAGGGAGTTGGGATATTCCTCACTCCTCATTGCCACTTCCAGGTTCTCCCCTTACCTTCATCACTCAGTCACTTTTCCTTTGAGGTCCATACAATCCACATCTTCCACCCAATCAAAATCCTGGTAGCAGTTGTCTATGGACTGCCAGCACTCCCCTCCCTTTCCAAACAAGTTCAGTGCCTGACTCAGAATTTTTCTCCCCTCCCCAACTTCTGTCCTCCTACTAGGAGACTTCAACATACATATTGACTCTCCCTCAAACACTTAATGGCTCAGTTCCTAAACCTACTTACTTCCTATGATTTATTCCCCCACCATGGGATTATCCTGAGGTTCAAATAAGGTAATATATATATATATATATATATATATATATATATATATATATGAAGTGTTTTATAAACCTTAAAATGCTATGTAAATGTTCACTATTACCATAATCCCGATGTTTAACTAGTACTTTTTGGTTTCCATATTCATTCTTTCATTTGATCCTCATTTAGTCCCATACTGTTAGGGTCTAGGGGTGCTGGGAACCCTGAAATGCAAGGGTACAGGGTGCAGGTCTGCCTCCAAAGAATTCCAACCACTCAATCCTTCTTTCAGTTCAAGTATGGAGTTTATTATTGATGAGGTATGGGCTCTGGGAGCCCCCTGGAGCTCTTCTTGAGTCCTTGAGGTACAGGCTCTGGGAACCTCCCTTGGACTCTTGATTAAATCATCCCATTTGATGATGCATTTGCATGAGACAATAAGCCTTACATTGTAGCTGGACCCAGACCTCTGTTACTAGACTTCCCACCCTTGAGCCTATCAAAATATCAATCCACCCTAGAACTGGCCTAGCCTACCATTGCCTGTAGTCTCTCTAGGTGGCCTCCTACCCTTAATCACTCATAGACCTCATTAACTCCTCCTGAAGACCCTCCCCAAACTCCTCCCCTAGACCACCCCTAGATTCCTCCCACAATCTTCTGTATATAAGACCCCATCTTGTCTCCATGTCTATGAGAGCACCATAGCATGACCTAGCACAGGCTTACTTACTGTGTCCAATATAAGCAGACTTTTAATAAACTTTTTTTTTTTTTGGCTGAGAAGACTTGAGTCAAATTCATTTGGCAGGACCCGGTGGTTGGTATTTTGGGGTCTCCAGAGCAACCCTAACCTTCTTTATGGATAACCTCTTCATTATGACACTGGTTGGGACGATCAAGATTCTTAGTGAGTAACACTAACACAAGTGGGCTAGATTTTAAGAATCTTCCATTTGTTGAAGGTAAGATAGATATTTTATAGAGAAAGACTGTTGGAAGATCTGGACAGGATTAAGGAATGGCAAGTAGCCTAGATGTGGGCCAGGTGAAGACCAGGAGGGCCACGATGAAGGGACAGTTAAAAGGATTATACTGGGAGGGGCCTAATACCTCAAACACCAGAGACTTGGTTGCTAAAATTTTTGGCAAAGTTTAAGGACTCTTTTTCAGGGGTCCTATTGCTCTATCAGCCCCATCAATACCATGGAGTCAGACACAGTGAAGGGAGATGGGAAGAAGGAAAGGGTTGGGGGAGAAGCAGAGAGCTGCAAAGAGTTTGGGTTAGTATAAGCAAAGTCTTCCAAATGAAAGGTAGAACGAACCTCCTTGTGAGTCAGACAGTTTATTAAATGCCTACAGTATGCCAGGCATTGGGGATACAACGAAAGGCAAAGGACTGTCTCTGTTCTTAAGGATCTCACAGAAAGAGGGGGAGACAATATGCAAATAACTATATACAAAGAATATATATATATATACAGGCCATGTTGGAGGTAATCAACAGATTAAGGAGTATAGGGAAAGGCTGGGATTTTAGCTGAAACCCGAAGGAAGCCTGGGAAGCCAGTAGATCGAGATAAAGGAGAATATTTCAGGTAGGGAGAACAACCAATGAAAATTCATGGAATGGGGAAATGGACTGTCATGTTTGAGGAAGGACAGGGAGTGTCTTTGGATCCTAGAGTATGCTGGGGAGGTGTAAGGTGAGAAGACTGGAAAGGTAGGAAGAGGAGGGGTATAAAGTCCTTTAAAAACTAAACAAAGGATTTTAGTTTTGATCCTTGAGGCAATTGGGAGCTACAGAAGTTGAATGAATTGTGAGAGAATGAACTCCACCTCTGGGAGGGCTTAAGCATCTCCAGGATGTTGTGAAGGGGATTTCTAATCAGTTTCTGGTTAGGTGAAATGATCTATGAAGTCCCTAGTTCTGAGGACAGAAGTTATTATTGTCATTTTTCTAAGCCTAGAGAAGGAACATATGTACCCACAGTTCTATAATCTGACTCCATCATGGTGCTGACAGGCAGCCCAAGATTAAGATAGAGGGAGGGAGTTTTTGAGTCAAGTATTAAAAACAGGTCTCGACTCCCAACCTAGATTCCCTTCACCCAGTGTTGAACTGAATCCCTTTTCTTCCTTTCGTGCAAAAGTCACCTAGGAGATAACTTTTGGGCCTGAAGGCCTTTGGCTAGTGCTTTGAGAAGGTTCCACCAAGCTCTGATCAAATCTGGGCAGACCGAGTCAGACTCACCTGATCTCACCCTATTCCACACCCAACATTCCCGCCCAAGGCTCAGGTACTCACAAAGGTGGTAGTTGCCAAATACTTTCCTCACAGTGGTCCCCAGAACACCATGACCCCAGGCATAGTTTCCAGGCTTGAGCCCACAGCCTAGGGCAATAGCTCATGGGCATTCAGGGCTTCCAAGGAAAGAACAGCTCAAAGTCCAGAGCCCACAGAGAGAGAAAGTCAAGAGACCTGGATTACAGTGCTGGCTTTGCTTCTGTCTCTCTCCTCACCTTGGTTAGGGCAAGGATGTTTCCCTCTACAGTCTTGAATTTCTTATCTGTAAAATAGGGAAGTCCCCTGCCCTCATTAGAATCATAGAATATCTGATTAGAGGGGTCTTTAGTATGTGGAACTTCATCTTTAGTAGGGAACTTAAATTAGAAAATTTTGGAACTTAAAATATCTGAATAGGGATTGGAGAAATGGTCTTAAGACAGAATTTTGCAGTGCTGGAATGAACCTCAGAAGTCATCCAATCCCAGCCCTCATTCTACAGATAAGAAAACTGAGGTCCACAGCCTGGAAGGGATTTAGTTACAATCACATGACTAATAATTTTGTGGTAACAGGCCCCAGGCCCCATTGTTATTTCTACTACCCCATACAGATCCAGTCTTCCCTTTCTCTCACCCTTTGACTGATGAAAATGAGTGTGTGTGTGTGTGTGTGTGTGTGTGTGTGTGTGTGTGTGTGTGTGTGTGTGTGTGTGTGTGTGTGTGTGTATCTGGAAGGAAGGGGGAGAGAGAGGTTCCAACTAGAACTGGGAATACATTTTGAAGGTACTGGTCAACCTTGTTCTTCCTCTCTCTTGGTTTGACTTTTTCTAGTCTGGTAGAATTCTGTTGAGAGAAAATTCTGTAAAGGGAGGGGTTTTGAGCCAGGAGTATGTTGGTAAATGTTTAATAACTAGCTTTCTGGAAGAATAATGTAGCATGACACACTTTAAAGTTTAACTTGCCTAGTTAACATTTTCTCCATCAATTTCTTAAGCCAAGGCAATCAATAAAACAATGAATTAAGCCCTGATTTGTAGTTTGCCAGTTTCCAAGGTATAAATGCTCGAATGGAAAATTTAACAATCAGCTCCCACACACTTAGACTGAACCCTTCCTATCTGAGGTTACATGTCATTGGTGACTATGGGCCTATTTGACCTTGGTGATTGTTCTTTGGTTTTATGTGAAGGAGGCTGAAGATGATTAAAGCCTTGTGACCTTCAAAAGATCATGATGTCATGTCACCCAGAGATCTAACAGTAGAGTCCTTAACAGGGTTTGCAACCAGCCAGTTCAAAGTAGAGGGCCCTAGAAGGTAGGGGCAACCTTTAGGGCCCAGCCCAGTGGTAACTGAGGCAAGGGATAGGTAGATAGATAGATAGATAGATAGATAGATAGATGTGTATGCACACATTTATTATGTATACACACATATACGCATATCTCACATACATAATTAAACCTTAAAACTGCACTAAGACTTTTGGGAAACTATGAAAAATGGATGGTAATATTGGGCGTGGCAGAAAGCACTAGCTGTTTGGGGACTGGGAAAGGTCCCCTGCATCAAGTCTTGTCAAGGTCTCTCCTAAAAGGATTAGTATTATGTGGGGTATGGGGACCCCAAAAATTAAAAGCCAGAGGTGTCTCCAGGTAAGAACAGGAAATTTTTATTCAGTTCTAGTGAGAAAAGGGTATCTCTTCCACCAGTGTAGACCAGTGGAATAAAGCATGTTACAGAAGACAAAGCAAGGCTTTATACCCTAATGCAGTCAAGCCACTTCCCCCCACTAGGCCTTGCTCCCATTGGCTGGGAGGTGGGCTTACAGTCTGGGCATGAAAAAGACAAAGTGCAAGGAAACAGGGTATGGCCAATCCACCTGTACATATCCTTATTTGGCAAATGCTAAAGTAAAGAAGGGGGATGGTTCTAAGAGATTCCTAAAGGGCTTAATGCTGATATGGCAGTAGTAAAGAAGGGGGAAGGGTGAAACCGAAATTCAGGCCTGTTCCCATAAGAAACCCTACTAGATTTTAGGATATAGTATGAGAAGTTTTCACCTCTCTCACTCAATATGAAGGGAAGTGGTTAGGGCAAGGATAATTCCCCATGTCAAAGTTTGGGGACAAGGGATAAGGACAAAAGGACCAGATAGAATTAGAAGAGTGGAAAATAGAAAAGGCCTCAGGGGTCATGGGAGAGCTGGGAGGAAAAATGTTTTTAAATGGTCCATAGGTTTTTAAGACAAATTTTGATGTCCCAGAGGGTCTTGGAGAGAAAAAAATCTTGAGGATTACATGTCAAGGAAGGATGTTAGACTTTGGGCAACTCCCTACTCCCAATCCCTACCCCTCTCCAAGTGAGGAGTCATTTCTAGATACTCAACTTTGGACTAAAATGGTGTAAAAAAACTAGGGCAAAAACTCATGAGCTTCCTATCTGAGGGAGAAGACACACGTGTGCTCTCGCCCCCACACACACACACATACCACCCTCATGCTCAAAACCTTTGGATTAGCATCTCTACTACTTCCTGCTTGTGTGACCTTGGGCAAAATACTTGCCCTCTCTGTGCCTCAGTTTCCCCTTTTGTCAAATGAGATCCCTGGATTTGATGATTTCTGAAGTCCCTTTTAGCACTGAATGCCATGATCCCAAGACCAGACTAAAGTTGTCAGCAAGAGAATAGAGTTAATGAAGCTTGAGGGTATTTTTTCAGGTAAATGTTCCTCTTGCCTAGAGTTCTAGTCAGCTTTATTCAGACCTGAGACTAAGCCTTCACCTTAGTCCTAGAAAGGCTCAGCAGTTACCTGGGTCACAAATGCAGCCCTAACCTTGTTCAGCTGAGCCCTAATCCTGGCTGCAGAATGAACTCTGACCCTGGCTATACCCTAACCACACTTGAGGCAAAGCCCTTTCCATTGTAGGCTTCAGTTTATCTACTTTGTAATAGGATTTGGCTGACTGACCTCAAAGGTTTCTCTTACTCTGTTATGTGTGGACAGGATACCCCCTTCACGTGCTGGACACTAGGAGCACCTGGGAGGCCGGGGGATGACATTTTTAACCTCTGCAGCCACTCGTAGCCTTAAATGTCCAGGCAGCAAAACTCCGGGTATTAGATCCATGTTGATCTCAAAGATCCTGAATGACTGCCAGGGGAAGAGAGCCTTGGATAACTCCCAGGGTGGCTCCAGCTGGGGCTTAGGGATGTGCAGTTTACCCAACTCCCAGACTGTCGTCCACCTGAGCCAAACCAAACTTGCCATGGTGATAGGGAGCTTTGCCTGGTCAAGCACGCCCTCTGGTGGAACACAGATCCACAAACTACAAGCATTTGGAAGGGACCCTCCTGGGATCAGCCCCAGAGCTAAGGTGGAAAGAAGCCTGGTTGGTGAAGAATTGATGATGATGATGATAGTGATAACAAGAACCACAACAGTAAAATATAAAATACTGGTATTAATAATAATGGCAACAGTATGAATAGTAATAATAGCATTTATATGGCACAATAACCTTTGAAAAGTACTTTGCCTAAATTATTTCATTTCATCCCTACAACAACCGTTTGATGTAGACTCTTGTTAACTCCATTTTTCAGATGAGAGGACTGAGCCTGAGAGAGGTCAAAGGGATTTGCCCAAGGTTATTGTCATTGTTCAGTCACGAACAACTCTTTGTGACCCCTTTTGGGGTTTTCTTGGCAAAGATAGGAAATGAGGAAAGTGAGGCAAATAGGTTTAAGGTTTAAGTGACTTGCCCAGGATCACACAGCTAGTAAGTATCTTAGGCTGGATTTTAACTCAGGTCCTCCTGAGTACAGGACTGCTGTTCTATCCACTGCAACACCTACCTGCTCCTCTGGCATTTATTTCCTATGTGACACTTTTCATTTCTAAATCTTAATTTCCTCATTTGTAAAATGGAGATACTAATCCTTCCACTATGAACTTAACAGGGTTTTAAAAAAAGTGTTGTTGTTTTTTTTTTAGGAGCTGGTCATAAATCATGATCTGAGAGAGAATAGAAATCACGGATTCCATGATCCAAATGACTAATACTAAGAGAGATGAAAATGAAAGCAACCTTGAGGTTTTCTGCCTGATGCCCATCAGATTGGCAAAAACAGTTTAAAAAGGGGCAGCTAGGTGGTGTAGTGAGTAAGAGCGTTGGCCCCAGAGTCAGGAGGTCCCAGGATCGGTTCCGGCCTCAGATACTTAACACCCACACAAAAAAATTGGCCTTGTAACCTTGGGCAAGTTACTTAACCCCAATTGCTTAAAAAAAATGGCTTAAAAAGAAAAAGGAAAATTACAATTATCATTTCCATTCTGGGAAGAAGTCAAAGTTGCGTAGAGACAACTAGATGAAGTGAATAGAGTGCCTGGCCTGGAGTCAGGAAATCACGAGTTCAAATCTCATCTCAGCAAATGAGTAGCTGTGTGACCTTGGGCAAGTCATTTAACCTCTGTTTACCTCAGTTTCCTCATCTGGAAAATGAGGATAATATTAGCACCTATCTCTCAGGGTTGTTGTGAGGATCAAATGAGGTGATATTTGTAAAGTGTAGTACCTGGCACATAGTAAGCACTATATAAATATTATTATTGTTATTATTAATGCATACCCTATGACCCAGAAATAACACTACTAGAAATATACTTCAGAAAGATGAAAGAGGGGAAGAAGCCAAATGTGCCAAAATATTTACAGCAGCACTTAAGAAGAACTACAAATTAAATGGGTGTCTATTAAATGGGGATTGACTGAACAAATTCTGGTCTATGAATGTAATAGAATCTTAGTGTTCTGTAAGAGATGACAATGTAGGTTTCTTTCATAACATGACTAATATGGAAATGTTTTGCATGACTATGCATGTATAACCTCTCTCAAATTGCTTGCCTTCTCAATGAGGAAGGGGTAGGGGAGGGAAGAAGAGAGAATTGGGAGCTCGAAGTTTTAAAAACGAATGTTAAAATTATTTTTATATATAACTGGGTAAAAATAAATTCCTAAATAAAAACAAACAAACAAACAAACAAAAGAAATGACAACAGGGATAAATTCAGAGAAACCTAGGAAGACTTGTATGAATTGATGCAGAGTGGAGTCAGCAGAAACAGGAGAATCATATATTAAATTGCTACAGCATTGTAAAGGAAAACAATTTTAAAAATCTTACAATGTACATTTTTAGACCCATGGTCAATGTGTGGATTGGTTTTACTTGCCCACACTTATTTTTCACAAGGGAAGGCTTTTGGATTTTTTTTTGGAGGGTAGAATTCTAGGGGCAGGAGTGAGGAGAAGAATAGTCAGTCAGCAAGTACTTATCAATCTACTACCATGTGTCAGGCACTGGGGATACAAAAAGAGTCAACAGACAGTCCCTGCCTTCAAGCAGCTTACAATCATATAACTGTCCTCTTTTTCTTTTCTTCTTTGTAAGCAGATATGTTTACATTTGTTTATTTTTCTGAAATTCATAATAATTTAAGAAAAAGAAATCATCTAGTCCTTCTTTATTCTACTGAAACACTGAAAAATTAAGTACCTTGTCCAGGGTTTCATTAGGAGCAAATACTAATTGGGATTTGAATCCAAGTTTTCTTTACTGTATTTCTCATATTCACATTCTATGCACTATATTATGCTGTCTCTAGGAACATAGTCCTATTTGTTTGTAAATTTTGAAGCAGCTTTGGAGATAGCAGCTATTTTTAGAATTATCAGTATCCAACTACATAAAGGAGAGAGACCTATTAATTTTGAGTCAGAAGATCTGAGTTCAAAACCAGGCTTGGCCACTTATAAGCTATGGGACCTTATATAAATCATGTAATCACTCTGGGCTTGAAAGTTTCCTCATTTGTAGAATGAAAGCAAGGACTACATAATCTCTAAGTCTTTCTAGCTCTAAATTATATTAATTCTTCTCCCACTGGGGTGTTTTGGCAACTAGGTGTTATAATGGATAGAACATATAGGCCTGAAGTCATAAAGATCTGAATTCAAATCTACCCTTGGACACATAGTAGCTGCATGAGCTTGGGCAAGATACTTTATTTCTGTCTTAGTGTCTTCAACGGTAGATGGGATAATAACAATACCTACCTCCTAGGGTTGTGGTAAGTATCAAATAATATATTTGTGAAACTCAAACTTCTAGGTCATGTGAGCAATAAGATGGAAGATGAGACATTTTTTCTAATCCCCAGGACCAAGCTCTCAAACCTCTCCATAACAGAAATTATGTACTAAAGCTAAAGCAACTTAGCTATCTCTATGGACTAGGACTTAGGTTCAGAATCTAAAAAAAAAAAAGCTAAAAAAATCCAAGGGGTGGCTAGGTGGCCCAGTGAATAGAGCACCAGCCCTGGAGTCAAGAGGACCTGAGCTCAAATCTGGCCTCAGACACTTAGCACTTACTAGCCATGTGACCTTGAGCAAGTCACTTAACCCCTGCCCTCCCCACTCCAAAAAGAAAAAAAAAATTCAACCCAAAACCTATTCAATAATGATCACTAACCCTGATCAAACTCAGCACCCTTTTCCTACTTCCTACCTTGCTGGCATCAAGCCTGCATGAGTAGACACAAGGTTTACATAGGCTTACAACAAAAACTACCCCTAATAGTCCAGTCTCCCTATGTCCCCTCTTTCTGATGTGATAGAGACCTTGGCTCCAGGCTATGGAAATTTGCCCTGTGTGTGACAACTAGCCAGCTCATCTGTAGCCATTCAGGAGCAAAAGTCTGCCACAGGACACAATTTCATAGTATCAGCACTGCAAAGTTCTGAACTACAAGTGCCAAGGTGGATATCCCAGCAGAGCCAGTTTTGGGGCAGTCAACCCTATAGCACCAGTGCTGCAAAGGTCCAACCTGTCAGTATCTAGTCAAAGAGCTAAGGAATAGAGGGAGTGGGACAAGTGCAGAACAGGGTACCTTGGGTATGGGAGGCTGACATTCTACTAAACTTGAGGGAAAGAGTATAGCATCTAGTTGGGGGTAGTTCTGACCACTCAAAAGTCAATTGGGGCAGAGAGCTAGTATGGTGAATAATGAATTACCCAGCATAAGATAAAGCTGACCCACTTTTAGATCTAGCTCCCTAGGAAACCATAAACTATAATCAGAGGGGAGGGAATCAGAGGGAAGTGATAGGGAAAATAAGAGGGGAAAAAGACTAAAATTACCAAAGATTTCAAGAAGAAGAAAACTCAAAAGACTTTGAACATAAGTAGATAAATCAACAGGGAAAAGAACAAAGGAAATATACTCTCCAGATCTAGAAAATGAGTTCAGGTATTTATGAATAAATATTGCAAAACAAAGGAAAATGATACAACTACTTAAAAGACACAGAACCCTGTGGCATGTGAAAAGAATATGGAAACACAACATTCCTGAGTGGTCCAAAAGACAAATGAGAATTGTGAGACTTGAATTTATAGCCAACAAAGCAAAATAATAGGCAGAATAGAAAAACTGTGTTCTGCAATGGCAAGCTTTGACAAAGAAAGAGAAAACAACAGATTGGGAATGCAAATACACAGAAGTGAAGGATAATCTAGAAGAAGAGAAGCAAAAAATAACATTAAAAGAAAATATTCTCACTATAAAAGCAAAACATACCAGTCTTGAATATAGGTTGTATGGAGACAACTTAAGGATCATAGATCTAGAACACAAAAGGATAGGAAAAAAAAAACCCTTAACACCACTATGAAGGAAATCATAGAAGAGAATGTCTCAAAACTGCTAAACATAAAAAAAATACCAATCAAAAGAATTAACAGATTGCTTCTAGGAAAAAAAAATCCAAGACTTTAAACTCCAAGACATATGGTGGTTAAATTTAACAGTTAATTTTAGAAACGAGTTCTGTAGTGATCAGGAGAAAGACTTTGAAATACCAGGGAAAGGAAATTCAAATAATTCTAGACTATTCAGCACCCACTAGAAAATGTAGGAGGGAATAGGATGTGTTCTGAAGAGCAATGGGGCTCAGAATGCAGCCCAGGGTAATCTCTCCTGCAAATCTAAGTTTAGCCATACATGAAAAATAGATGGACATTCAATAATAAAAAGGCTTTTGGAATAATTTTTGGAAAGAAAACCCAAACTGATGCAGGAGGAATGGATAAATTCAGTAGTCAAGCATAGCAACAGCAACAGAATGATGGCAGACCACTAAGAGACTTCTTTCTAAATGTACACATGGAGGTGGGATGAAGGCAGAAATCTGGTTGAGGTAACAGTAAAGAGGTGGACAGAGGGTATTACGGAGGTGAATCAATATTTTTTGTGGGACTACAATATTTATAAAGTGCTTATTTAGGACATTGCCAGAGACATAGTAAAGCACTTAATAAATCATTGTTCCCTACTCTTGCCCTTTCCCGAATGCAATCTTCTCCTTGCCCCAACCACTCTCTGCCCCCTTCCTCATCTAGCATTTTAAAAGTAGAATTGGAAGAGGACTATGCTTAGTTCAGAAGTGCTGATGGAGAAATGCTCAATATTGTAACTACATGGAGAGAAATTTGAGAACAAAGATGTATTCCTATGCTTAGGGCCGGCACTGTCTATAGCCCCCAACCTTTATTCAGTAAGTGCTGTGCACTGGCCCCACCTGTGCACTCAATGCAGTCTCTGAAGTTGAGATGCAACAAAGTATGGATCTATTCTCTGTTGCTTGTGCTAGTTTTGGTCTAACCATTAACACCAAGATAACACAGGCACTCTATCAGATAGCATTATGCACCATCCATGTGTGAAATGGAGAAATTTTGAATGCTGTGGATAAGTTCACTTATCTTGGCAGTATACTTTCCAGTGTACACAATGATGATGAGTTTGATGCACACATTGCTAGAGCTAGCTCAGTGTTTGGAAGGTTCCAAAGAAAAATGTGGGAGAAAAGAATTGGGCTATCAGACTGAAGGTCTATAGAGCCATTAGGATGATCTCATTATTGTATGCCTATGAAAGCCAGACAGTCTACCAGACCCATGCCAGGAAGCTGAATCGCTTCAATTTGAATTGCCTTAGGAAGATTCTGAAGATCACCTGGCAAGATAAGGTACTGGACACTGAGGCTGTTTCTTAAGCTGAACTGGAAGCATTCAAACTTGATTGCAGAGAGCACAACTCTAATGGGTTGGCCATGTAATTTGAATGTCCAAAACTATTTTTAAAAATTTAATTTAATTTAATTTAATTTTAGACTCAAAGAACAGAAATACAGAATAGAGAAAAGAAACAAAAACATATCATAAACTTAAATACTGGAACTTAAATACAAAGTAAGAAAGAAAAAAAACATGTGTGCATAGAAGAACATAAGAAAGGATTCAAAATATGTAACAATATATTTTCATTTTAAGAAAGCCTGTATGATAAATAACACATGCTGTGTTGGAGAATTGTTCATTTTTTCTTTGCTTCCTTGTGGGTTTTCTTTGTTCTCTCGGGTGTACTTTTTTTACTTAGTTCTTTTTTTCCCCTCTCCCTACCCCACCAGAAGGCTACAGTAAGGTTTGGATATGTTTGTCTATAGCTATATACATACACATATACATATATACATACATATATAGAGATACACTTTCCCAAACATATTCTACTCTTGATCTTTGTTTTTGTGTTTGTGCATATCTCTTGTTTTCTATCCTTCCTGCCTCTTCTACTTTTCTTCAACCCTGCTATCTTGCCCTCCTATTACTTGCCTACCCCCCTCCAAGGATCCCTCCCTTATGCTACCATTCCCATAAATCTAAACACCCTTCTATACCCCCTTTCACCTATTCTGTCATTCTCCCCTCTCAAGACCCCTCCCTTATCCTCTCCTCTCTCCCTATGTCCCTGTTTTATTTCTTCTGAATTTAGAAGAGTTTTATACTCTTTTATGTGTATCTATCTATTTATCTATCTATCTAGTTCCCTCTTAAACCCATTCCCAGTGAAAGTAGGTTACCAGAACTACCAGCCCTCCTCCTCCATCTAATTCCTCTGTATTAATTCTTCCTCTTATACTGTGTGTGGGGTATGGAGACCCTACCCCAAATTGACTACTCGGAGATATCTCAAGGTGAAAGCAGGAAGTTTTATTGTATCTCAGGAGAAGCGGGTGGTCCTGTCACTGGGAAGTCCAGAGAGAGGAGGCAGAGTACAGAAGCCAAAGCTGGGTTATATAGCTGAAAACCGAGCGAAAACTGCAACCCTCCCCTTCTTCATGTAATCTTTTAAATTGATTGGTTGTTCTGTTAGCATTCCCTTATTTGGCAGGTGGGGTGACAAGGGGATTTCCAGAGTTTCATTTTCTCCAAGGTCACCTGATTTCTGGTAGCTAGAAAGTGAGGCCTAAAGGCTTCTAGTACTTTAGCAAATAGTCCACTTGAGAAATCACATTTCATTCTACACAACTGCATTTGTATAAAATAATTACTCTTTTAAGCTGCTTCTAAATGGTTTTACATTTTAAATTCATATCATATTCAGATTTACCTCCAATCTTTCTTATGAGCTATCTAATTATTAGTAAGAATCTTAGACATACATTTTACCTATATAAAAAAGTAATTAGTCTGTTCTTATGAATCCCTTATAATCAGTCTTTAGTATATACCTTATATTTCTCTTGGTTCTTATTTGTCCAATCTTCTGCTAAGTTCAGGATTTTTTTTTTAAACAAAGTCTTGAAAATCGTAAAGTGTCAAATGTCCATTTTTTTTTTCATTCAAGATAATACTTAACTTTGCAGGGTATGATATTTTTTGGCTGGAGCCCCAGTTCTTTTGCTCTTCTATTTGTTGTGTTCCAAGACACAACATTTAATTTAATCCTTTAACATCTCTGCTGCTAGGTCTTGTGTGTCATATTTAAATTGTTTCAGTCTTGATGCTTTTAATATTTTATCCTTGAGCTGGGGGTTTTGGAATTTGCCTATAATATTCCTATGAGTTTTCCTCATAGGATCTCTTTTAAGTGGTGGTTGGTGGATATTTTCTATTTCTACTTTCCCCTTCTTGTTCTAATGCTTCAGGATAATTTTCCTTAATTATTTCTTGTATTCTTGTATCAAGATTCTTTTTTTGATCATAACTTTCAGTTAGTCTGATTATTTTTATATTTTCTCTCTCTCTCTCTTTTTTTTTTTGCTTTTTGGAGGGGGAAGGCAGGGCAATTGGGGTTAAATGACTTGCCACAGCTAGTAAGTGTTATGTGTCTGAGGCTGGATTTGAACTCAAGTTTTCCTGAATCCAGGCCTGGTGCTCTATTCACTGTATCACAGCTGCCCCATATATTTTCTCTTCTTGATCTATTCTCCAAATCTGTTGTTTTTCTTATAAAATGTTTCAATTTCTCTTCTATTTTTTCATTATTTATATTTTGTTTAATTATTTCTTGATTTCATAATTTTGCTGGCTTCACTTTGCCCAGTTCTAATTTTCAAGGTGTCATTTTCTTCCTTAAGATTCTAGATCTCCTTTTCTAACTGGTTGATTTTCCTTTCATAACCTTCTTATTTTTCTTGGCTAATTCTTATTCTTATTCTTTTTTTAGTTTTTCCTCCATCTCTGTCATTTGATTTTTGAAGTATTTTTTAAGATCTTCTATGAATTCTTTTTGGGCAGGTGACCATTTGACATTACTCTTTAGAGGTTTCTTTACTTCAGTCTTCCTCTGAAGATGAACCCGGTCATTTCTATTCCCATGATAGTTTTCAATGGTTGGATTCTTTCTCCTTTGCCTGTGCATTTTTGGTGGTAATATCTTAATTTTTGTAGTCATCTCTAGCCCTGGGGTATGGGAAATGGTGCCTCTTGACCCACATTTCAGTTCTCCCCTCTATCCTGGAACCAAAGCCAAACCTCCAACCCCCTGTAAGTGCCCATAGCCAGGGACTTTCTGTCCCACTGCTTCAGCACTCACTGTGCATGTGCTGGTTCCTTCTCACTCCCACTGCTCTTCACAGCCTAGCTGGATCTGGCATTCCTGGTCAGCAGAGGTTCCCTCATTCTTCCTGGGCTCAAATGCCCAACTCCCCTCACTATATGGGGGTAAAAGTTCCTGTAGCTGGGGTTGATGCAGCCTCTCAAACCAATGAACCCCAGGATTTACCTCTCATTGTTTAAGTGACTTGCCATTTGTTGTTAAAACAGAACCTAGGCTGGAGGTGTTTACTTTTCACAGAGACCAAACCTCATCCTTGGATTTTTCTTCTGATCTTCTCAAATTATCCCAGGAAGACCCTAGTTATGCCCTTATTCTTATTTATCTCCACCCACACTTTGTCTGCCCTAAGGTGCTATTTTTACTGTTTTGTTGGGGGGAAACCTCTAGAGCTTGGAATTTTTTGACCTACTCTGCCATCTTCCCAGAATCCTCTACCCAAAACTATTTTATTGAAATTCACAAAAGGCAGTGCTCACATGGAGGTCAGAAGAAGTGATACAAGGGCACTCTCAAGATCTCTCTGAAGAACTTTGGGTTTGATTGTGTGACATGGGAGACACTGGCACAAGTTTTTCAGCATGGTACGCCTACATCAAAGAAGATTCTATGCTCTACGAGCAAAGCAGAATTGCAGTAGCTAAAAAAAAATTGGGTACATTTAGACATTTCCATCCTAAATGTTCATATAGACTATTTGTACTTGATCTATGGTAGAGTGTTCCAATTCCAAGTTCATATTGCTCTGATCAGCCCAGGTTAGACACACTGTACACTGATCCCAACATAGTGATGTCATCTTGGTCCTCTGAGTAAGAAGGACAAGGAGTTGCTGATTGGCCCCACCTAGTCTTCCTTTCTTTCTCCTTTGTCCTTAACCCTCAGGTCTTTGGCTACTCATTGCTCTGTTCTCCACTGATTATATGCCTCTGTGTCCCCCATCTTTTTTCTTTCTGCCTATGTCCTTCCTTACCAGGTTAATATGAGTCAGTAGAGTGACATGGCAACCAAAAAACTTCACTACAGTGCTTAGCACAGTGCCTGACATACACTAGGCATGTATTAAATGCTTGTTGATTGATTAATAAAATCTTGCACTTCATTAATAGAAGCACAGTGTTCGGGAATAGTGCAGTGGGAGTACTCTGTGTAGGTTAGGCCCACTTATGGAGAATTGTACTCAGTTATGAATACCATATTTGAGAAAGAACATCTACAAGCTAGAGTTCATTGGAAGAGGGAAACCCAAGATTTTGAGGGAACTGGAGTTAATGCAATATGAGAATCAATTGAAGGAACTAGGAATGTTTCAAGTTTACCTGTTAAAAAACAAAATCTGTCTTCAAATATTTGGAAGGCTGTTGTGGGATAGAGGGATTAAATTTGTTCTGCTCAACCCCAGAAGCCAAACTAGGTAGACGTCACAAAGAGCAAAATTATGGGTTAGCCTGGGTGACTAAAAGGATGATAATATTTTCCACAGTAATAGAAAAGTTAGGGAAAAGGGAGTGTTTGGGAGGAAAGATAAGTTCAGTTTAGGATATATTGAATGTAAGATATCTACAGGACATTCAATTTGAGATGTCCAATAGGCAGTTGGAGATCCCAGACTGGAGATTAGGAGAGAGTTTGGGACTGGATAAATAGATTTGAGAATCACCAGCATAGAAATGATAATTGAATCCATGGGAGCCTGTAAAATCCCTGAGTGAAGTAGTAAAGAGGAAGAAGAAAAGAGAACCCAAGAAAGAACCCTGGGGGACACCTAGGGTTAGGATGCATGACCTGGATGGAGATGCAGCAAGGAAACTGAAATGAGCAGGTGGATAGGTAGAAGGGAATGAAGAGAAACTAGTGTCATGAAAGCCTAGAGAGAAAAGAGTATTAAGGGCAAGAGGATATGAGCATGTCAAAGAAGAGAAGTCAAGTACGATGGAGATAGGCAAAAGTCCATTGGATTTGGCAATTGGGAGACTGCTAGAAATTTAGGAAAGAGCGATTTCAGATGAATGATGAGGTCAGGAGTCAGACCACAGAAAAAACTGGGAAAAAAAGAGAGGAAAAATAATCCCTGAACTCAAGGAACTTACATATATGACTTGGAGGAGGGAAGGTGGTTTCAGAGAAGGTATAGTCAATACATAAAGAGATAAGCAAATAAAAAATAATCTGTGTGGTAATAACTAAGGGTGATCTCCTTTAAAAAGGGAGATGATACCTGATCTGAGCTTTGAAGGGAAGAAAGGATTCTAAGTGATAGAAGTAAGGAGAGAGAGCATTCCAGGCATATGACATAGAGAATGGTGAATTTGGGTTTTGGCAAGTAGACCAGTTTCACTAGGACAATCTTAGAAAGATGGCAACAACATAAATTTACATTCCCAGTACGGGTGAGGAATCTGCAGCCTTGAGGCCACCTTCTAGGTTCTTGGGTGAGACCTAAGTTTTACAGAACAAATCCTTCTGTGAAGTTTGGATTCAGTCAAAGGGCTGCACTTGAGGCCCCTAGAGAGCCTAGAGTCTGCAGGCTTCCCACCCTGCCTAGAGACTTTGGGGAATTTCATATAGGGTCAGAGCTGGATCTCTCTCTCTCTCTCTCTCTCTCTCTCTCTCTCTCTCTCTCTCTCTCTCTCTCTCTCTCCTCTCTCTCCTCTCTCTCTCTCTGTTTAGCTGAGTTACTTCAATCCCAATGGAAGGGCTCCTTTACTCTGTATTGTCTGGCATATATTGTCATGTGTATAAGTCCTCTGGTTTCTGTTTTGCGATCAACTAGAATAAACGAGTCTCTTTGCTAATTGCTCTATGTGTTCATTGTGGAAATGATATTTGATGGAGAGGAAGTCAAGTCTTGGAAGTCAAGCCTGGGGTTCTCCTTTCCCAATTAATGAACAATGATCAGAAGTTAGATTGAACCTGAAAGCCGCATCCCCTAGATGAACAGTATTTAAAGGAGCAAATAGATATAATTCTAGCTCCATATCCTCCTTTTTTAAGGAAAGCAGAGTGGTCTCTGCCTTCCACAACTTCCTGTTTCCCCTCCTGGAAGGATGAAAGTCTTCCTTGGAGAAGGATGATGGGAAGAGGAGGCCAGAGATGCCTAGTCTGTCTCCCTTTGAGCCACACAGCAACCCTGCCATTCGGGTTGGGGGGACGACTGCCTTGCTACATGTAAGAGCTGATTAACTTATATTGATGAAATATTAATGAAATTAGACACAATTGGGGTTCCAAACTTCCTTGGAAAGACACCCCTCAGATTTTACTGGTCCCTTGGGGGTAGTATCTCTCCCTTAACTTGCCCTTGGGCCTTGGTGTGATAGAAAAAATCCTGGGTTGGGAATTCCAGTCTCTTCTCTGTCACTGACAAATTACTTCTCTTCTTGGGACCTCAGTTTCCTCTTCTGCAAAATGCTGGATAAAGTCCATTCTATGATTCTAGGAGCCAGATGATCCTTTATTTCTTAGAGCTTAGTTAGAAATGCTGGGATGGGCCAGGGGAATCATCCAGTTCCCCCTACAAAAACCCTCCCCTGTCTTCTCCCACCTCCTATAACAGGGCAGGGGTCAGTTTATTCTCTCAGTCCATTGTTTCTCACTGTTTAGAGGATTCTAATCGGTGTTTGGATTTTCTTCTGTGAAACTCAAGTTGTCTGCCAAGGTCCCAGGAAAGGAGGGAGGGGGTCAAGCTGCAGGCAGGATTGAGGATTTTAGTCTTTGGGGCCCTTCTCTCCTTCATTTCTCCTTTTCTCCCCATTCCCCTGACCTTTCTAAGCAACTGCAGAGAGAAAAGGGCACTGGGGCTTCAATTTGGAGGACCTGGTTCTGAATCCAGGTTCTAACTATGTGATCTTAGATAAGTAATTTCACCTCTCAACATCCTCATCTGGAAATTGAAAGGGATAGGTCTAGATAACTTTTATGGTTCCTTCTAGTTATAACATTCTGGTTTTTCAGTTGTGAGACTCTGGGTAAATTGTCTCCCCTCCCTAAGCCTTGGTCTCCTCATCTTTAAAATGGGGGTAATAATCCTTGCACAATTTTGAACATCAGTTGCCTCATCTCTGGAGATCCTTATATGTAAAAAACCCTCTTCTCTCCTCTCTTCTTTAGAGTGCTGCACACATTTGACTTGTAAAAATAATAATAGTCTGACTCACTCTTCACAATGTTCTCCTCTCCCCTGCATCCATACTGTTCTCTCTGTCCTCTCCAAATTCTGCCCCTCTTTTGGCAAAAGCAAATAAACAAAAAAACCATTGAGCCCCATCCTGCCTCCCTACCCTCTTTCTGGAACTCTTGCCTGACCACTCCAACCTTTATAATAATTTCTCACTTATCAACTGTCCTATACAATTTAATACTAGGTAGGCAGTCCTACTTGGCTTATATCTCAAAGAAATTCAAGAAAGGGACAAAGAATCCACGTCCTACTACCATATTGTAGTAGTTCTTTTTGTGCTGTCCAAGAACTGGAAATTAAGGAAGTGCTCATCAATTAAGGACTGGCTAGACAAATCAGGGCATTTGAATGTAATGGAATATGATTATGCCATAAGAAATGAAAAAAATAGTTTCAGAGAAACCTTGGAAGACTTTTATGAACTGCTGCAGAGTAAAGTGAACATTGTGATAAATACAAATAAGTTGGATAAATTTAAGATCTCTTCTCTGACCAATACAATGACTAACCATGATCCCAGAGGTCTGATAATGTTCTGTGTCATTTACTTTCTGACAGAGAAGGGATGAATTCAAGAGGAAGAAGTAGGAAATATATTTTTGGACATGACCAACATGGGAATCTATTTTGCTTGGTTGTGTATTTTTGCTACAGTATTTTTTTCCTTCCCTTCCCTTCCCTTCCCTTCCCTTCCCTTCCCTTCCCTTCCCTTCCCTTCCCTTCCCTTCCCTTCCCCTCCCTTCCCTTCCCTTCCTTCCCTTCCCTTCCTTCCCTTCCCCCCCTTCCCCTCCCTTCCCTTCCCTTCCCTTCCCTTCCCTTCCCTTCCCTTCCCTTCCCTTCCCTTCCCTTCCCTTCCTTTCCCTTCCCTTCCCTTCCCTTCCCTTCCCTTTCTGTTTTATTTTGCTTTTTGGAGGGGGGAATGTAGGATAATTGGGGTTAAGTGACTTGCTCAAGGCTGACTCCAAGGCTGGTGCTCCATTCACTGCACCACCTACCTTCCACTACTTTTTTCCTTTTAAATTGGGGTTGGGAAGGAGATAAAATAAATGTTTATTAATTGGAAAAAAAAATTGAGAGAGTGATGATGGCAGAAGCTAGATAGCAAAAGATTGATTTCATAAATGGAATGTGAGAGAACAGAGACAATAAGAGTAGACAACCCTTTCTTATGGTCTGAATATGAAAAAGAAAAGAGATATACGGCAATAGCTTGAAGGAATGGTAGGGGCAAGAGAAGATTTTGGGGTTTTGATTTTTAAGAATAGGGGCACTCTGAGAAGGTTTATAGGCAACTAGGAAGAAACCAGTAGATAAAAAATTGAAAGATAAAGGCAAGGCAGGGCTGATCAAAGGGGATCCTGGAGGAGAAAGGATGGTGATGGATTTAAGATGCCAGTTTAGACAAGTATTTTGTGGATGTCAACAATGTGGGAATTTGGTTTGCTTGATTATACACAGTTGTTACAAAGGTTTTATTTTATTTTTCTTTTTAACCAATGGGGGAGATGAGTGGGAGAGAGATGAAATGTTTGTTAATTGAAAAAATGTTTTAAAAATACTATCTTGACACTCAAGGTTTTCTATAGCCTGGACCATTTTTTTTTTGCCAGTCTTATCTCCTACAGATGGCCAGTAGATGGTGCTCTGATAATGCATCATTCTAGACCTTTGGTTTTCATTGCAGGAAGCTGAGATACTGAAAAATTGTTGGTGGGTGAAGTTTGCCTAAATTGAATTTATATGCATCTAGTCAATCAATTTTTATTGAGCAGGATCCAGATTCTGGTGTCCAGGGAGACGAAAATGAATAAGATACGGGCACTGGCTTGATGGGGTTTTCTGTAGAATGTCATAACTGGTAGACACCACAGATAATAGAACAGAGAAGATTACAGCTGGATATGACCTTAGAACATCATGCAAAAGACTTGAGTTTGGGAGGCATAACAAACATAAGGTTTAAAGAGACACAATACAAATGTCTTATATTTGGGTTCAAAAAAAGGTACCTCACAAGTACAAAATGAGGGAGGCACAGTCAGACAACAGTCCTTTTTTTCCCCTTAATAATCTCGGGGGTTTTGGTGGACTGCAAGTTCAGTGTGAGTCAGCCAATGATGTGGCGGCCAAAAAATTTAATGTGATCTTGGACTGCAGTAAGAGGCACAGCTTCCAAAAATAAGGTCACTGTAATTCTTCTCTACTTTGGCCTGGCCAAGCCATTTTTGGATTATTATCTTCAGTTATAGGCACCACACAGGATCAGAGATTCAGAGCTGGGAGGGCCCTTAGAAGTCATCTTCTTGTCATTCTGTCGTGTCTGACTCTGTGACACCATGGGCCATAGCACTCCAATACTGTTCATAGGGTTTTCTTGACAAAGATATTGTAGTGGTTTGATATTTCCTTCTCCAGTGAATTAAGGCAAACAGAAGCTAAGTGACTTGCCCAGGGCCACACAGGTAGTGTCTGAGGCTAGATTTGAACTCACATCTTCCTGACTCCAGGCCTAGAACTCTATCTACTGAACCACCTAGCTGCCTTCAGAAGCTGTCTAGTCTGACTTTATTTTACAGATGAAGACACTGAGGCAAAGAGAGACCAAGTGATTGTGGTCCTATCAGAGGCAGTATTTGAACCTGAGTATTTTAGGAAGAATATTGATAAGCTGGAGAGCATTCACAACTAGGATGATGAAGACCTTCAGATCACATTTTATGAAGACTTCTTGAAGAAACTGGAGATGTTTAACTTGGAGGAGAGAAGACTCAGGGGGAAATATATTTAATCATTTGAAGATCTGTCATGTGGAAGAGGGATTTTGTACTGTTTGGACCCTGAGGGCAGAAGTAGCAAGAGGATAGAAATTGCAGAGAGACAGATTTAGGTTTAATGTAAGGAAAACTTCCAAATAATTAGAGGTATATGACAACAATACAAATATAGATTGGCCTGCCTCATTGGAGGAAATCTGGGTGATTACTGTTGGTTGTGGTTTGGGTGAGAGTATGGGTTGGACCAGATGGAAGCCTTTTTTGATTGTTTAATGAGTTCTCTCTGTCCTCAAATTATATTGTATTCATTTGTTTGTTTAAACAGCATAGCATTCTATAAGCTCCTTGAGGGCAGAGATTGGTTTTTACTGCCAGTATCTCCTATGGCAGCTTTAGTCCATTGGTCAACAAGCATTTATTAAGCACTTATTCCTTGTCAGGAACTGTACTAAACTCCAGGATACAAAGAAAGGGTAAGGGGGGGTGGTGGCTAGGTGGTGCAGTGAATACAGCACCTGCCCTGGAGTCAGGAGGACCTGAGTTCAAATCTGGCCTCAGACACTTAAAGCTTACTAGCCTTGTGACCTTGGGCAAGTCACTTAACCCCAATTGCCCTCCGGGAAAAAAAAAGAAAGAGTAAAAATGTCGCCCCTGCCCTCAAGGAGTTCATAGTCTAATAGGGGGTGACAACATTTAAATGATTAGGTACACACAAGATCTATGTAGATAATAATTATAGAAGTTTGTTATTGTTGTTAGTCCTTTGTTCTCGAAGAGGACTGTGATATCAGGAAGTGATGCCATGACTTGCAGTGGATTGGATTTAAGTGAGGTAGGGTTGTGCAAAGTTGCCAGCCTCACTTTCTCCTCCAGAGCCATCTGGGTCCAGTGGCCAGTGATCAGGATGATAGGTGATGGCCATTTATAGAAGGCAACCTTAGAGGGAAGACACTACCAGCTTGGAGGGATGGGAAAAGGCCCTCTTCAGAAGTCTGCACTTGAGCTGAGTTTTGAAAGAAGCTAGGAGGCAGGAAGGTGAGCAGTGAGAGTATTTTAGGCATGGGATTCAGCTCTTACAAAGGTACGGAGTCAGGAGATGGGGAGTCCTGTTTGAGGAATAGTGAGTAGGTCCCTGAGACTGCATCATAGAATACTTGGAGGAACACAAAATGTGAGAAGACTGGAAAGATAAGGGCTTTAAATGCCAGATAACTTTTTTTATATTTGTTCCTGTGGCATGTAACAGAGCCACTGGAGTTTATTGGGTAGTGGGGGGTGGTCAGTCCTGTACTTCAGGGAAATCAATTTGGTAACTGCGTAAGGATAAACTGTAGAAAGGGAGAGCCGGAGGCAGGGAGTCCAGTTAGGAGGCTCTCGTTCAGATGAGTTATGTTAAAGACCTGTATTAGGGTGGGAGTTTTGTGAGTGGAAAGAAGATTTCACGTTTTCAAGACATATTATAATGGTAGAACTGACAAGATTGTACAACAGACTGGATGTATGAGGAGCTGAGAAAGACATTCAGGCTGCCGGTCTAGGTGACTAGGAGGATGCTAGTGCCCTAGGGAAGAGGGGAGGGTTAGGGTAGAGGGTAGTTAATGAATTCTGTTTTGAATATGTTGAGGACTTAATAAATGCCTATTGAAAAATTCCTTCAGATGAGTTTTCCCGACTCCAGGCCAGACACTCTATCCACTGTGTCACCTAGATGCCAAACACACACACACACACACACACACACACACACACACACACACACACTTTAAACATACATATATGTATATATAATACATTGATATATATAACACACACACTTAAATATATACACATCGATATATATATAATACACAAATCTAAACACACATATATGATATATGTGTATATATAATATACACATTTAAACAAACATCGATATATAGTATATATAATGCACACATTTAAACATACATACATTGATAAATGTATATGTAAGACACACATTTAATCATACATACATCAATATATATATATAATACACACATTTAAACAAACATCGATATATGTTAAACATGTACATATCATATGTGTATATATAACAATGCATTCAAACATGCATACATTGATATATGTATGTATATATAATACACACATTTAAACATATATCTATATATGTATATATAAAACACACACATTTAAGCATACATGCATCAACATATATAATACACATTTAAACATACACCAATTTATATGTATATATATAAAGTACACACATTTAAACATACACATTGATATATGTATGTATATATAACACACATATTTAAACATGCATACATCAATACATGTGTGTATATATAATACAAAATTTAAACATACATACATTGATACATGTGTATATATAATACACATTTAAACATACACTGATATATGTATATATAATACACACATTTAAGCATACATACATCAATACATACATACATATAATGTATATGTGTGTATATCCTCTAAACGTATGCCTTTCTTACATATGCACTGTCCAAATGCATTCCTGCCATGTAATAATAATATCAACAACAATAAAAATAGTAGATATCATTTCTATAGCCTCTACTATGTGTCAGGCACTGTGCTTTACAAATATTATCTCATTAGATTCTTACAACACCCCTAGGAAGAAGGTGCTATTATTATCCCCACTTTATGGTTGGGGAGACAGGGGCAAACAGAAGATACTAGTGACTTGCTCAAAGTCATACAGGCAGTAAGTATCTGGGGCTGGATTTGAACTTGGGTCTTTCCGATTCCTGGCCCTGTACTCTGTCCACTTTGGCCCTCTAGCTACATGTGCCTTTTAGTACAGGTTCTCTCTTTTTTTTTAATATATGTGCCCTCTATATGTTGTCCCTGATGCTGAAACTTGTGGGAGCTTGTACCCAAAGTATGTATGGGGGGATTTATTTGCTATGCCTTTATTTGAACTAATGTGTCCAACGTGGCTTGTAAAAGTAACACCTTGGTGGGACTTTCTGAACCATGATTTTGAGAGGGGTAAGTAACTTTTCTTGGGGCCCACATGTGACAGAGGGTACCCCAGGTTACAGATGTCTAGTACCCATAGGTCTGTTGTGAGGAGCCAATGAGATAATGTACGTGAAATGTTTTGTAAACCTTAATGCACTATATACATGCCAAGTATTATTATTGGCTTGAAGGAGGGTATAGTTCGATCAATGTGTACATTCATACTGCTGGACAATGATACACACCAAGAGATATTGGATGCCCAAGTTCAGAAAGCAACAGGAAGATGCAAAAGAGAGAAGTCCAAATACTATATCCTATGGTTGAGATTGTTGGGAGTGGTTGGATAAGGGACTCACATCAGTCATGTCTGTGACCCTATTTGGAGTTTTCTTGACAAAGATATTAGAGTGGTTTGTCATTTCCTTCTCCAGTCCATTTTACAGATGAGGAAACTGAGGCAACCAGGGTTAAGTGACTTACGCAGGGTCACATAGCTAATGTCAGAGGTCAGATTTTAATTCAGGAAGATGAGTTTTCCTGACTCCAGGCTCAGCACTCTATCCATTGTACCAAAAAGCTGCCCATAAGGTGACCACTTGTTTCGTTGTCGTGCAGTTCTGGGCCACCTTTCTATTTGAACGCTTGGGTGGGGTCTTGACTAGATTGATAGAAAGGGACAAGATCAGGGTTGGGGACCCAGGAATCGAGGAGGGGACAGGGCAGATAACTTGGGACAACATTCTTCTCTGCCGTTTTCTGGTAACTTCAACACCTCCCTTCTCCCATCATTCCCCATTGCATCTTTTACCCTTTCCTCTTTACTTCATCCTCTCTCGCCTCTTTCACACTCTCAATGGTTCCTCCTTTTACTCTCTTCCCCTGCCTTTCTTCTTCATACTGTCTATCTTTTCCTCTCAAATCTCTGTACCACTCTCCCTCTCTCCTCTTTGAGATGTGCCATGGTGGAGAAGAAGGGCTTGAGCCAGGGAGTCCCAAAAGCAGGGTTCTATACCAACTGATGCTGACTCCATGTGTGAACTTGGGCAAATTCCTTGCCCTTTCTGGGCCTCAGTTTCCTCACCTGTCAAATGAAAAAATTGCACTAAGTGATCCCTGAGAGCCTTTCTAAATCTGGGAATCTGTGATTAGAAAATTCTGAGAGCCCAGGGCATGAAAGACGAAGATGAGAACCTGTTTCTCTATGTCTCCAGTCTCCTCTTCCTCCTCTGGATTTTCTCATTGTCCTTCAGCCTCCAGGCCCCCTGCCAGCTCTAGCCTCAGGGTGTCAGAATCCTACAGAAAGCAGGAACTTCCCCCAAGGGGGTTGACCCTGTAATTTCCTGCTCTTAATTTCCTGCTCTCTATCTAAACACCCTCCAACAAATATTTACCTCTGGCTCTGACAGGTGCTGGTGAATGGCAGGCTCTGGGATTGCTGCCCTGCCTGCCCCATCCTGTCCTGTAGAGGGTGACTAAGGCCAAGAGGAAGTATCTTCCTCTTTGACATCCTTCCAAGGGAACCTGGGAACTTTCAGTGACTCCTCATTATCTAGAGGAAAGAGAAAGGAAGCGTTTATTAAGGACCTACTGTGTGTCAGGCACTGTACTAAGCATTTTATAAATGTCATCTTTGACCAGCACAAGAACTCTGTGAGGCAGGTGATGTTCCGGGAACAGCCTGATGTATTAGCAGGCACACAACTCCTGGTTGGAAGGTCTGGGTCTCAGCTTTCCCAAAGGAGGCATTCAGTAAATGTTTGCTGATTAACACTTGGCCAGAGGGAGTCAAAAATCTTCAGAAGAGGGCAGAGTGATGGAGAGTTAGTCTTGTCTGTGGAGTAATTACTGGGGAATCAGAAAGAGTAAAGAGTGTTGTTATTATCCTTGTTGATTAATTTCAGTTGTCTGACTCTTTGTGGCCTCATTTGGGGTTTTTTGTGGGTTTTTTTTTTTTTTTTGCAAAGATACTGAAGTGATTTGCCATTTCCTTCTCCAGTTCATTTTACAGATGAGGAAACTGAGGCAAATGGAGTTAAGTGACTTGCCCAGGGACACAGAACTAGTAAGTGTCAAGTCCTAAAACTGAGAAAGCAGTATGTATTTGCTGGAGTTGTTTGGGTGAGGATTCCCAGATAATTTGAGGGTGTATTTTGGTTAAGGATCCCCAGATATCTGTGGGTGTGTTCAGATAGGTTTTGGAGTTCTGCTTTCAATTTAGGAAAGGGAAAAGTAAAATAGAATATGGAATCCAAGGTCCTCATCCTGTCTATCCAGCCAGCAATATTGAGCATACTCTGTGTTTTAGTGCAAATCTTCATAGAATGGTACCAATGGCTAGGACAATGATGACAGAGCTCTGGCAGATGTTAGATGTCTAAATGGGGGTAGTTTTTCTCAAATCCCTGTCACTTTCCAATTAGTCTCCACCCCTACCCCACAAACAAAGACAGAAACTTTTCCTGTCTGACAATGTATGACTCATTATCTATCTATAGTCCACCATTTCTCTTCTGAGAGGAGGGAGTTCAAATAGAAGTTTAAGAAGAGTTGAAGGAATCTTGTAACAAAAAGACTTGGGGCCGCTAGATAGCAATGGATAGAGCACTGGCCCTTGAGTCAGGAGGAACTGAGTTAGAATCTGGCCCCAGACACTTACTAGCTGTGTGACCCTGGGCAAGTCACTTAACTCTGATCACCTCTAAAAGAAAAATGAAGACTTAGAAATTGAAGGAGCCATTTTATCTATTCCTGGGTTCTTAATGTGTGTTATGGATCCCTTTGGGATTCTGGGAAGGTCTATAGACCCTTTCTCAGAATAATGGTTTGTTATCTACATTCATAATCAAAGGAAATGTTAAATTTCAATTAAAGGCTGGTGAAATTAAGGATGTAATTTTTCCTTCTCCAACTTTACCAACCACCTGAAATCTATACAAATCTATACACTCCATTAGGGTTATCATGGACCCCAGGTTAAGAACCCCTCATCTAGTCAAGCTGTAGTGGGTAGAGTAAGGGGAAGAAAGATATACCAAGGCATACCATAAGATATAGGATGCTTAACATTAGAAAACAATAAAAGGATGTGGAAGAGAGAAGCCTGAGTAAGAAAAGACAAAAATCAAAGAGTTGACCAAGAAGGTATATGATGCCTGAAGCAGAGTCCACCTATAGAAATATGTGGAATATAGGAAACTTTCAGACTGTAAGAATCACTGAGGGAATGCCATAAAGTTCATTATGGTGGGTGGTGGTAGGGAAATGGTGAGAGGAAGTTCCATAGACCCCCATAGACTTTAGTTGTGATTACTTCTCAGGCTTTGTAAGTCAACAAATTGTATAAACAAGCATTTATTAAGCACCTGCTATATGGTGGGTATTGTGCTATTGGAGATGTTCTCCTGGAGCCATCACTAGATGAGTAGGCAAGACCAGTCTTGGAGGTAAAGTACTTGGGATGCAGAGTGTGGATAAAGAGGTAGCCTTGTTCTCAGAGTGAATGGATGGGAAGGTGATTCAGAGGTAGAGGAGAAAGAGAAGGGATTGCATAGCCTGAGTCAGTGTATGTGTGTTTGTGGGGATTGTCTGAGAGCATTTCTGATTTGGATACACAGATGTTTGTGGGATCTCCTGTCTCCCAATAAGGAGGGGATACCTGGAGAACTTGGGCTGCCCATTAGAATAGACCTCAATCTAGGAAGCTTTGGGAGAGTGAGAATTAATGAAGCAGGGCAGACAGGAATCCCAGCATACTCCTAGACTGTGCATCCAGCCAGCAAGAGTGAACACCCACTGGGTTCTACAGAGTAATTCCAGTTTTGGGGACAGTAATGCCAGAGCCCTGGCAGATGTGAAATATCTAAGTGGCCCAATTCTGAGACCTGACTAGTCTCCAAATAAGGAAAGAGATCACTTACTGGACTGGGAAGGGGGAGTGATGGTTGGAGTACAAGAAAATCCAGAACCAAAGCCTCTGAGTATATATGAGAATGAATCTGTGATGGCAATGATTCTCCCATATCTAGCATTCTATATTCTAAGCTCCCTTTCAGCTGACATTCATATGACATTCCATATGTTAGGTCATGAGCACACTAACTGTGAGGTTGTAGAAACAGCACTGGATTTGAGGTCAGAGGTCCAAACCCTGGTTCTGCTACTTGTGTGATCTTGGGTGGGTCATCTAATCTTAGATTTACCATCTGCAAACTGAGGGGATTGCACTATTCCTTCTAACTATAAATCTGTGACCTCTTCCAATTCTGGCACCCTATGTTCTAAAGTCTTTCCTATCTATGACATGCAATATGTGACATGATTATGTCTGACTGTATGCACATCTCTAAAAGCATTTAAGTATACATGTACGTAGTATGTACATGTATGTGTGTATGTATATGTGAGAGTATGAATCCAAGGATGTGGGCAGATGTGTAGGAATGTTTGTGTGCCCAGGCCTATTTGCGAGTATGTCCAATTGTAGGCTGCTCTTCCCACCCCCTCCCCTCTCTCCCCCACCTAGGGCCTCTCTGGGTCACATAGACCTGGTCACTTTCCAGGAACAACCTGTTGTTCTCCAGCCCTGCTGAGCCTAGCCCAGTGGACCTGCCCAGAGCCCTAGAAGTGGAGGCCACTCAGTCAGAATAAACAGCTTTAATTCAGGACATCTCATTACAGGAATTGTTTACATCTGATATAAATACACATGACATTTTCTTTTATTAAAAAAAGTTTGAAGATGGGGGGGAGGGGTAGTGGTTTGCAAATACTTTTATCACCTTCTGGCTAGTGGAAAAAGCACAGACTGACCTGGGCCTCTGGAGACCTGGGTTCTAGTTCTGACTATACCACTGTGCTTGCTGTGATACCCTCTAAAAATCACTTCCCCTTTCTAGGCATCTGCTTCCTCACTTCAACTCAGCAAACATGACTTACTGTGCTTAATATGGTGAGGGACTGTGCTGGGCAATGGGGACACACAGACAGGAACAAAATAACCTCTGCCCTCAAGGAGATTACATTCTCCTGGGGACCTGTACACAAATAAGTAAATACTACATGTATACCAAGAAATCAAAAGCATTTTCAACAGGGAGAGAACACTAGGGCCTAGGAGATTGGGAAAGGCCTCGTACAGGACTTGGAAGTAGAGCTGAGCTTGGGACAGAAGGAAAGCTCTACTTGGTTGGACTAGAATTCATATTAATTCATTGTCAGGGCATTTAGAGCAAGGTTCTTAGCCCCATTTTTGTGTGTCATGGAGCCTTTGGGAAGTCTGTGGACCCTTCTCAGAATAGTGGATTTCAGTGCATAAAATAAAATACATAGGAAACCAATTTATATTGAAATATATATATTTCAAAGTCGATGGGCTCCAGATAAATAATCCCTGGTTGGAAATCTCTAGGGTCCCTTATAGTTCTCATATTCTATGTTCTAATGCCTTTTCCACCTCCAAGCTTTTATATTCTATCATTCCATATTTAAGGTGTCTTTTAGTGCTAATATTCTATGTTCTAAAATCCTATATTTTAGGATTCTTCCCAGGTCAAAAAATCTATGGTTTAATATCTTATGCTCTAAAGTTCTTTCCAGCTCTATATTATATATACATATACACAGACATGCACACACATATATGGGTATACATACACATATACACACATTTGTATGTGTGTGTATTTGATCTTTCATTCTATATTCTAAGGCTACTATCAGTTTTGGTAATATCAGTTCCGATATAATTCACAAGGTTCCAGGTCCCAGAGTTATGGGGCTTTAACCTGGGATATCATAACCACCTTCATCACATAGCCTCACCAGCTTAGCTCCTTCATCACTCCCCCCCCACACTCACTTGTTACTATATACCAGCTAAGCCCACTCACTAACAGGAGTGGCTTTGCTTTGGGGAGATGGAGTTGCGAGCCTCCCACATGAGGTAATGGTAGAGGCTAAGCTTGGGGAAGGCATAGCTAAAGTCTGAGTCCCTCCCTGGATCTTCAGCCTGTGATCTGGACTGTTAGTCAGCAGAGGAAAAGATGTCTCGCCCAGTCCAGACCTCATGCCCTAGCAAACTCTTCATCCTTACCCAGGCTTATGTCATGGACCAGGAAGCAGATACTCTCATTGATTCTAAAGTAGGATAGGTTTAGAGGGTCCTGATATTGTTCATGTCAAGAAACCAGCCTGGAAGATGTGAAGCAATCCAGGAGTACTGCTTGGAGGAGGAAGTGGAAGGTCACAAGGTAGTGTGTCTTTGTCCCAATGTGCTCTTCCTCTACCTTTGTTGATGCTGGTCTTTCTTTGGATCTTGGGATCATAAAACATAGAGCATCCGGACTGGGAGGAACCTTAGAGATGATCTAATACAACACCCTCACTTCCAGAAAAAGAACCTGAAGCCCCAAAGGGAGATGTGACTTGCCTGAGGTCACATGACAACTTCTAAGCAGAGCCAGAACTCGATGGGAGGAGGTCCCAGTCTCTTCCTCTGGCAGATGCCTGCTCTTGGGCTCCTCTACCTCCATCATCATCAATATCACTACTTTTCCTCATTCCTGCAGAGTTGTGTCTTAGAGCTTCAGGGACCCATGGAGCATTCAGCTCATTCAGCAGCATCTTTCCAGCTCAAAAGGCAATGCAAGTCCCACCCCAACTCAGGATTCTCCTGGGGGTTCATTTTAGGTCTCAGAGTTGGACCTAAAAAAACCCAGGACCCCCTAAATAAACATGTTCAGGAGGGTTCTCTGCTGCAGGGTCTACTTGGACAGTACTTCCATTGGTGCAGAGCAGGAAAGTAAGCTTCTGGCCAGAGTCACTTCCCTGATTCTGGCTGTGGATAGCTCTCTGTTGTCTCTGATATTCTTCTCTTGCAGATTGGAGCACCAGGAGGAATCAGATCTCAGTTCATCGAGTCACAGGGCTTTTCCAGGGAGGAAATGCAGGGTTTGACTGGCCCTCAAAGGCAGAATCAGCCTTACAAGGAGGAGAAGTAGGTAGCAGTCCTTCTGGTGTGAACTGGGGCTACTGGGAAATCTCCCAGTCTCAGTCAGGGAGAACATTCTGATCTGAGCACCTTGGGTTTAAAAGGATTCTTAAGACACTTAAGGTCCTAGAATAGCTTTGAAGTCTTCAGACAGTCAGTCAACAGGCATTCCTTAAGTCATTACTATGTGCTAGGTGCTGTGCTCAGCCCTCCAGGTACAAATAAAGGCAAAAGCATGGTCCCTGCCTTCAAGGAGCTCTCATTCTAATGGAAGAAACAACAGGCAAATAATTGTATATACAAGATAGATATTGTGCCAATGGAAGGTAACATCAGCGTGTAAGCATGCCCCATGGAGGAAGGGGCAAGCAGTGGCTGAGGAAGGCCTCCTGCAGAAGGTGGGGTTTGAACCGAGTCTTAAAAGAAGCCGGGCCATGAAGGTGAGAAGAGGGAACACCCCCAACATGGTGGACAACCATTGCAAAGGCATTAAGTTGGGAGGTGGACCATCCCACTGGAAGAAGAATCAAGCACCTGAGCATCTTGAGATGCAAGAGGGGAGTGGGGGAAATGCCAAGATTAGGGAAGCGGTAACTGAAGAGGGGATGTGGGTATTTCTAAATATGAACTCTGCCATGTCTCCATTTTGTCAAAGGCCAACCTTGCCCAGGAACTCAGAGGGAGAACATGAGATCATGGGACTTCAGAGCAGGAAGGGATTCTAGACATGTCTCTTCACTCTACAGATGGGGAAGGTGAGGCCCTAATTTATGACATGCTGGTAGTAATTAGGAGAGTCTGGATTTGAACACAGGTCCTCTATACTTCATATATGGTTTTCTTTCCAATGGACCACACTATGAAGTCACCTTCTGACCCAGAAGGAACTTCTAGAGAGGTCACCAAATGAGCGTCAAGAATAAGCTTTCAATAAATGAACCGTTGGTTTTTAGAAAGTGAGACTGTAGAAAATTTAGGGGGGTTCTGCTGATAACCAGTTCACCCCATGGCTTGAGTTTTGCTCCCAATATTCTCTAGAGAGTCTACAGGGGCTGGGGGAGGGGTTTTGATCTTTTTTTTTTTGTCCTGGACTCTTGTGGCAGTCTGATGAAGCTTAATGACCCCAACTCAGAATAATGTAAAATTTGTAAATACACAGGATTACAAAGGAAACCAATTATATTAAAAATAAAGATGCAATTCTTTTCCCCATCCATATTTACCAGCCCCCTGAAGTCCACCCCTGTGGACTCCTTTGGGGTGGACGCCCTTGGTTTGGATACAGGAAATGAAGTGTTGGATTCAGTGTTAGAGGCCTCGGTTTGTATCCCAGATCTGACCTCTAAGCTGTGTGGCTGTGATACACAAGTCTCTCCCACCTTGTTGAGGCCCCATTTCCTTGTCCGTAAACTGAAAGGGGGCGGGCAGAGTCCATAGGTGCAGAGAATAAAACTAGCTAACATTTATATAGCACTTTAAGATTTGCAAAATTCTCCACATATATTATCTTATGTGTTATTTACAAAAACCCTGTGAGGTTATTATTTTCCTCTATTTGCAGATGAGGAAACGGAGGCAGACAGAGTTATGTCTCTTGCTTCTTGTCTGAGGCAAGATTTGAATTCGAGGTCTTTCTGACTCCATGTCCAGGACTTTTATCTACTACACTGCTTTCATGTTATCTAAGCTAAACTCAAAGACTATATGTGAGAAGGCCTCCTCCTCCCTTCCAAAGTGCCCTCCACCTATACTGAGCTCAAAGATCTGGGTTGAACAGATTCTAGACCAATCTCTGGGCCAAGACCTTCCCATCAGTATAGGTGGAGCTCCCCAGGTTGAGTCCAGTGTATCCACTGGCTCTAAGACTTCTACGAACACTGAGGAGGTAGATGTAAGTTAGAAGTTCTAACTGGAGACTTTACTTAGAACTCCCTTTGCAGTCTCCCTTCCTTTTATTCAAGTGCGAAGAGGAGATACACAGGAGATTCTAGTCTGGGGGCTAACATCATCAGGCAGGACAGCCCCATTGGAAGCTAATGCTTAGGATAAAAGGAGGTGATGATGTTTAGTAGAAGGATCCCTTGGTTAGGAGCCAGGAGATCTGTGACCTTGGGCAAATCACTTCTCACTTTTTCTCTTTTAAAAAAATGGGGACGATTATCATCATTGGCAACAATGAGCATTTATTAAGGACTTACTATGTCCATGGCACTGTGTTAATCCCTAGACAGAGTCCTTTTCCTGCCACCCTCCCAGGCTGTTATAAAGCTCTGATGAGAGACTAGATGAGTATTTTTGAAGAGCTTTAAGTTTTATGCCGATATCAGGCAAAGGGAACATTTTCATATATTCACCCTGAGGTGACCATGCATAGTACCTTTCTATCCCTCTCCATTTGATGTACCTCTTTTTCTTTTGTTTGCTCCCTTCTTACTTGGATTCTTCTTCCTTTCCCTTCTCCACCACTCCTTCCACCCTTTGCCCCCAATTCTCCCCTTCCTGTACACAAGGTCTATGGAGACATAGGGAGACTGTCCCCAGAAACTGATTAACCAAGTAGGGAATGCCCAGAACTAAAGAGAGGATTGCTAACTAACTACTGGGCCCCCAGGAAACCCTTTTAAGAGTAGGATTAAGTAGCTAAACCCCATGTCCATTTGCCTTGACCAGATGTCTCCAAATATCTGATGACCTTAGTGTCACAGGTTGCTTTCACCCTCTCTACTCCCTTATGAGGTAGGAAGGTCAGGCGTTAGTATCCCCATTTAACAGATGATGAAGTGAAGGCCCAGACAGTTGAAGAAACTTGTCTGAGGCCACACATGGAGGCAGAGGTGGAACAGATGTCATCAGAGTCCAAGCAGGGTCATAGGCTCCAGAGCTGGAAGGAGCATATCTGAGCTCTTATATGAGCCTAGAGTTCATCTGGGTCAACCTTTTATTTTACAGATGAGGAAACATTTCATCTCCAGAGAAGTGGAAACTTGGCTAAGGGCACATAGGTAGTCAGGAGCAGAGTCCAAACTTGAATGCAAGGCCTGTGACTCCAATTCTAGGACTTTTTCTATGACACCTCATTCATTGTCTTGGCCTCTCTTATGTTGCTCTAGCCTCCTGACTATGCCTGGGGCCCATCAGGTAGAGCTCTGGGGCAGGGGATGATGGCATTGTGAATGGAGCCCTTGGAGCTCTTGTGCATGCTGATGACTTCCCCACTGGTCTGCTCTGGCTCGCTCCTACGAAAGAGACCCCGGACAGTGGCCTGGAAGCTGTTGGTCACAAAGCAGTAGACGATGGGATCCATGCAACTATTGAGGCTGCTGAGGGTGATGGTGACATGATAGGCCACGAGATCTGCTTCTTTGGATATGGCTTGGGGATGGAGAGAGACGGCCAGCTGGTGGGCATGGAATGGTGTGAAGCATACCAGAAAGATGACGAGGACGGTAAGGAGTAGCTGTACAGCACGCATTCGCCTCTCACGGCTCTGATGCATGAGATTGGGCTTGGACAGCGCACACATGATCCTCCCTGTGAAAAAGGTGATCACCACAAGAGGCAGGAAGTATTCAAAGACTGTCAAGGCAAAGAGACGGCAGCAGGAGCCTCCCTGGACTGCTACAAAAAGGACGGAGAAGGTCACTACCAAGGCAAAGACCCAGATGAAGACACAGATGCATTTGGTACAGCTGGGGTTCCTCCATTTCCTCGAGGCCTCCAGTTGGACAATGGCCAGGTAACGGTCCACACAAATGCAGGTGAGGAAGAGGATGGAACAGTACATGTTGACAAAGTAGCTGAAGACATGCACACGAGAGCACTTGACACAGTCTTGAGCCACGTAGAAGATAATGAACCTCGTGGGCAGGGACAGGCCCACCAACAGATCTGTCACCACTAGGTTGATGGTGTAGATGATGGAGGTGGTCTTAGCCCTCGTGCGGAAGCAGAAGACATAGAGGGCCAGGCCATTGAGTGCCACACCGACTAGGAAGATGGTTCCGTTGACAGCCAGCAGGGCCACCCACAGGCTGGGAAAGCCGTCATGCAGTTTCTTGTCCAAGAGCGCGAAAGCATGAAAGAACTGGTTTTCTTCCATGCTGCTGTTGGTTGGGGTTGTGGCATTGGGACTGGCAAGAAGGGAGGACTCCTGAGGGGAGGAGGATGGCATGTTGATAGCCGATACCTGAAAGGAAAGTGAGGAGATGGATAGGAATATGAACCCATGGTACAGGAAACAGATATACCGAACAAACCTAGTACATGGCAAATGGGGCTTTGTCCCAGGGTGCTGATTTTTTTTGGGGGGGTGCTTCTTTAATGGCAAATAGTATCTAGTCTCTCAGTTCTCCCCTGGCCCATATATTATATGACACAGCTACCAACTCTTAGGACTCATTGCTGTGCTCCCCCTCTCACAAGACTACCTTCTCCCCCAATGTGCAAGACCACTTTCCTGACTCACACTTCACCCCACCACCCTCTCAACTGGTTTTGTCTGTGGAAAAAAGCTGGAAGTATCATTAAAAAGCATTATGTTGGAGCAGCTAGGTGGTGCTATGGATAGAGCACTGGCCTTGAACTCAAGGACCTGAGTTCAAATGTGACCTCAGACACTAGCTGTATGACCCTGGGAGAGTTGTTTAACCCCAACTGCCTCAAAAAAAAAAAAAGAAGTATCCATCATGTCCAGCTATCCTTTTTTTATATAGAGAACACCGAGGCCCAGAATATGAAGTGAATTGTCCAAGGTCACTCAGAGAGTCATTGGTGGAGGTGGGACTAAGATCCAGGCCTGATGGCTCCTACTGCAATGAAAAACATTTTTATCTATAGGCCTGGTAGGCAACCAGCCTAGATAGGGTACACAGGATCATAGGAGTTCCTTAAAAATCATGGGAAATCCAACGTGGTGCATTTTTTTTTAGACAGGGGCAGGATTTGAAATTGGTTCAAATATGGCCCCTGAACCTTGCTCCCTCTGTGACCACAGGCAACTGGCTTAACTTCTCTAAAGCTCAATTTCTGCATCTATAAAATGGGGATAAGAGAATCTGCCTTCCTAGGTTGTTGTGAGGGTCAAATGAGATCACAGCTCTTTGCTGACCCTAAAACCCTATATGAATGCCAGTGATGAATGTCAGCTGTTACTATCTAATTCAATGCTATGATTTACAGATGAGGAAACTGAGGTACGAGGGGCTTACCCAGTCACATGACTATTAAATAGCAGAGCTGGTGTCTGACCTCAAATGCTGGGCCTTTCCCACAGTTACACAGCCAGGCTTACTGCGGCTGGTGGGAACTAAGTGGTGCAACTTGACTCAAGACTCCCATTTTTCCTGCCTCCAAAACTAACTAGGCATGTGACGTTGAGCATGTACATTGTCCCTCTAAGCTTCAGTTTCCCTTTCTGTAAAATGGGGGTAGTAATTGAATCACCTCTCTCATTTGTTGTGAATAAATCTTAAAATACCAGATAAATGGGTTACTATTATTTTTCCTTTGATTCATCCCATCCCACTCTGTTCAGTCCTGTTCTCTAGAATCATAAAATACTCTTAGAATTCTCTAGAATCATAAAATTCTTTAGAATCATAAAATACTGCAGAGTATCTATTCCAACCCTCCAAGGAGTCCCCTCTATAGCATCCCAGGAGCCCAATCTCTCATGGACCTGCCCACCCCATGGTTGAATAGCTCTGATGGTGACCAAGTTCATTTTTTTGTTCAGCCTCAATTTAACTTCTACTTGATTTCCAGGTAGCACAGTGGGGAGAGTACTGGGCCTGGAGACAGGAAGACCTGAGATCAGATCCTGCCTTAGATGTTTTCTCCTTGTATGATCCTGAGCAAATCACATAAAATCTCTGCCTGCCTCAATTTACTTATCTGCAAAATGGGGATAACAGGAGTACCTCTCCTCCCCCAGGATAATTGTGAGAATCAAATGAGATCATAGTTGTAAAAAAGCTTTGTAAACCTTAAGGTACTACATACATATTATCACTACTGTTGGTTCTGCCCTCTGGAGCCAAGCAGAATAAGTGTATCTCTAAAGGACTTATTTAATTGATATACTACCCATACAAAATGATGATACGATTTAAAATTCAAGTCCTCTCCATACTTTGCCCCAAACTCCTACTACACAGATTTCACAAGTCAGGAAACTGGGACCTTACAGGGATAGTGACTTGTCTAATGTCACATAGCTTTTTGGGGCCAAAATGAGACTACAAATCAGGGCAATGACCATTCTGCTGTACTCTGTCCTGGGTTGGGCCATGTGGAATATTATGTTCACTTCTGGGTGCCATGTTTTAGGAGGGACATTGACCAACTGGAATTGGTCCAGGGAACCAAGATCAGGGTGGGGAGTGGACTGGAAACCATGCCATACAAGGATAACTTGAAGGAACTAAGAATGTTTAGCCTTAATAAGGCAAGAAATAGGAGAGAAACAATAGGGATAGCAATATTCTTATACCTGAAAGACTGTGAGGAAGAAGAAGAGGAAGGAGTAGAATTATTCTGCTTGGCCTCAGAGAGAATAGGGAGAATTAATATTGAGTCAGATTCTCCTTTTCAATTTAATTCAATTCAACAAGTGTTTATTATATTCTTTCTGTTTTGGTCAGAAATCCTGAGGGTCTTCCTTTCCCAGACTGCCTTTTATAAAAAAAAAATTATTTTGACTAGTTAAAGAGGCCACTCTGTCTCATTTCTTACCTAGCCTTAATCACTGAATGTGTGTTGCCTCAGTCAAACTGAGACCTGTTAAAGATCTTTGCTTAAAAAGGTCAAAGTTTTCCATAGGATCTGGGGCCATCTTCAGTTGTTCTGATCTGTCTTGCCACTGGATCCAGATGACTCTGGAGGAGAAAGTGAGGCTGGTGACTTCACACAGACCTCCCTCACTTAAATCCAATTCACTTACATGTTATATGGCATCACCTTCCTGATGTTATGGTCCTTTATGAAGGATGAAGGACAAGCAACAACAATAACATTAAGCAATTTCTACAGTCTCTGAGTGGCTAAGGTACTTGGCACACTTGTGGGGGATACCTCTCAATGCCCCCAGAGAGGATTCTTGTTGGGGTAAGGCTCAGACCAGGTACCCTCTGAGCTCTTCCAACTTCGAGATTCTGTGAGAGACTCTCCACTCCCTAGTCAAGGGAGTCCAAAGGGGCAACCATGACTGGGGCTGAGGAGTGTATAAGGGACAGAGCAGACCTCTCCCGGATTCCAAGCAGACCTAGTCAGACAGAATGAGAGCCTCAGCTGAGAAGAATCCAGGGCCATGTTCCCAGGCAGCCTGGGTGTCATTCAAATAAACACCAGGGTTTCCATCTCCTGGCCTCTACCCCCTGGGTCTAAATCCCTGCAGCAGCTGGACCCAAGGATTGTCCAGTTCCTCCTTGCTTCTCCTGGGCCCTCCCACACTCCCAGTCTCCCCAGGAGTCTCTGTCTCCTGCCCGGGAATGGCTTTGAGCTCTGTTTACGTTGCTGCCTGGTGGTGTTTAAGTTCCCTCCTGTGATCGTTTCTTTTATTTATAAACCAAGGGTTAAATCAGAGTCTTCATTGCTGCAGGAACCTGGCTGGCTCAGCTCAGCCAAATAAGGAGTTTTCTTGCTTTTTCGGGGAGAAATCATAGAGGATTCTGGGGAAAGAGTGAAGCCAGGGTCTCTCCTGTCTTTCTCTCAGGAAAGACAGGTTGGGGAGGGGGAGGAAGGGAGACAAATTCCCTAAAGAGGCAGCTCTGGTGGTCCCTGTGCTTTCCCCAGGTAGGTGGTCTGGGAGAATCATAAATCCTTAGACTTTGAATGGCCCTCACAGGGTATCACCTACAACATTATCTATAAGGATCAATACTAGTCTTTGGTTGAAGACCTCCACTGTCAAGAAATTCCCTACCTCTCTGAGGCAGCCCATTCTATAAAAAGGCTCTGTTGAGAGGGGAAAAATGAAGGTGAGAGGGAGAGGTAAAAGAAGGGGAGGGGGATTTCATCCTTTCCCAAAGAGAGCAGCGGTCAGCCTTAGTGCTATTTCCTTTAGAAAACATCTCTGGACCCTAAACTGGGAGACCTGGATTGGAATCCTATTCTGGCCACTCGAATTTGTAATTAGCCACTTCTTAGTGTAACCTAGGGGAATGATGGAGCTCATGAATGAGAAAGGGTTTAGGAAATATGAGAGCTATATACACGAGGGAGTGCACTGCAGTAAAGGAAGTTGGGTCTCAGAGTCAGAAGACCTTGGGTTTAAGTCGAAGCTGGCTCTGACACTTTACAGCTGTGGGACCTCTCAATGCCCCCAGCCCAATTCTCTCCGTTACTGAGCAGTTACTGACCTGCTTTGGCAGAGAGAGTCGCTTCTTCATTGGGAATTTCTTGCATTGCAAGTCCAGCCCAGAATGAGGAGCAAGATGGTTGGAATTGTCAAATGAAAGCCCTGGGCTTGAATATGAGTTTCGCTATTACTATCTGTGGCCTTGGACAGTTTCCCTTAACTTATCTGGGCCACAGTTTCCTCTCTAGATAGTCTCTCCTAAATCTAACATTCCATGAGAGGCAATGCAAGCAATTGTTATTGCTATTATTGTTAGTATTTTCATAGCACTCCCATGCCAAAGAACTTACAGTGGCTCCCTATTTCCTAACCCATGAAGTCTAACCTAATATAACCTAACCATTCAAGTTTCTTCACGGTCTGACCTGAGCTAGGCTCTCTCTTTATTTCCCACAATTTCTCTACAAGGATATTTGACTCTAGGCAAGCCCATCTTCTGTTGCTTCTAACCTCAGGGCCTTTAATCATACTGTTCCCCTGGACCATTTCATCTTCTGTAAATCGAAGTTTGGGGGTATGTGTAGAATATGTAATCTTTGTGGTCTCTTCCAGATGACATACAACTCTCTTTTCCACATTACAGAGGTTAAGGGCAGGGCACCCCCATGATCTGGAAAATCTGTGTAAAATTTTTTGGCTTTCTCTTCATATCAGAGAAGTCTGAATTATTATGGTATTAAAAGGTAAAATATGTTGATATTATATAATACTGCATGTATATTTTATGCATTTCTGAGTTTCTAAATGTTTTCTGTGTCATCTGCTGGCTTTTGCATGTTGTCTGAAGCTTCTGCAAAACCCCCAAATTCCCATCTAAATTCTTATTCTAACCCGGGATATAGCGAAGTCTTGATGGGCAAAGTCACAATGTGGAAGGGATACTTAGGTTTTATTAAAATACTTACTTCCCCCTTTCCTCCAAATCATCTCTTACCTAATCCTCAAGGCCCAGTTTAAATTTACTTCCTCTAAGAAGTCTTCCCAGATTAACCCTCACCCATGAAGTGATCTTTCTGATCCTTGGAATTATCTAGACAGCTGCACACCTCTCATATTTGTTGACATATTGATTTGAATTTGTCTCTTTTCTTCTCAGTTCCATTGACAAATCCCTAGAGATATATCTTCTCTATCTCTTTTCTGTTCCCTTGGTGCCTAATACAGAGTTGTATATACAATTTAATTTGATTTTGTATTTGTGTCATTCCCCAAATAGAATGTAAGCTTCATGCAGGCAAGGACCCTAGCTTCCCAAACTTTCTATCACCCTTAGCACCAAGCCTGGAGTTCTGTATCTAGTAGGTGATTGAGAAATGTTTGTTGAATGAATGGACAAATATTTACTGAGAGCCTTAATGTGCTCAATGAATGACAAAGGAGTTTCACAAACTCACAGAACATCAGTGAGAAAAGACCTTGGAGAGTATCTTGTAAAATTCTCTTATTTTACAGAGGGGGAAACTGAGGGCCAAAGAACAGAGACTGACCCTAAATCACCTGGCTAGCTGTCTGTGGCCAAGCCAGGCAAGACAATAAAGTAGGACAGCTTTCTCTCTCTCTCTCTCTCTCTCTCTCTCTCTCTCTCTCTCTCTCTCTCTTTCTCTCTCACCATTATACAGTAATTACCCTTACACCACCACAAAATTTACAGTTTCCCTGGGGATATAACATGGAAGTAGATAAATATCTGTGTAGAATGTCATACGGGAAAGGAGAAACCAGAGAAAGAAAATCCGGAGATGGAAAGCAGTCAACCAGTGTTTGTTGGATTAAAAAAAAAAAAGATAATCTTTCCCAGTCACTTAGCTGAGCCTTGACCCTGGTGAGAGATTGATTTCTGATCTTGACATTAGCTCTTGATCCTGATGACAGGCAATCCTAACTATGGTTCCAGACTGATCCTTTATCCTTCTCCCGGACTGAGCCCTGATTTCAGACCTACTTCTAACCTCGATCAAAGATTGAACCTTAGCCATGACCACAACTCCACTGACTGAGGAGCCCTGACCTTGAGATGAAGGGGAAAGGAAAGAAATAAACATTTGTTAAGCACTATAAGTGCTTTGAGCAGCTCTGTGGTACAGTGGATAGAGCACTGGGCGTGGAACTAGAAAGACTCAACTTCATGTGTTCAAATCTGACCCCAGTCACTTATTAACTGTGTGACCCTGGGCAAGTCACTTAACCCTGTTTGTCTCAGTTCCTCAGTAAAATGAGCAAGAGAAGGAAATGGCAGACAACTCCAGTATCTTTGCCAAGAAGACCCTAAATAGGGTCACGAAGAGTCAGACACAACTGAACGAAAACATATAAGGGTTTTACAAATACTACCTCGTTTGATCTTCACAACACCTGAAAGGCAGGTGCTATTATCAGCCCTGTTTTACAGCTGAGGAAACTGAGGCAGGCGGAAGTTAAGTGACTTTCCCAGGGGTCACAAAACTGGTAAGTATCTGAGATCAGATTTGAACTCAGGGATTCCTGATTACAGACCCAGGGCTCCATCACTGTACCACTTAGCTGCCTGTAAAAGGCAAAGATTTTAAACAGTCAGACTGAGACCTAACATGGACCAAACCAAGCCCCGTCTCTCTCTGCCTTCATTTCTCTGCATCTTCTTCCATGGATGTCTCTTCCTCTACATGTCTCTGAGTTTCTGCCTCTGTCTCTGTGTGTATCTCCCTCTGTGTCTTTCCCTTCTACCCTCCCTTCTCAAGTCTCTAAATATAGCCTTGGTATTGACATTTGGGGAAAGTAAAAAGGGAATTTGCCGTCTCGTAGTTGGGAGTCCAGAACTGCTTCCCAGGCACTTGGCTCCTTGCCAAGGCTTGTCTGAGATTTATGATGTGTTAGAAATGCCTCTTCTCCATGGTCTTCACCAGCCCCCTTCCCTTTCTGGGGCAGTTTCTCTCAATTTTATGGTGTGCTTAATGAAGAGGTTCCTAACCAACCATTTGGTATCATCTCTAGTTGTCCTGATCTCTATCTTGCCACTGGACCCAGATGGCTCTAGAGGAGAAAGTGAACCTGGTAACTTTGCACATTCTTGCCTCATTTAAATCCAATTCACTTGCAAGTCATGGCATCACCTTCCTAATGTTATGGTCCTCTTTGAGAACGAAGGGCAAACAACCACCAACCAACCAACCAAGGGAGTTTTAAGATGCTTGAGTGATATGAGGGGTAGGAGAACAGGAGAGCTGGGGAAACCCCAGTCTGAAAAGGAAGACCAAGACTTATTGTAAAGGACCCCTTAGTCTGAAAAGATGACACAGTTTCTGAGCTCAGAGTGTTCTGGTCTGAAGAAAGGACACAACCCTTGGTCTAAAGGAGAAATTCTGCCCCAGTTCTCAGGGAGTCCCTCCACTATCTCTAAGCGCAATGGTCATCTCCAATTCGATGTTCCATCAACTCAACATATCCAAAACCAAACTCATCATCTTCTCCACCAAACCTGATCCTTCTTTTAATTTCTATAGAATAGAGGAGAGACAGCATGACATAGTGGGTAGAATGCTGAACCTGGAGTTAGCAAGACTCCTGCCTTTTGTCCATTCAACCTGTATGACTGAGTTTCCACTCTGTCATCTGTAATGAGAAGGCTAGACTAGACAGACTCTATGATCCATCCTTTTTCAACCCCAAACTCATTACTCTATGTATCTAAGATCCTAAGCTCCTGTGGCCCAGTGGCCTCAGAGTTATCTTTGAATCTCTTCCTCACTCCCTATATCCAACTAGTCACTGAGTAGAAGAAAGAGTGGTGAGTTGGAAAGGTTGTGGAGTCAGAAATACTGGGTTCAGATCCAGACTACACCACTTCCTCCCTGTGTGATGTTGGGCAAGTCACAACCTTTCTAAGATTGGTCCAAGATGAATTTCCTCATCTGTAAAGTGAGGAGGTTGGATTCCATGACTACTAAGGTTCTTTCTAGCTTTCAATTTATGACCCTGTAATCCTTATTGCACTATATTGTGTATCTTTTATTTTTTGGACCTGTGAATTCATTGCTGTATGGAGCTCCCTGGTGAAGAAATGTCATCCCCACCCCCACCCCCATGAATACAGATCTGTAACCATTTGGTCAACCATTTAGAGAGTTAACCGGGGAACTGAAAGGCCCAGGATTGCAAAGCCATTATGGGTCAGAAGGGGGACTCAAGCCCCTACTCACTAGGCCATGCTTTTCATTTGTATCATAGTACTCTTGTATATATATATATATATATATATATATATATATATATATATATATATATATATATACACACACACACACATCCTCTCACCCTATTGGACTTTTAGTTCTTGGAAGTGGATAGTGACACTTTTTCATCACTGTATCCCCAATACTAGGGACAGTAATTTATTTGTACCTGAAAGCTAAGTCATTTTTCAGTCATGTCTTATTCTCTGTGACTCCGTTTGGGGTTTTCTTGGCAGAGATATAGGAGTGATTTACCATTTCCCTCTCTGGCTCATTTTACTGAGGAACTTAGACAAACAGGGTTAAGTGACATGCACAGGGTCACACAGTTAGTAAGTGACTGAAGTCAGACTTGAACATATGAAGTTGAGTCTTTCTAGTTCCAAGTGCTCTATCCACTATGCCACCTAGCTACCCTAATTTGTACCTAATAGATACTTAATAAATATTTTTAATAGACTAGATGATACTGGAATGGGATAGGATGGGATGAAATAGGAGAGAAGAGAGCCCAAAGGGAGCCATCTATAATGGTAGCTCTCATCCCTTCTCTCAAAGATCCTTACTCCAGGGGTGGGGAACCTGCGTCCTTGAGGCCTACAAGTGGCCTTTTAGGTCCTTGGGTACAGCCTTTTGACCGAGTCCTAGATTTACAGAACAAATCTTTTATGAAGGGGATTTGCTCTGTGAAGTTTGGATTCAGTCAAAGGGCCACACTTGAGGACCTAGCAGGTCACATGGGGCCTCAAGCCTGTGGGTTCCCCACCCCTGCCCTAATCTGACCAGAGAAAACACAGCCTCTGTCTTTTGGACTTCTCACAACTCAGATGGGACCCGAGTCCCTTTCTGGTTTCCCAAATTGTCCACACAGCCTTGTTGAAAGAGAAAAGTCAGAGACTGTGGCTTGCAGCCAGTTGGCCATGGGCCCAGTCAAGGAATAGACTGATTCCATGGTTCCTGAAGCGCCCAACATATTGTTGGTGCTCCCTGATGCAAATATAGCCTAGAGTAAACAAATTTCAAGCAGGGGCTCTGGTTGGCCCCTACCCAGGACTTCCCAGTAAGAGAATTAAGGAGGGATTTGAAGACCACATGACCTGGGCTGTGGGGTACCAAAAAGGTCTTCCTGGCCCTAAATCCTTACCCTCTAAAGGAAAGAGCTCTAGTCCCACATAGATAACTAACTTGCTATATGACCTTCAGCAAATCACCTCTCTGGGCCTCAGTTTCCACATCTATAAAAGGAAGGGGTTAGATTAGAGATCCGCTAAATTCCCTTCCAGATCTAATATTGTATCAGTCCATGAGCAACTCCATCCCAGAGATGTTGGGGACTAAATGTGCTCCCTTCTTCAGGGAGATTAGTATTTTGTCATGGGGATAGGGGAAGGATAATAACTAGTCAAAAGGGATAAAGTATGAATGATAAAATTTCAAGAAAAATGATAGACTTTACCAAGCAAATATTCTCATAGCCCAGAAGCCTCTAAATTTGTTGCCAATAACCCAATAGCCAGGGGCTGAAGTGGAATGTTTGAAAAGTGCTCCTGAAGTACCCAAGCAAAATGCTTTATGTCCTTTTATCTCTCCAGTACAAGACCTCAGTGCCTTTCAATAAGTACCAACTACATGATGTGTACTTTATAGACTGGTCCACTCCCTTACTGTGACATTGAATAACCCTTCCATACTACAAATTGTCTTCTCTGGAAAAGTGTTTGGGGAAGAGGGCACTTTGGGAAACTAGTAGGAGGGATGACTCAGGTCCTAGCAGTGTTGTGAGATGCCTGAAGGATAGAGAGTGTAGTTTTCTTCCTTCTTTCCCCTTAAGTCTTAATACCCTCCTTGGTATAAATCCTAGAACTGCAGGATGTTGGGAGCTGGAAGGGCCCTTGGGACATAGAACATAGAATGTCAGAGATGGAAGATTCCTCATAACATATTGTTAGAGATCAAAGGAACTTCAGAACATAGAATCTAGAGTGTTAGTGTTAGTGTGGGAAGGGACCTAGAACATAAAATTTTAGTCAGGGAAGAAATCTTAAAACATACAATGTCAGAGTTGAAAGGAATCTAAGAATATTGAAAATAACTTTAGAATGTCAGGACTGAATGAGATCTTAGTGGTCATCTAGTCCAATGCCCTCATTTTACAGTTGAGGAAACTAAATCCCAAAGAAGAAAACTGTTTTGATCAGGTTACACAGCTAAGTAGTAGCTAAGCTAGGACTAAGCATTTTCAGGAGAACTGGATTCTAGTCCAATCTCTGCCTTTTCCTAAGAAGTGTGACCCTGAGCCAATCATCTCACTTGTTCAAGCTTTAATTTTCTCATTTGTGAAACAAGGATAATGAGAAAGAAAAGAAAATGACAAATGGTGGAGCGGCTATGGGAAAACAGGTGCACTAATGCACTATTAGTGGAGCTATGATCTTAGTCCAACCACTCTGTAAAGCAATTTGAAATTCTACCTCAAAAGCTATTGAACTGTGTATACCCTTCAACCCAGGAGTATCAAGAGTTATATCCCCAAAGAGATCAAAGAAAGAGGAAAAGAACCTTATATACAAAAATATTCATAACAGGTTTTTTTTGGTGACAATGAAGACAATGAAGAATTGGAAACTAAGGGGATGCCCATCCATTGGGGCATGGCTAAACAAGTTATGGCATATGAATGTGTTCATTCTATGAACTACTATGCTGTAAGAAATGATGAAAGGGATGGTTTCAGAAAAATCTTGGGAAGACTTATGTGAACTGATGCAAAATGAAGTGACTAGAACCATGAAAACAATTTATACAGTAACAATATTGTAAAGACAATTTTGAAAGACTTTGGAACTCTGACCAACACAATGACCAATAACAATTCCAGAGGACTTATGATGAAACATGTTATCTACCTCCATCTAGAGAGCTGATAGACACTGGAGTGGAAATTCAAGCATATTTTCTTCTCTTCTCTTTCTTTTTTTAATTAATATCTGAATTTGTTTTGCATGACTAAGCATATTTGTAATGAGTTTTGTTTTTCTTGCCTTCTCGGTGGATAAGGAGTGGGGAAAGGTCTCAGAACAGAAAATAAATTAAAATTAAATTTTAAAACAAGGAAGGATGTTTTGAGAAGAGAATTTCAGGTGCTAGTACTTGGGCACTTAGGGATCTCAGATCTTTCCCCATGTCACCACCTCTGGTTTAGAGTCTACTCATTGTTCTGATCTCTTGGAGTCAGGAAAAGCCAAGACTGGACAGATAAGCCTCCCATAGCAAGCAGGACAGACTTAGGTAATACTTAGTAAGTACTTCTTAACAATCTCACAACTTGAGATGCTGGTCTAGACAAAGACAAGGAGTTAGGAGGAGGGAAGGGAGAAGGGAAGAAAGGAGAATATAATGTGACTATTTAGACTATATGGTGTAGTGTAGTCTATTGTAAAGAGCACTAGACTTTAAGTCAGGAGAAATCTGGTTCTGATATTGAGTAGCTGTGACCCCTGGAGAGGTTGCAGAATCTCCCTGAGCCTCAGTTTCCTCATCTACAAAATGGGGCAACAACATTTGAGCTATCTACCCCATGGAATTGTTATAACGAAAATGCTTTTGATATATGCAAAAATGCAAAGAAATGTGAGTTATCATTACTGACTTATCAGGGAGTCTCAGAACTAGAAGTGACCTCAGAAGCATGTAGTCCAAGGCACTCTCCACAATGTCACCGACAAGTCACCCAGCCTTTCCCCCTCTTCTCCCTTTTCCCCTCTCAATCCCCCACTCCCAACTCTGTTTATCTTTCTCTGTCTAGTGGTACAGTGTGAAATCAGAAGACCTGTTCTGCTTCTGGATTTGATTCAAGACCTTGGGCAATTCACTTCCTTATCCCGAGCCTTACCTTCTCCCTCTGTCAAATGGAGGGAATAGTCCCTGTCTCAGCCATCTTACAGAGTTGTTGTGTGTCAGGAACTATGTAGTAATGGATGAGAAAGGGTCTTGAAAAGTACAAAGCCTATCACAAATATGAAGGATTATTGTTATTGCAATGACCCAAAATGTTTATCTGTAACCAGGAACTCATCCAAGAAGACACACACAGACACAGAATCACCAGGACCAATGGTCTGTTGCTACGATTAGAGGGTGATGTTTGCTTCCTTGCTACTTTTAATTATTTTATTATTTTAATTTTTTGGAGGGGGGAAGGCAAGGCAATTGGGGTTAAGTGACTTGCTCAAGGTCACACAGCTAGTAAGTATGTCAAGAGTCTGAGGTCAGATTTGAACTCAGATCTTCCTGACTCCAGGGTTGGTGCTCTACTCACTGTGCCACTTACCTGCCCCTCCTTGCTACTTTTTAAAAAGAGACCGTAGTGGGGTGGAGTCAAGATGGTGGAGTAAAAATAGGACTTCTGAGGGACTCCCACTCCCACCTCCTCCAATTCATGTAAAAGGTGACTCTGTACAAACTTTGGAGCTACAGAACCCATAAAATGACACAGAGAAGCTAACCTCCCACTGAAGACAGCTCAGCAGGCTGGCAGGAAGCAGCTAGCTCAGTGTGTTGGGAGCCCAGTCCAGACATGCCAGCCAGAGGCTTTAGCCTCAGGGCAGCCACAACCAGCCACTTCAGACTTTAGATCACCAGCCGCTGTGGTGGTTTCCAGAATTATCAACCCATAGATGCTAAGGACAAAGTGAGAGGTCAGTGCAGTGTGGTCTTTGGGACCTGGGAGTTGGGGAGTGCAGTCTGGCCTTTGCCCCTGGGGTGAGAAGCAGCTGAGGTATGGTGGCTGTCCAGCCACTGCCAAGTGGCTGCTGCAGAGCTCCAGTCCTTCAGATTGTAGGGGGACTAAGCGACCAGCCTGAGGGGTAATTGTTCTTGCTTTAACCTACTTGGATTTGGATCACTGTCTGGGTTGGAGGTCTTGGGGTGGGTGACCAGTGTGCCAGAGTGTGTAGAGGCTTCTGAGAGGGCAGCCAACTAATAGCTCCAGCAGCTGAGAAAACCCTGGGAATTGGGACAAAGCTCCCCCCTCTGGTAGTAGAGTTCTGCTGTGACAAAAAGCTCAAAAGTCAAGTAATTGAGTGGCAACATGAGCAAACAAGGGAAGTAAGGCAAGCACAGTAATCGGACTTTGGATTACTTTTTTGGGGACAAAAAGGATCGGGGCATGGTATAGGAGGAAGACATCGAAGTCAGAATACCTGCACCAGAAGCTCCCAGGAAAAGAATAAGCTGCTTACAGGCCATAGAGGAGCTTAAGAAGGATTTTGCAAACTAAATAAGAGAAGTGGAGGAAAAATTGGGAAGAGAAATAAGAAAGATGCAAGAAAATTATGAGATGAGAGTCAACAACCTGACTGAGGAAAATAACACCTTAAAAAATAGACTAACTCAAATGGCAAAAGAGGCTCAAAAAGGCAATGAGGAGAAGAGTACCTCAAAAAAGCTGAATTTGCCAGATGGAAAACGAATCTCAAAAGCTCACTGAAGAGAATCATTCCTTCAGAATTAGACTGGAGCAAATGGAAGCTAGCGACTTTATGAGAAATCAAGATGCGGTTAAACAGATCCAAACAAATGAAAAAATAGAAGGCAATGTGAAATATCTCATGGGAAAAACCACTGACCTGGAAAATAGATCCAAGAGAGATAATTTAAAAATTATTGGACTACCTGAAAGCCATGATAAAAAAAAGAACCTAAAAAGAGACCTTAGAACATAAGCGTCAAATATGAGGCCTCCATGACACTCCTGAGTGTCCCAAACCAGGTTAAAATGTAATTAGGAAATGTTTAACAAAAGAAATAAAAATACAATAAAGCATAGATAATTCTTTTTTTTTTTTTTTTTGCACTTTTTGGAGGGCAATTGGGGTTAAGTAACTTGCCCAAGGCCACACGGCTAGGTTTTTGTTTGTGTGTGAGTTAAGTGTCTGAGGCCGGATCCGAACTCAGGTCCTTCTGACTCCAGGGCCGACGCTCTACTCACTGAGCCACCTAGCCGCCCACAAGCATAGATAATTCTAATATGTGGTTTTCTAGTATGTGGGCAGTTAGGTGGCACAGTGGATAGAGTGCTGGGTCTGGACTCAGGAAGACCTTAGTTCAAATCTGACCTTAGACACTTAGTAGCTGTGTGACCCTGGGTGAGTCACTTAACCTTGTTTGCTTCAGTTCCTTCATCTCTAAAATGATCTGGAAGAGGACATAGCAAACCACTCTAGGATCTTTGCCAAGAAAACCCCAAGTGGGTCAGCAAGAGTTGGACATGACTAAAATGTTAGTAAATTTAATTAGTAATTCTCTTAACAGATCTTGCTCCACTCCCTCCCCCAGAGTTAGCAGTGACCTCTAGGTATTCCAGGGTCTCTCCCCAGATGGCCAAAGACCTGGTCTTTGCCTCCTTGGAGACTTCCCTCCACACAACTGAATTGGTCTTTAAATGCTTGTTCTGAGGGCTCTTTGTGTCCAGAGTGGCTAGTTACGGATCTAACTTAACCTGCCACTAAGGTCCTGAGGGACATTGTGAGACAGTGGTAAGTATTCTGGATTGGAATTAGAGTTTCTGGAATTTGAAATTCCCAGTATCACTACTTGTATGCTCTACCAAGGCCAAGTAGCAGGAATTGGAACCAAAGGCTCTGTACTCCAAATGCAGCACTTGGTCCAGCTCAGTGAGGGTAAATAATGAGATAATCCTATTTATTTGGATGGGGTTGCCATGGAGACACTGGGGCCCTTGCCCACTAAGTCACCAGCAGAGATGATACTGACATACTATGCTGAAGGGTATTTATTTCCTTGGCCTGTTGAACCAGCTACTGAGAAACAGACCATCATCTTTCATCTCTGGGCTACTGGGACAGTAGCCTTTTGCTTTGAATGCCTTGTGGTGTGTGTAGGAATATATCTTAAATCTGGTGCAAGGTCAAGGTGTCCAGCTGGGAGCATCTGGAAGATTTACTTCCTATTGGTTACTCCTGCCAGCTTACCTGGAGCTCAGTGGCTTTCTCCTCCCAGAAAGGCCTTACAATCAAAGGGTTGGTGATGTGTGTAAATTGGCACAGAGAGGGAAGAGAAAGATGGATCATAGGGCTTAGAGCTAGAAGGAGCCTCATAGATGATTCTAGACCAATTCTCTCATTTTACAGGGGAGGAAATTGCTGACAAGTGACTAAGTAGAATAGATGCTCTTGGACCTGAGAGTTGCCAGGGAAGGGATTTTATAAGTCACCATGTGTGGAACATGTAAGGGTCCTAATCTTTATTAGGATAGGCAGGAAAGTGCCAAGCAAACAAGCCTTCTGAAGTCAAATAGCCCTCATAACTCGGTATTAACTCATGCTTTGCAGCTTTGGAAAGGGATGGAGTCTGTGCCTAATGAGAAGACATTAAGGGCTGACATTACTGTCCTAAAGGGGACTAGAATTTTGGTTGGATCACAATACTCCTGGCTATGAGCCTTGGTGTTTTTTGTTGTTGCCTCCTGTAAAATATTATGAACCTCTGACCCGAGTTCTTCAGGCACTCTATCTACCAGATCTAATCCCTCAAATCTATTCATCTCTTCTATTTCATGTTCACAAATCTATTTATTACTTATACTTCATATTCATAAGGGATGTTATTTAGGACATACCTATATGATCTGATGGTTTTCCCTACTTTCTTCAACTTAAGTCTGAATTTTGCAATAAGAATTTCATGATCTGAGCCACAGTCAGCTCTAGATCTTGTTTTAACTGGCTGTATAGATCTTCTTCACCTCTGGCTGCAAAGTATATAATCAATCTGTTTGCAATATTGACCATTTGGTCATGTCCTTGTATAGAATTGCCTTTTGGGTTACTGAAAAAGAGATAGCTTCAAGAAATTAGAGATATTAAGGGGATGTTTCATGTGAAAATGAGCATGATAAAAAACAAAAATGGTAGGGACTTAACAGAAGTAGATGAGATTAAGAAGAGGTGGCAAGAATACACAAAAGAACTATATAAGAAAGATATTAACATCATGGATAACCACGATGGTGTGGTTACTGATCTAGAACCAGACACCCTGGAGAATGAAGTCAAGTTAGCCTTAAGAAGCATTGTTAGGAATAAAGCTAGCAGAGGTGATGAAATATCACTCAAGCTATGTAAAATCCTAAAATATGACACTATTAAAGTACTGTATTCAGCAGGTCAGCAAATTTGGAAAACTCAACAGTGGTCACTATAGTGGGAAGAATCAGTTTATGACCCAGGCCTAAAGAAGGACAATGCCAAGGAATATTCAAATTACCAAAGAATTGTACTCGTTTCACACACCAGCAAGGTAATGCCTAAGATTCTGCAAGCTAGGCTTTAGCAACATGTGAACTGAGAATTACCAGAAGAACAGGCTGGTTTTCAAAGAAGCAGAGGAACTAGAGATCAAATTGCCAATATTTGCTGGACTATGGAGAAAGCAAGGGAGTTCCAGAAAAAAAAAAAAAAACATCTATTTCTGATTCATTGACTACACTAAGGCCTTTGGGCAGCTAGGTGGTACAGTGGATAGAGTATGGGCCCTGGAGTCAGGAAAACATTTTCCTGAGTTCAAATCTGACCTTAGACACTTACTAGCTGTGTGACTTGGACAAGTCACTTAACCCTGATTGCCTCTGTTTCCTCATCTGTAAAATGAACTGGAAAAGGAAATGGTAAACCACTCCAACATCTTTGCCAAGAAAACCCCAAATGGGGTCATGAAGATTCCGACACAACTGGAAATGATCGAACAACAAAAAATAGCCTTTGTGTGAAATCACAGCAAGTCCTCAAAGAGATGAGAATATCAGATTATCTTACTTGTCTCCTGAGAAACCAAATGTGGGCCCAAAGGCAACAGTTATAACAAAGAATCAAACAATTGATTGATTTAATGTTGGAAAAGGAGTACGACAAGGCTGCATGTTGTCATCATATGAAATGCCAGGCTGGATGAATGAAAAGCTGAAATTAAGGTTGCAAGAGAAATAGCAACAGTCTCACATGTGCAGATGATCCAGTTTGATGGCAGAAAGTGAAGAAAAATTAAGAAGCCTCTTGATGAGGGTGAAAAGAAGAGTGTAAAAGCTGACTTGAAGCCTAACATTAAAAAAATTAATATCTTGGCAACTGGTCTCGTCACATCCTGGCAAATAGAGGGAGAAGAAATGGAAGTAGTATCCGATATTATATTCCTGGTCTCAAAGATCAGTGCAGACAGTAACTGTAGCCATGAAATTAAAAGGTCCTTGCTCCTTGGAGGGAAAGCTATGGCAAATATGGACAGCATACTAAAAAGTAGAGACACTGCCTTGCTGTCAAAGGTCTATGTAGTCAAAGCTATGGTTTTACCAGTAGCCATGTATGGTTGTGAGAGTTGGACTATAAGGAAAGCTGAGCACCACAGAATTGATGCTTTTGAATCATGGTGCTGGAGAAGACTTTTGAGGGCCCCTTGGACAGCAAGGAGATCAAATCAGTCAATACTTAAAGAAATTAATTCAGATTATTCATTGGAAGGTAAAATATAGAAGCTGAAGCTTAAATACTTTGGTCACATTAGGAGAAGATGGTACTACTTGGAGAAGACCCTGATATTAGGAAAGATTGAAGGCAAAAAGAGAAAGGGGCAGCAGAGGGTGAAATGGAGAGTGTCATGGAAACAATGATCATGAATCTGGATGGACTTTGAGAGAAATGGAGGATAGAAGGGCCTGGCATGCTATGATCCATGGGTCATGAAGAGTTGGACGTGAAATAACTGAATGACTGAACAAAGACAAAATGAGCCTTTATGGACTTCTGGAGAAGTGTGATATCTTGTCTTCAGTACATTTCTCTTTCCTTTTCTTCCTTACTTCTCTCACTGTTACCACTCACTCTATGGTACCAGCCCCCAAGATAAGATGACAAATCCCACGCCCTTTCCTTTTTTACAAAACACCTTCATATATACGATCTCATAGCAACCCTATAAGGTAGATAGAGAAGCATTATTATTCCCATTTTATAGATGAAGAAACACAAGGCCAGATGGATAAACTGATTTTCCCAGGACCACATGACTATAACTGGAAGAATCTGTGCTCAAAACTAGATCCCCTGAAAGAGTAACGCACATGTGTGCCGGCGTGCGCACCTGAACACACACACACACACACACACACACACACACACACACATCCCCTTTCTTTTCTGTAAACTTCATGCAGCTTAGGATGGCATTAACTTCTTGGCTTGCCATCTCACACTGTTGATTAATATTGACTTCAAAATCCAAAATGAGTACAGGGTTGAGTGGCAACCATGTTGTAAAACATTTTCTAAACCATGAAGTGCTATGTGAATGTCAGCTAGGAATATTTTATTCAATATTAATTAATAATAACGAGGGGAAGGAAACCAGCATTTTATATTAAATACCTCCTAAAAGCTGTACTAAGCACTTTACAAATATTCTCTCATTTGATCCTTACAACAACTGTGGGAGGTAGGGCTGTTATTATCCTCATACAGTTGAGGAAACTGAGGCAGACAAAAGTCTAAATGACTTGCCCTAGCAAGTATCTGAGGCTGGATTTGAACTCACGTCTTCCTGCCTCCAAGCCCAGGGCTCTATCCACTGTACCATCTACCTTCTGGGAGATGATGGCAATTAGTCTGTTCAAATATTTCATGCTTTAGGAAGTGTTTCCTGGTCCCCTAAGTCGATAATAATAATAATAACTACAATAATAACAATTATTATTATTAATAATAACTCATATTCTTATACCATTTTAAAGGTTACAAAGCACTTCACTCAGAACTACTCAGTGAGTGGCACAATGCAAACAGCCTATTATAGAAGAGGAAAAGTGAAGCACCAGGAGATTAAAGGGCTTGCTTTTAGGGCCATACAGCTGACACCTGCAGCAGCCAAATCACACAAATTCTTTGATGCCAGGAACTTGTATGTCTTGTAGTTATCTATGTGTCTCATTACCTTGCTTGACTGTAGAAGGCAGAACCATGGAAATGCTTCTAACTTATCCCCATTGCATATAATACTTGCTGATGGTTTTAGGTAGATGCTACTTACCGTTTTAAGGAAGACTATTTATTCCTATGCTTTCTAGTGTTTTTAATAGGAATGGATGTTGTATTTTGTCCAACGCTTTTTCTGCATCTATTGAGATAATCATATGGCTTCTATTAGTTTTGTTGTTGATATGATCAATTGTGCCGATAGTTTTCCTAGTATTGAACCAGCCTTGCATTCCTAGAATAAATCCTACCTGGTCAAAGTGTAAAAAAAAGACAGAACCATATTTTAGATAAATGTTGTGTCTCTTTGTGGGAGCTGGGAGGGAGAGAAAATAAGAACTTGTTAATTTATTTTATTTTTTTGCTTTTTTTGGAGGGCAATTTGGGTTAAGTGACTTGTCCAAGGTCACGTGGCTAGTGTGTGTGTGTGTGTGTGTGTGTGTGTGTGTGTGTGTGTGTTAAGTGTCTGAGGCCAGATTTGAACTCAGGTACTCCTGACTTCAGGGCTGGTGCTCTATTCACTGTGCCACCTAGCCACCCCAGAACTTGTTAATTTAAAAAAAATAAAATAAAAAAATGAAAATGAAATAGAAATAAAAATTACCAAAAAAAGGTTCTGTCTCCCTCTAGCACTTAACAAGGAATTCTACAAACATTAAAAACAGCAGGTGCTTCATAAATATGTGTTGTATTATATTAGGGACCAGGGCTCTTCTAGGTACAAATGATTAGGGAGCATTTTAAATCAGAATCACAAAATGTCTGAGTTGGAAGGGACCTCAAAGGCCATCTAGTCCAACTCTTATTTAAACCTCTTGCTGTGTGCATGCGTGTGTGTGTGCATGTGTGTGTGCTCCTGCACGTGTGTGTGTGTGTGTGTGTGTGTGTGTGTGTGTGTGTGTGTATGTAGGGGAATGAAGTATATACCTCTAACTTTTGGGTAAAATAATTTTCTCCTAATATCGTGAGGGCAGTAAATGGTACTGAGAGATCAAAATGGCCTAGAGGAAAAAAGTCTACTTGTTCAGTCATTGTCTGACTCTTCATTAGCCCATTTGGGGTTTTCTTGGTGAAGTTACTAGAGTGGTTTGCCATTTCCTTCTCCAACTCATTTTATAGATGAGGAAACTGAGGCAAACAGGGTTAAGTGACTTGTCCAGGTCACATAGCTAGTAAGTGTCTGAGGTCAGATTTGAACTCAGGAAGATAACTCTTTTTGACTCCAGGCTTTCCACTCTACCCACTGTACTACTTAGCTGCTGTTAGTCTAGGGAAGCTGAAAGAGCTGGGGTCTCCTAGTGTGGGACTGGACAGTTTCCTTTTATCTCTTCTGGTAATCTTCCCTTGGTATATTATTTCTGAATTTGAAGGTTCTCTTACCTATTGTGAAAAATCCCTAGAAAATGTGCACTTGGGGTCTGGAGTGAGCTAATCTAAATCATTTCCCCATTCTGAGCCTGTTTTATCATCTGTAAAATGGGGGTGAGGGCACTGGAAGATTGATAAAGACCCTTTGGCTCTAAATGTCATCATCCTAAGTAAGTGGTCCGGGGGTAATTAGACATATTCCCAAAAGTCAAAAGCCCATTAAGAGCACCTAAGAGGATAGAGAAGGAGGAAGGGTCACCACCTCTGCCCTTGGGGACAAAGTTACATTTAAGGGCTTGTGGTTTTAGAGTTTTCCCTCTGGAAATTTTTCTTGTGTCTCACAATATCTCAGTGCCTGAAAACCCACCATTAGAACCATGGATTTTTGAAACATTAGCACTGGAATATATTGTAGAGGTCAGCTAACCCAAAACTGTCCCTATTTTACAGATGAGAAGACTGAGGTCCAGGAGAGTGACAGTGATTTGCCCAAGGTTCATAAGAGCAGGTGAACAATACACCCCAGACCAGAATTTAGGTCACGTGGCTTCCAGAATAGTTCTACTTTTTCACAGTGTGGGTGCATATGCATGGGAAAATCATAACGGAATGGGGGAAAGTCATTGAGACATAGAACTGGAACAAACCAATCTCAGCAGGGTCATACAGAGCTCAGAGCCCTGGCCGCCAAATCCAGAGCATCCAATGAGCTGCTTTTGGAGCCTTCTCCTCCTCTTCCTCTTCTTTCTCCCCCTCCCCTTCTCCTCCTTCTGTTTTTCCTCTTCTTCTTTCTCCTCCTCCTCCTCCTCTACCTCCTCCTCGTTTTGGCCCTTGTTCCCTTTATCCCTTCTAGGCCAGTGAAGGCAAAGCCATCCTTATCCAGAGACCAGCAGGCATGAGTTGATGTAGAGGCAGCTGGCTGTGGAGAAGAGGGCAGCAGCACCCTTAGAGGGTGCTAAAAAATCCAAAAGCTCATGGACATGCACTTAGCCTATGTAGCTTCCCACTATCATGAAAGCAAGGCTAGCTCTGCCCCTCTCCTTTATACAAACTACCTCTTCTAGGGATATGTCAGAACCTTCACACTCCCCATGGAGTCTTTCCTATCCCCTGGGGATTCTTCAGGACCCTTACATCCCCTAGGGATGCCTTAGGCCCCTTATACCCCCATAGAGATGTCCCAGGCCCCTTACATCCTCTAAGGATCTCTCAGGCCCCTTATATCCCCACAGAGATGCCTCAGGCCTTAGATTCCCCTAAGGATGGCTCAGGCCCCTTACTTTAGATAAAGATGCCTCAGAGCCCCTATATGCCCTAGGGAGATACCTCAGGCCCCTTATATGCCCTGGGGAGATGCCTCAGGCCCCTCATACCACTATAGAGATGCCTCAGGCCTTATATCCCCTAAAGATGCCTCAGGCCCCTTGTATTCCCTAGGGATCCCTTCAGGCCCCTTATATCCCATAGAGATGTTGCTCATACCACACAAGGAGGACCATGTGAAAAGGTCTCGATGCTACTTTTTTAGCTATATTATGAAACCCTTCTATTGGCAACAAGAGTTCTCCCTAACCCCATTTTCCTTCCTATTTCTGCATCTCATCAGCTACCCTGCCAGCAGCTCCAGGACAAAGATAGAATCTCAGTGGTATTTCACTGTGACGCATCTTCCCATGTGCTTTTTCCCTCCCCTATTTCTGCTTCAGCAAACACTCAGCTCTTATGCTGCCTCTTATTCTGATTCTCTAGTCCCAGAATGCTGAGCTGCTCCCCGGCATGCTTATTAACCTCTCTGTGCCACTGTGGAGAGCATATTCTTGACCTGTAGCATTAGGAATCACCCTGCGGAGACCCCAGGGAGCAAGGGGCATTGAATAATTGAATATCTCACTGGGACAGTATGCAGGCTAACAGGACAGATCAGAGAGAGTAAGTAGAGGCAGACATGTTTGTGTGTGCTGGTGACTCTGTGTGTATGTGCCTGCTTCTATGTCCAACAGAACATAGAATGTCTGGGCTGTAAAGGACCTTAGAACATACAATGCTAGAACTCAGAGAGACCTGATTATAGTCTAATCCAGGTCCCTTTTTTAAGAGAAGAAGAAAGTGAGATTCTGAACATCTGTAACTCAATGAATATTTATAAGCACCTACTATGTGCCTACACAGAGCTAAGGGCTAAGGATACAAAAAGATAAAAAATCGGTCCCTGACCTCAAGGAGCTCACAGTCTAATAAGAGAGACAATAAGCACACAAGTGTGAAAAGGACTTGCCCAAAATAAAGTAGTGAGCTGGAGGCAGAGCTGGAGTTAGAATCTAGGTCTCTAGGCTCCCAGACCAGGGCTTGCTCGGTTCCCTGGACTACTTCCATAGCACATGGATAGAGAAATGACCATACTATCAAGGTGCGAAGAGACATGGGCCCCCATCAGAAATCAGTCATCAAATGTTTATGAGGGGTGGGTGGTGCAATGGAGAGATGCTGGGCCTGGCGTCAAATCCTGCCTCAGAATAAGTCGATTAAGAACCATCTGCCTCAGTGCCCTCATCTGTGAAATGGGGTGCCTCCCATGGAAGTTTGTGAGGGTCAAATGAGACAGTACACATAAAACAAAAACCCAGGGAGTCAAAGAAAGTATCCAGAGAGAGAAGACGGCCAACAGTCATATGCGACAGAAGTCAAGAAGGATGGGGGCTGAAAAATGTCAATTCAATGTGGCAGTTAAGAAACTGCTGGTACCTTTGGTGAGAGCAGTTTCAGCAGAATGATCAAGTTGGAAGCCAGATTGCAGAGAGGTGAGAAGAGAGAATACAGAGGAGGCTCTAAGCAAAGACAGCTTTTCCAAGGAGTTCAGCTAAGAAAGGGAGGAAAGATAAGGGATTATAGCTACTGTGCATGTGAAGATCCAGTGAGGGTTTTTTGTTTTGTTTTGTTTTGTTTAAGAGAGGGGAGACAGGCATATTTACAGACAGCAGGGAAGAAATCAGTAGATAGGGAGACAATAGGGATGATGGGGCGGGGTATGACTATTTTTTCCTTTTTTTGGAAGCAAAGTTAAGTGACTTACCCAGGGTCACATAGCTAGAAAGTGTCTAAGGCTGGATTTGAACCCAGGTCCTCCTGACTCTAGAGAGTAGGAGCAAGGGAGGCAGACCATCAGAGTAATGCAGGATTGGAATTGGGGAAGGTGTTATTTGGGATAGGACAAGGGGGCAAGTGATTGAAGGATAAAGGATACTCTAGATTTGAACTGGTTTACCGAGAGGATGAGAGTGGGAAAAAGAGAGAATAGAGCCAGAGCAGGGGTGATGGTTGGGGAAAATACTGAGGAACTGAGATTATTAGAGGTACTACAGAGGACAAAGAACAGGAGAAGTGAAGGTAGAGGCAGACACAGGCAGATAAAAATTACAATCTGAAAAAGAAAAAGTTTTGGGGGTCTTAAACATGGAAGGATTCCACTTGTGGGTGATGGCAAGATTAAGAGTAGGACCATTCTAGTACATAACTTAGGTGGAATGGAAATAGGTCAACACACATATTAAGGCTCTGGGAAGTTAGATAGTTGAGGGAACATTGACATGTTTACTGAAATATTCTAGTATGAGGTCAAAAGTTAGGATGAAGAGAGAGACTGTGAGTGAGGCAGTGAACTCACTGAGAAAGGAGAATGTCGGGGGTCAGCAGATAACAGCTACCAGGAACTGGATTGGGGGATAGATTTTGATTTCGTGGATCTCAGAATGGAAGCAGCTTCTGAGTCATGATAGTAGAGGGAGAACTTCGGAGTGGCCATGGGAAACAAGGAGTATGCTGACTCCCTCACTATAACCAGTGAGTTGGAGGGGATAAGTGAAAGTGCAAATGGCACAGACAGGGTGACCAGTGTCATCTGGAGGGAGCCAAGACATAGCGAGCACAGAACACAAAAGGAATGAGAGAGGAAGTGTAGTAAGAAAGCTTTTTGGAGCTGGTGTTCCAGAGAACACAGAGGCGAGCAGTTCTGGAGTGGGGCATTGGGAGAGGATGGGTAGTATCTGAGGTGTATTTGGGTGAAGAGAGCATGCAGCTAGAGTTGGGGTGGGGGCTGTTCTTCAGCAGTAGGGGTTTCAATGTCCACTGAAACACTATATGCTAAATCAGGCATCTCTTGGTGATCACAGAATAGAACAGGACCGGAAAAAGCCCAGGGCAGTAAGACTGGCCTGGCTCTAAGTCTCCACTGGCTCTTACCCTTTCCTCAAGAGCAGAGATGATCACCTCTAGGTCAAGGAAGGATCGTTGACAAAAGGTCTGCCTGTTCCCAACTAACTTCCCCATCAATCTCACTTTGGGGCTAAAATATCACTGTTAGATTCCACCATCCATTCATTAATTCATCCATCCATCTATCCATCTATCCATCCATCCATCCATCCATCCATCCATCCATCCATCCATCCATCCATCTATTCGTTCATTGAAAAATTTGCTTTGGATGAAGGCATGCTACCTCTGCCATCATTGTTTCTGTGCCCACTATCTCTCTAAAATTCAAATCTAACCTCATCCCTCCCCCTTTTTTTTTTAAGCAATTGGGGTTAAGTAACTTGCTCAAGGTTACAGGGCTAGTCATTATTTATGTGTGGGTGCTCATTTTCTGAGGCCGGATTTGATCTCGGGTCATCCCAACTCCGAGGCCGGCGCTCTTACTCACTGCGCCACCTAGCCGCCCCCATCCCTCCCCTTTTTAAAAACAAGGTTAATAAGCTAATAAAAGATCAAAGGGATGCAATGACAACAGTTTGTCTAGAATTCTGGCAAGGGATTTGTTAAAGCAGCTCACATTAATCTCTCATAAAGATGGTGAGATGTGGATGAGACCAGATTATAATTAGATGGACCGATTAAGTAGCAGGACTCACAGAGTAGGCATTGCTGATCTGGTGTCAGCTGGGAAGGAGGTCTCAAGTGTTCTAGGGAGCTGTGCTTGGCCTTGCTCTGTTGTTAGTGTTTTTTTTATCAGAAACTTGGATAAAAGAAGAGACAACATTGTTATCAAATTTTCAGATGACATAAAGCTGGGAAGGATAGTCAATGCACTGGATGCCAGAGTCATTTATTTGGAAGCTGTAGATACTAATGCTAAGTTCCATTTGGATTTCCAAGACAGAATCATGTAGCCTAGAGGAGTCAGGACAGGCTGCCTGGAGGAGGTGATACTTGGAGGCCTCTAGGATATTTATCAGTCAACCAGTTAAAAGGTAAGTTTCAGTGGAAATTGAACATAGGAGGCACAAGACAGAGGGGCTATCCATCAGGTTACTGGAGAGAGAAGGGAGCATGTGTAGTCATCCAGAAATTAACCACATCCCAGAAATCAAAACATTTTGAATCCCCTCTGCTGGAGGTAAAACTGAAAGCCCATTGTTAAATTTTCAGTGTAAGCATTTACACCTCAGAAATCAGCAAAGGCTACAAATTAGGGATTGATATATTATTTTGTTGATTGTCTAGACTTAAGAAAGTGGTGGAGAAAAGCATTAATAATGAAGGTTCAGATTGTCATGAAGTGTAATTTACCCCCCAGAAAATCCATTGTTTACATTTACCAGCACAGCTGTGCTTAGAACCCTAGACTCAGAGATGGTCAGGGGTGGAAAGAACCTGAAACATAGAAAGCTGGAACGCAAAAGGAACTAACTCATAACCCAGATTGTTAGGAAATAGAATACTAGCCCTGAAAGGGGATTTAGAGACCACTTAGTTTACTCACCTCATAATCAATCAATCAATCAATCAATCAATCAATCAGCATTTTGTTGTTGTTGTTCAGTCATGTCAGACTCTATGATCCCATTTGAGGTTTTCTTGGCAAAAATACTAGAAGGGTTTGCCATTTCCTTCTCCAGTTCATTTTAGAGATGAGGAAACTGAGGCAAATCTGGTTAAGTGACTTGCCCAGGGTCACACAACTAGTAAGTGTCTCGGGTCAGAGTTAAACTCAGAAAAAGGAGTCTTTATGACTTCATGACAGGCCTAGCACTCTACCCATTGTGCCTCTAGCTGCCCCAACAAGCATTTATTAAATGCCAAACTGTGTGCCTATTCCACGATAGGCATGGGAGTATGCTACTTAGTAAGTCAGCCAATAAACACTTATTAAAGGCCTACTATGTGCCAGGTGCTGTGTTAAATGCTAGGGGTACACAAAGAGGCAAAGGACAATCCCTCCCTCCCCACAATCTCATGGGGGAGACAATAAATAAATATATACAAACCAGCTTTACAGGACAAACAGGAAAAATGAACAATTACAATTAGATGGACATTAGAATTAAGATGGGCCAGGAGAGGCTTTTCATAGGAGATGGGATTTTAGTAGGAAGGTAAAGGAAGCCAGGGAAGGCAGGAGGCAGAGATGAGGAGGGAGGGCATTACAGGTATGGGAGACAGCCCCAGAGAACATGGAGCCAAGAGACAGACCATCTTCTTTGTGGAACCCCAGGAAGGCCAGTGTCATTGGATTGGAGGATGGGTTGGGGACTAAGGTATAAGAAGACTGGAGAGGTAAGAGGGGGCTAGGTTATGAAGGGCTTTGAATGCCAATCAAAAAGACAAAATGAAGCATTTCTTGCCTTCATGGACCTCACATTCTATTGGGGGGAACAATTCACACACTTTTAAGTATATATCATATGTATACAAGGTGATAGAAAATGTGAGGTAATTTCAGTGGGGAGAAGGTATGGCATCAGCAGCTAGGGACTTGAGGAAAGGTGACCTGATGCACAGAGTGTTGGAGCTGAATTTGAAGGAAGCTAGAGATGTTGATGGGAGGGCATTTGATTTTTGGCATGGGGAGGCAGCTTGGTCAAAAATATGGAGAGCGGAGAGAAAATACTACGTGTGACAAAGAACAAATAAACCACCTTGGCTAGACTGTCCAGTGCATGAAGGGTTTGAGGTGTAATTAGCTAAGAAATAAAGGTGGGATTCAAGTTGTTAGGGCTTTAAATGTCAGAGGACTTTATACTTGAACTTAGGGGCAATAGGGAGCCACTGGAAGTTATTAAGCAGAGGAGTGATTGCTCCAGCTTTAGGAAAATCTCTTCAGAATTTGGAGGAGAGATTTGAGATTGTTGTTCAGTTGTTTTTCAGTCATGTCTGACTCTTTGTGATCATATTTGGAGTTTTCTTGGCAAAGCTATTGGAGGGATTTGCCATTTCCTTTTTACAATTCATTTACAGATAGAAAACTGAGGCAAACAAGGTTAAGTGACTTACCTAGGGTCATATAGCTAGTAAGTGTTTCAGGTCAGATTTGAACTCAAGAAGAATCTTCCTGAACCCAGGCTCTTACTCTATCCACTTCAACACCTCTCTGTGATTTGAGATAGGAAAAGCAATGAAGAGGCTTTTACAACAGTTCAGGCAAAACGTGAGAAGGGCCTGAACCATGTCAGGGGCTATGTGAGTAGAGAGGAGGGGACAGATGCAAGAGATGTTACAGAGGAAGAAATGGCAAGATCTTGTAAGTGATGGGATGGGGGAGATTAGGCACTTGAGATTGAGCCAAAGGCTGTGTAGGTGGATGACTGGAAGAATGGTAGGGTCCTGGACAGAAAAAGGGTCAAGTAAAGGCATAATGACCTCTAGGGATGAAGCACTCACCACCTCCGAAGGCAGACTTTGGACCTTCTCATTATTAAAAGTTAGCCTTACCTTGAGCTGAAATCTGCCTCTCTGCAATCTCCCCCTGTGCCTCTGAGACCATGGTGACCAGTGATTCCTTTGGCCTCCCTTAACATTGGTGGAAAGGCCATGCCTGGAGGCAGAGGCTGGGACTCAATGACCTTCTGAGATCACTTTGACAGGGGAGCCTTTTGTTTCCTGTTAACTTAGCTCTTTAATTAACCCTGACCTTTTGCTTTTCCCAGGAAGCTCTCCTTCTCTCTACAGAAAGGGTCATGGTCACCTCTAAAAAGGACTCTGACAACTTCACTGAGCAGTGGCGCCAGCAACAAAATACACAAACACTAGAGGTATGGAGGGGCCAGAATTCATCAGGAAAGGAGGAGGCCAAGAAATTCCCAGAGGTAATTTCAAGGGAAGGGGGAGGGACATTGCATGGTAAAAAGAAAATCAAAGAACAAAATTTTGAAACTACAACAGGGCTTAGAGATCACCTAGTCTAGTTTTCTCCTATATTTCCCTTCCAGGGGAAGACCTGAGCTTAAGTCCTGCCTTTGACACATGTAATACATAAAGGGGCTAGCCTTGCAGTCAGGAAGACCGGAGCTTAAAGGCAGCCCTTAATATCCTGCCCTCTTCCCACTTTTCCAGTCTCCTTATATCTTCCTCCCTTCCACATATTTGTGAATCATCACACTGGTCTCACTTCCTCAGAAAATACCCTCCATCTCCAGTCTCCAAGCCTTTTTTACTCATTGTCCCCCAATGCCTGGAATGTTTTTCCTCACCTCCACCTCCTTTCTCTGTCCTTAATCCTAGTGCCTTCCCTCCAATTTATCCTGTCCTCTATCTTGTTCATAACCATGGTTGTTTGCTTGTTATCTCCCATTGTGAGCTCCTTGATAGCAAAAGCTGTTTTTTTTTTTTTAACTTTCTTTGTATACCCAGAGCTTCCTGAATTAGCCCAGAACCTAGAAGGTGCTTAATAAATGTTTGATGAGTAACACTGCCAAGTCCACAACCTGCATTGGTGGAATGAGTTTCACAATGGGAGTTCCCAAAAGTTATGGGATCATCGGTCCTCACCTCCCCAGCCCACCAGTAAATAAAAGGAAACAGGCTCAGAAAAGTGACTTACTCAAGTTGACACACAGAAGAGGAACAGGAACCCCAAAATATCAAGGGAAGAACCTCTCTCTTCCCCCCTCCTCTCTCCTCCCTCTACCCCTCTCTTCCTTTCCTCCCTCTCCCTCTCTCTCTCCCTCTCTCTCTTTCCTTCCTCTCTGTCTCTGTCCCTCTCCCTTCTCTTTCTCCCCCTCTCCTTCCTCTCTGTCTCTGTCTGTCTCTCTTCTCTTTCCTTTCCCCTCTGTCTCTGTCTCTCCCTCCCTTTCTCTCTCTCCCCCCTTTCTCTCTCTCTCTCCCCTTTCTCTCTCTCTTCCCTCTTCCTCTCTCCCTCTCCTTCTCTCCCTCCCTCCTCCCTTCCTTTTTCCTCCCTCTCCCTTCCCCCTTTTCTCCCTCTCCTCCCTCCCGCCCTCTTTCCCTCTCTATCTGCCTGTCTCACACATACACAGATGCACCACAGTTGCCAAGTCATAATGATTCCATTTATAAGATTTATTTTTCCATATCACCTTCCATCACCATAGTTCAGGTCTCACTATTTCTAGCCTTGATTGCTGTAATGACTTCTTCCCCGTTTGTATGTAAGTTTGTGAGTAGGGACTGTTACATATTTTTCTTTGTATCCCCAGCACCTAGCACAGTGCCTGACACATAGAAGGCAGTTAATGAATGTTTGTTGATTGATTCTTTTTTGTTGTTGATTCTTTACTGCTCTCCTTGACTTTAGCCTGATTCAAACCACAAACAGGGATTCTGTATTCTTGCTGCCTCTATGTAAGTTGCCATATACCTCAAGAACATATGGTCCAACTATTTCTTCTGTCAACATTATAGTTATTCTTTCATGATCTTAGATGAAGAAGTATTGACCTTGTGAGCTTCAAAAGGTCAGAAAAGTTGATAGAAGTCCAGGGATAGCAGAGAAGCTGAAACCATCACAGCCAAGCCTGGCAAAGAGCCAGCAAGACTCCAAGGTGGGACTTACATGACCTAACACATTAGTGACCCCAAAGGGAGCTAAACATGTAACTTCTGCTTAAAGACCTTCAGTGACGGGGAACTCACTAACAATAATAGCTAACTTTTATTCAGTGTTTACTATGTGCCAAGCTCTGTGCTGAGTGCTTTAAAATCATGAGGAAACTGAGAATCACAGAGATTACTCAGTTGCAAGGGACTTTAGCGGCCATCTAGGTGAGTCCACCTCCTCATATACAGATGAGGAAACTGAGGCAAACAGAAGTTAAGATTGCCCAGATTCACAAAACCAATAAGTGTTTGAAGTGGGATTTGACCCCAGGCCTTCCTTCTGCCGAATCCAACACTCTATCCATCTGCACTACCTATTTCATCGGGTTCTTGAGGGAAAAGTACTTTGTCAACCTTAAAGCACTAGAGAAGTGGGAATTATGGTCATGATTGCCCTTTGATGAGGGTGGGGGTCATCCGGTTCAGCCCTCTGTTTCAATGTCAGAGTAAAACTCAAGGGGACTTGGACATTGAAATGCCTGGACAATTTCAGTTCACTGGGGCTGCAATGGCTCCTTCCGTTCCCAGTCTTACCCCCAGTGAGACTGCAGCTGGTCTTTGTCAATAAGACCTCCTCCTCCAAGTCCATTACCCAAACTTGCCTGAGGCTGGTGCCTTGGACTGATGCCACATCACCACCCTTTCTCTGGATGAAGACCAAATCTGCTTTCATCCCCTCATGGCTGGATACCACCCTGTCTCATCTCTTTCCCTTCTATGAGTGCCCACAGGGCCCCTGGGGAAGGGTGCATGTCCCTGGTCCCTGATCTCCAGCCCCCACCACACTGGGATCTCTCTTTCCCCTGCATTCTCACAGGGCCAACCGGGGACTGTGTTCCTGGCAATCCGCCCTGGGCAGTTGAGGCTGCTCCTGCTGTTGTCCAAGGAGCAGGTCAAAGGGACCCTGTGCTGGTCATGGGCTGCTCTGGATGGACCCAGTGACTTTCTATGGACCCTCTGGCAAGTCATTCCCCTTCTGAGCTTCAATTTCCCTAGCTACAAAATGGCAAGGAGGGAGAGAGGAGTATAAGGCTAGATGATCCCAAGAAAGTGCAGTAGAGTGGAAAAGAACACTGTGATTAGGATCAGACCCTGGGTTTGAGTCCTTGCTCTATTAACAATCAAGCAAGACCTCAAGCAATTCTGCTCAGTTCTCTGGGTTTTCAATTATTTCTCTTTAAAATGAGGAGGTTGGGCTAGATAATCTCTAAAATTCCTTTCAGTTTCAATGTCCTAGAATTTATGTCATCCTACCCAGTGGTCAGTGTCTTATGCTCCATATCTCCCCAGGAAAGGGGCAGAGAAACCTCTTCCCAGGGACATATGCCTCCACCATCCCTGGGAATGAAGTGAGTCCCTTAGTCCAGACCTTTGACTCCACCTGGGTTGGGGATTAGAGGGGGGCTTGACTCCATGACCCCAGATGGAGAATCCTATGCCCATATCTTTGTTATCCCTAACATGGTACAGTAGGAAGACTGCTAAACTTGGAGGCAAAGGACTTGAGTTCCAATGCTTTACTCCCTGAGTAATTTAAGGCAAATTGCCTCAACTCTCTTGGCCTCAGTTTCCTTGTCTGTAAAATGAGATGGTTGGACTGGATGATCTCTTCTGACCTTTCTAGCCCTACCATTCTATGATTCTAATATCTAAGTATTTCTGTAGCAGGAGAAACTGAGGGTTGATATGGAGGACTTTCTGAGCCATGAATATATTTGGCTGCTGGACAGATGCCCTTCTCCATCTCTGAATTCTCTCTGATCCAGTCCTCCCCTTTCATGGAGAAATTTAAAGAATCCAGGGAATAATCAGAGAATCATAGACCTGTGAATTTTCAGGGGACTTTAGCGTATAGAACAATAGACCACATCATACTACTGCTACTTACTACCTGTATGACCTTGGGAAAAACTTCAGTTTCCTTTTCTGTAAAATGAGGGACTTGCACTAGATAGATAGAAACTAGTCTGTGATACTATGATCTTATGTCAGAACTAAAGGGACCTTGGGAGATGGAATGTTAGAGTTGGAAGTAAGCTTAGCCATCATCTAGTTTAATGCCTTCATTTTATAGTGAAGGAAACTGAGGCTCAATTGAAATGACTTGTCCAAGTTTACAACTCTATCCATTTATGCAAGCTCTTCTGCCCTGATAAACAATAACTGCCTTCCACATAGCCTTTTAACTTCTTTAAAGCACTTTCCCTTACATTTTCTTGTTTGCAAGTCATAACAACCCTGGGAGGACAGAAGGGCATGCATAATTCCCGTTTTACAAAAAACAAAACTGAGGCTCAGAGAGATGAAAAAGCTTGGCCACTAAGTCAAGGACAAAGCCAGGACTAGAATACAGGCCTCCCAAATCCCAGTGTGGGCACTGAAAAAACTACATAACTCATCTTCTAGTTAAAATCCTGGTCCAAACTCTCCTTCCTCCTCAACAGTCTGTCAGTCAATCAGTATTTATTAAGCACCTACAATGTGCCAGGCATTGTGTAAAGCAGCAGGGTACAAAAAGAGGGAAAAGACAGTCCCTGTCTCCTGTCTTCAAGGAGCTCACAATCTAATGGGGAAGAAAGCAAGCAAACAAATATGTTCCAAACAAGCTACATACAATATAAATAGGAAATAATTAGCAGAGGGAAAGGACCAGAATTAAGAGGGTTGGAGAAAGGTTTCCTGTAGAAAATGGGATTTAAGTTGAGATGGAGTCCCCTATAACTTACTTTTGTAGAAAGAACCTTGGTTTAGGAGTAGAGGTGATGAGTTCTAATCCACCCCTTGTTGCCGACTTGGTAGATAAGCTTTAGGCAAGTCCAAACCTTGGTTTCCCCATCTGTAGAATATAGGGGGTTGGGAGGGTACAGGGGAAAGAGCACTGTCTCCAGAATAAGAGGTCAGACACTGTGTGACTTTAGGCTAGTCTTTGTACTTTCATAGGCTTTAACTTCCTCTGCGGGCGGTAAATGTGTGTGTGTGTGTGTGTGTGTGTGTGTGTGTGTGTGTGTGTGTGTGTAGGGGGGGTGGAGGCACTAGATGGCCTCCCTTCTCGCTCTAGATCTAAAATCGTCTCTATATATAGTTTCCGAGGACCTTTTCCATCTCTAACATTCCAGACTCTATGTTCCAGGCTTCCTCCCAGTAACACCATTCTATGTTCTACCTTCTTAAGGTTCCCTTGTAGCTCTTGTATTCCGACTTCGCACTTCCATTGGAGTAGAAGAATATTTATAGTTTTGACTGGACCAAGGATTTCCTTCTTATAGGCAACTGTGGACAGGCACTTCCTCTACCAAGGCGAGTCCCACTTTCTTTGCAATTTATAGCTTTAGAGAGTTGTCTGGGGCATTGTCAGGTTAAGTGATTTGCTCAGGGGTCACCAGCCAGAGAGTGTCAAGGGTGAGACTAGAATCAATATCTCCCAGACTCTGAGACCAGTACTTTATCTACTTGTGTCAGGCTAACTCTCAAAAAGAATAAAGCGCTTTCTGAACATCGGCAGTTTTGAACCTCACAAACCCCGTCCCTCTTGGGAACTACTTCGGGTCTACCCCTCTCCTCCTCTAAACCCGGCCCCGCCCTTATTTCAGCTTGGCTCCTCTGTCCATATCCTCTCTAGCTTACCAGGGATGGGCACGGGACCTCCCTGTCCACCCTCTTCTGATAGGGGGAGTCCTGACCCCAAAGCCCGGGCAGGAGACCCTCATGTCCACCTAGCCCCGGTCTCCACTGCCTCCCCATGCCAGGCGGGGGAGCCCCGAGGCCAAACCCTGCTAGGGGATAACGGGACAGATGGATGCTCGCTCACTCACTCACTCCCTCGTTCGCTGGAAGGCTGCAAGGAGACTGCAGAGACCTCAGCGCCCCTGCGGTCCCTCTCCCCCGCCGGTCCGGTGTGTTTCAGTCCCCCGCCGGCCGTGTGCCCGTCCCGTCTGTCTCTGAGGCCACTCGTGGAGCCGGAACAGAGCCGGAGCAGGACGTCAGGAATTTGCTGAGTCTCCCCGGCCCCTTTTGGGCAAAGGCTGCTCCAGCTGGGGGCGAGGAGGCGGGGCGGGGGCTGGTGGGGGGAGAGAGGGGGAGGCGCCGCAGTGAGGCCGTTCAGGGAGAGTGCTGGGGGCTGGGGGCTGGGAGGGAGCATCCCTCCGGTCTTTGTGTGAGCCCAATGTACTTGGGAATGCAAGGTGTGTGCCCCCTGGGTGGGGGTCAGGGAAGGAGGAAAGTTGGGACGAATGGTGAGAATGGCCCAATGTGTGCCAGCCTGCACGAATGCCCGTGTGCGTGCCAAAAGTCAGTGGTGAAGAAACATTTATTAAACACCTACCATGGCCAGGCACCATGCTAAGTGCTGGGGAGAAAAAGGAAGCCGTCTTTCCCCCTTTCAAAAACAGTCCCTGCTCTCAAGGAGCTTAAGTCTAATGTGGGTTACAACCTGCAAACAGCATAGACACATAAGTTGGAGATATTCATCAGAGGAATGCACTAAGATAAAGGAGGACAGAGAAAGTTCTTATAGAAAGTGGGCCTGTAGCTGAGGCTTCAAGGAAGCCAGGCAGGGCAAGAAGGAAAGTATTCTATGCAAGTAGTGGCACTGAAGCTGCCTGGGAGCAGAGGAGTTATCTTCTTCAAGGAACAGCCAGAAGGCAGTGTCATTGGCAGAATAAGTTGGAGTGACTAATGTGTAAGAAAACTGAGAAAACTGGAAAGCGGGAAAGGGGTCTGGGGAAGGTTGTGAAGGACTCTGAACCCCAAAGAGAGTTTCATATTTAATACTAGACCTGATAGAGAGCCTTTGGAATTGATTGAATTAAGGGTGTGTGGTCAGACCTTCACTTTAGGAAGGCCAATTTGACAACTGAGTAGAGGATTAGGAATAATAGGGAAAGGGAGGGAGAGAGACCACCCACCAGGCTATTGAAATAGTCCAGGTGTGAGGTGATGAAGGCTTGCACCAGGCTGGTGGCAGAATCTGGCAATATAATGCATGTGGGGGAGGTGAGAAAGGCAGTGCAGGGGCAAGCATGTCTCCTAGGTTGTGAACCTGGGTGATGGTACCCTTGATAGTCATAGGGAAATTGGGAAGAGGGAAAGGTTTGAAGGGAAATATAATGAGTTTAAGATGTTTATGGGACATCCAGTTGTCCAATAGGCAATTAAAGATGGAAACTGAAGGTTAGGAGAAAAGTGAGGGCTGGATAAAAGGATCAGAGACTCTGTATATAGCAATGGTATTTGGATCCATGGGATCTGATGAGATCTCCAAATGAAATAATATAGAGGGAAAAGAAAAGAGGGCCCACAACATTTAGTGTGTGTCAGGAGAAGATCCAGTAAAGGAGACAGAAAAGGAGAGATTAGATAATTAGTAAGGAGAACAAAGTGAGAGCAATGTCACAGAAACCTAGAGAGAAGAGAGTGTTGGGGAAAAAAGGTGACTGACAATGTCAGAGGTTGCAGAGAGGTCAAGAAGGCTGAAGATTTGAGGAAAAATCCAAAAAGATTTGGTCATTTAAGAAATCATTGATAACTTTGGAAAGAGCCATTTTGGTGGAATGATGAGGTAAGAAGCCAAATTGTAGAACGTTTAAGAAGAGAGAGAAAGGGAAGTGGAGGCACCCATTGTAGATGACCTTCAGAAAGAGGTTAGCCACAAAAGGAGGGGAGATATGGGATGATAGCTAGAGGGGAATGGATGGATCAAGGGTGGGCTTTTTGAGGATGGGGGAGATTTGGATATGTCTATAGGCAGTAGGGAAGCAGCCAGGAGACAGGAAGAGATTGAAGATAAGTGAGAGAGTAGGGAGGATAGAGGGAAGGGGCAGAAGATGTTGGAGAAGATAGGCTAGAATGGGATCAGCTATGCATGTAGAGGGGTTTGCCTTAAACTTAACCAGGCAATGAACTTCTAGTCAGGAGACTATATTTGAAGTCAAGGAGACAGGAGATCTAATCCAGCCTTAGACTGTGTGAACCTGGGAAAGTTACCCTCTCTCAGGTTGTTTCCTTGGTGGTAAAATGGGAAGATTATCCACGATGGTCTCTAAGATCCCATCTATTGGACTCCAAATTTGTGACAATCATTGGCCCACAACTGAGGCTTCTCCAGCTTCTGGATCTGGCCAGGTATTGTGCTTATTTAGAAGCAGACTTTGAGAACCCCGGGCCACCCACACCTAGATACTAGAGAATTTTAGTGTTGGCCCAAGGTCACACAAATGGTAATTATTTAAAGCCAACTCAAATGTTCTCTTTACGAAGCCTTCCCTGATCCCTTTCTCTAGTAATTACCCCTATTCCCATCTCACCCAACACTTTTCTTACCTCTCTACTTCTAGGTTGTGATATATTATAGTTCTCTGTATTTATATCTCAGGAGTTTCTGGAGTGATACAGTGGAAAGAGCCTTGGCTCTGAAGTCAAGGGGCCTAGGTTCAAATCTTGCCTTCTCTGTCTATGCTTTAGTCCCTATAAATGTCTTTAATTTCAATGTTTGCTAAATGAAATTATTGAACTCAGGACTCTGCCTCCCAGTTGGGCTATCTTTCTGTAGCACTAAATTGCCTTCTCCACCCTCACTTATTAGACAATGTCAAGAAGAGCTGTTTGGTTTTTGCTTGGGCTGGAAGAGATCAGCCTGGAAGTTGGGGTTTTTCTCACTCTTGAAGGGGCAGCTCTCAGGACAGAATGAAGCTGGAATACAATGTTCCCCTGGCAAGGAAAATATCAGGCTCATCTTATACGAGCTGACAAAGGCTAAAGAGTAATAGCTGACAGTTTATGGGGCTCGTTGTTGTAATGGAAATGCAAATTTAAAGATTTTCCCTGCCCCTGTGCCCTTGGATAGGCTTAAGAGACTCTGAGAACCTTCCTTGATTTGAAAATATACTCTGCCCCCTAAAACGCTGAATGTGATCACATGTAGCCTGTGGCAGGATGCTTGGTTTTCAGTAATGCCTACACCTTGATGCTGTGTGATTGGGCAGTGGGTCAAGAGGGTGGTTACATTCTCTGAGCCAGGAGAAGGCTATATAATCCCTGATGTGAGGCTTTGCTTTGGGGCTCACTTTGAGAAGTGTTGTGTGATTTGACCAGATGAGACTCTGGGCAGCCGTTGAGAGCCCCCCGGCTTTGAAAACCCAGATGTTGATGCTTCCCTCTCTGGTAACTGTGATTTGGTATTGATGTAATGGTCAGACAGTTTGGAAGCCTGTCTGCTTGATCTGTTTGTTTCCCTGTCTTGTAAGTTCTGTTTGTATACTTTGAAGTTTGGGGTGCTGACCTTTTCCCCCTGAACTAGGTAAACGATCCATGTTTGATTGATTAAAGTATGGTTGTTAACCCATTTTGAATTGCTTTCCTTTAGAAAAGCAGATCTAAGAACCTGTGTTGACAAGCCACCCTGGGGATGTTGGGGTGCTTGCTGCTACAGTTGTGTGAGGAATAGGCTTGTTTCCATGTAAGATATTGGAGATAAACTCTGTTTTACCTACTGTATAATCAGGGATGTACATTACAATTAGGGATGCAACATTAACACAATGACCTGGAATTTTCCTAGGACAAAGCATTCCATATAGGCTCCATCCATGATGATGAGGTCTCTGGTCCTGAAAAGGTAATGTAGATTCTGAGCTATGTACCAGGGGGATGGGCAACATGGAGTTATCCATACTCTTGGACCCCAATACACAGTTCAGGAAACAATTAATGGTGCTAGGGCTCAGTTTGGGACAACCTGGTTCTTTGCTGGAAGAAAGTTTAGATAAGATCACCTGACATATTCGATCATCAAACCTTTCTTTGAAGATCTTCACCGAGAGTTACCTCCAGAGGAAGCCCATTGAAGAGTTCTAATTGTTAGCAGAATTTTTCTGATATTAAGCCTAACTTTGCCTCTTTGCAACTTGAATGTGTGGCTCCTATTTTTTTTTTCTGTTTCCAAGTAGAACAGGTCTAATCTTGCCCTTCAGAATATTTGAAGATAGCTATTATGCCTGTTCTGAGTCTTCTCTTCTTCAGGCAAAACACCTACCCCATTCCTTCAAACAATTCACATATTATTGGATCTCAATCTATCAACCTCCTTCATATTCCTTGAACAAACTGTCCTCTATGCCTGGAATATTATCCTGCCTCATCTATGTCCTAGCTTTCTTCAAGTCTTAGCTAACATCTCATCTTCCATGAGAAGCCTTTTCCAGTCATTCTGAATCTTAGTGCCTTCTCTCTGACACTACCCCTCAATTTAGCCTGTCTACATCTTGTTTGTACATTGTCATTTGCATGTTGTCCTCCCCCTTGGCCTGGGAACTCTTTGAAGGTAAAGACTATTTATTGCCTTTCTTTGAGTCCCCAGTTTTAAGCATAGTGTCTGGAACATAGTAGGTGCTTAACAAATGTTTTTTGATTTGATTTGACTGTCAAAAAAGAAATGAAATTAATTTGGTATAACTTACTCTTTTTTAAAAATACTTTTTTAAAGCCCCAAAATATGTACAGTGTCTAATATCTGTGGACCTCCCACCTCCATGAAGGGATAGGTTAGGAGTATAGTCTCTTATCTCTTCATTTGTGCCTTGTTTGATCTTTATAATTTTGTTATATTCACTTTTGACTTTTTGGTGCATCATTGTTCTTTCCATTTATATTGTAGTTACTGTGTACATTGTTTTCTTGGCTCTGCTTACTTCACCCTTCATCAGATCATATAGATCTTTCCACGCCTCTCTGTATTCATCACACATAATTTCTTATAGCACAGTAATATTCCATTACATTCATGTACCACAATTTGTTTAACCATTCCCCCTTTTGATGGACATTCACTTTATTTTCAAATTTTTAGCTATCACAAAAAGTGCTGCTATAATTTTTTTGGGGATTTTTTCCTTATTGTTGGCTTCCTTGGAGTATAAGCCCAGTATGGAGTCTCTAGTTCAAAGAATATAGACATTTTAGTAACTTTATTTGAATAGTTACAAATTTCTTTCCAAAAATGGTTATAGCACTCACAGATCCACCAACAATGTACTAGTGCATCTATCTGTAATCCCTCCAACATATGCTGTTGCCAAATTTTGCAGCTTTTGCACATACACACATCTTGTGGGGTAGCATGACCTATTCTTTTTTTTTTTTTTTTAGCGATTTACGTTTTATTTAATTATAAACTGGATAAAAAATGTCAAAGTTAAAAAAGCAAAACTACTGAGGTTTCCCTCTATCTCCCGGGAGACTTGCAAGAAGTGGGAAATGTGAAGGGCAGAGGGAAGGCAGCTAAGGGGTCTGGAGAGTCTAAGGCAGAGGACTTGCTCAGAGACCAAGGGAGGGCCGTGGGGAGGCTGGCCCAGGGAGGAGGCCCTGGGGTCCCGGGGCGTGGGGCTGGCCCTGGCCTTGCTCTGGCTGCCTGGATCTTCAGGGTCCTCTTCCTCCTCCAGGCCGGCCCACCTAAGCACGGTCAGCAGCTCCATCATTCTCAGCCTCTGTTTCCTCGCTCATCTTGGCTCTCTTTGGGGTTCTGTAGCCCGGCTCCTCCTCTGCCTCCTTGGCCCTCATCATCTCCCGGAACCTGTCAGGTTCTTTCATGAAATTTTCCAGGTGATCCAGCAGGGCATCCACTTTCTGCTTAATGTGCACAAACTCCTGCTTCACCATCTGGGGATCATCATTTTTGAACTGGGAAGACTTGGGCGATTGACTTGGCTGCCCACTCTTGAAAGCGAAGTCAGCTTTGGCTCTGTCAGACGCATTGTCTCGGTCCATTTTCTGGCCTGGTGACGGTCAGGGCTGGGAGAGGAATCAGGCAGTCTTCTGAATTCTCAGAACAGGTAAGGGGTCTGTCTGTCTGGAAATCTGCCAGCATGACCTATTCTTGATGTAGCCATACTGACTCTTTGTATTATTTTTGGTTCTAGATGTTTACTAACCAGCCCATTAATAATATGCTCTAGAATTTTGGCAGCATTCAAAGTCAAATTCACTGGTCTGTGGCTTGCAGTACCTTTCTTTCTCTTCTTTTGAAAATCAGGAAATATTTTCCTTTGTTGAGTCCATCATGACTTTCCTGTTCTCCATGGTCTTTCATTTACACATTGCAGTCATCCCCAACAATTCTTTCATTACTCTAGGATGTAGTTCATTTTGGCCAAGTGACTCTAATTCATCAAGGGCAACCAGATACTCTCTTTTTCCAGTTTAGCTGGTATGTAGAATGGGCAACATAAAATAAAGCTATAGTAAAGGCTGACAAGAGCCAGGTTATGGAGTGCCAAGCCAAGGGGCTTTAGGTGATAGTGAGCTATGGAAGGTTTTTGAGCAGAGGACTGATATGGCACTCGAATACCTTACTATTATTAGGGCGACTAGGTGGTACAGAAGATAGAATGCTAGGCATAGAGTCAGGAAAACTCTGAGTTCAAATCTGGCCTCAGACACTTACTAGCTATGTGACCCTGGGCAAATCACTTTACCCTGTTTGCCTCCATTTCCTTATCTGTAAAATGAGTGGGAGAATGAAATGGCAAACCACTCCAGTATCTTTACCAAAAAAATCCTAAATGGGGTCATGAAGAGTTGGACTCAATAGTAACAACTAGCATAATTACTTTTGTAGGTATTTGAGAGATAGATTGACAAAGGGAAAGATAAGGGACAGAAAAACATATTATATTAATAATCTAACAAGAGGTGTTGGAATCCTAAAGTAGGATCATGGTCATATCCTTGGAGAGAATGGGATAGATAAAAGCATGGGCATCCTGGAAGTTCACAAGAGCCAATTGTTAAATTTTCAGTGTTAGCATTTCCATCTCAAAAACTAACAAATGCTAAAAATCATGACTTGATCTATTGTTTTGTTGATTGTCTAAATTGAAGAAGATGATTAAGAAAATGTTAATGATGCAGATCAAATTTTAAAATGTGCTGAGTGTACTCCCCCATCCACCCCAAGCTAATTTTATATACTTACCACTGTACCCTTAGGTAAAAGAGATGTTATGGAGCTAGAATCAACAAAACTTGGCAATTGAGTGCATGTGGGGGTTAGGGACAGGGAACTGTCAAAGCTGATTTAGGGGTTACTAACTTGTATGACTGGGAGGATTTTGGTTTCTTTCGTAGAAATGAGGAAGTTAATCACTTTCATTTGAGAAATGTTGAGTTTGAGATACCCATTTAGGTGGAGATAACCAACAGGCAGTTAAGGGAAAGATGAGGGCTAGGTATGTAAATCTGGGAATCTTCCATTTAGACATAATTAGATGATTGAACCCATGAGAGATGTGTGTGTGTGTGTGTGTGTGTGTGTGTGTGTGTGTGTGTGTGTGTGTGTGTGTGTGTGAGAGAGAGAGAGAGAGAGAGACACACACACACAGAGACAGAGAGAGAGAGAGAGAGACAGAGAGACAGAGAGAGAGAGACAGAGACAGAGACAGAGACAGAGAGACAGAGAGAAAGAGACAGAAAGAGATAGACAGAGACAGAGACAGAGAGACAGAGAGAAGAAAGAAGAAGAGAGAGGGATATAGAAAAAGAAACTAAGAGACAGAGAAAGAGATACAGAGAGAAAGAGATAAGGACAGAGACATAGAGGAGAGGAGAAAGGGAGGAAGAGGAGGAGGAGGAGGAGGAGGAAGAAGAAGAAGAAGAAGAAGAAGAAGAAGAAGAAGAAGAAGAAGAAGAAGAAGAAAAGAAGGAGAAGGAGGATAAGGAGGAGGAGAGAGAGACAGAGATATAGAGAGATAGAGAGAAATAGAAAGAGAGAGAGAAGAAGGAGGAGGAGAAGGAGGAGGAGGAGAGAAGAGAGACAGACAGACCCTAGGAAAGAGCCTTACAAAACAATCACACTTCGTTGGCAGCAGGAGGATGATGTACCAATCAAGGAGACTGGAATGAGGCAGATAGGTGGAAGAACCAATAATTGGAGGAACAAATAAAAGGAGATAATTCAAGGAGAGAGTGATTGCCAGTTTCAAATGCTGCAGACCAATCAAGGAGGATCAAGACTGAGAAAAAACCAGCATTGGGATGAGTAATAGGGTGATTGTTGGCAGCTATTTCAATAGAGTGGTGCTGTTGGAAGACAGATGGCAAGGGACAGAAAAGTCAATGGGTTACAAGGAAGTAAAAGCAGTGAGCAGACAACTCTTTCTTAGAGTTTAACAGTTAAAGGGAACAGACGTATAGTATGAGGAGTTAGCAAGGTCAAGAAAAGGTATTTGCAGGATAGGGGAAGGTCTGAGCATGTTTTTAGGCATCAAGGAGGGAGAATTAAAAGATTAGAGAGAGACAATGGGACAAGAGAGACAGGGATAGAGTTGAAGAAAAAGACAAAGAGATAAAGAGGGAGAAACAGAATGATAAGAGAGAGAAGAGAGAGAGGAAAGGGAACAGAGTGAAAGGAGAGAAAAGAATGAGAGGAGAGAGAAGAGAAAGGAGAGAGAAAGAAGATAGAAGAGAGATGAAAGAAGAGAGGAGAGAGAAGAGAGAAAAGAGAGAGGAGAGAGAAAAGAGAGAGAAGATAAAGAGGGAGAGAGAGAGGAAAGAAGAAAAAAGAGAAGAGAGATGGGAAAAGAGATAGGGAGAGAGAGAGGAGAAGATAAAGAGAGGAAGAAAGAGAAGAGAGAGGAGAGAGAAGAGAAAAAAGTGAAAAGAGAAAAAGGAGAGACAGAGAGAGATACAGAGGGGGAGAGAGAGAGAGAAAGAGAGAGAGAGAGAGAGAGAGAGAGAGAGAGAGAGAGAGAGAGAGAGAGAGAGAGAGAGAGAGAAATCATTGGAAAAAGCCCCCAGAGGAGACAGGAGAGAATGATATTCAGCTCCCAAGTGGAGGAATTAGCCTTGGCTAGGAAGGACCAATGGCCACTTTATCTTCTAAGCCTTGAACAATGAATGAAGACATAAAGGGTTTTTGACTCCTGGGGTAGAGGAGGAGAGGAGGGAGCTTAAAATGGCCTTGCTCCTAGTAAAAGAGGAATTAGGGCCTTTTATGTAGAGATGGAAGGTATTTAGGGTCGAGTTGAGGCCTTGAGCAGAGAGGGAAGATGTGAAGCAGCTGATGTGGGGATGTGAGAGAGATTCCATCATAGACAATATAGGGAGTGTGGTCTAGCAGTTAAAGGATGTCAAGGTTTTGTAATGGATCTAATGTGTGTTTTTGTGACTTCAACCAGTAGCATTCACTGGGCCTTGAATACTAGTGGAGAAAGGTGGTTCAGGGTAGGAGATTAGTAGGGTATGAATAGTGGAAGAAAAAGGGAGCATGGATTCAGGTGTGTAGGTCTACTAGGATTGTCACCTACTTAATAATAGAATGCAGATCCTGAAGGGAAGGTGTTGAGAATCAAGGAGTTTGTTGAACTAGGAAGCTAGGGTGTTCATCTAAGGTTATCAACCTAAACAGTGAAGTCACCCAAGATGAGGGCACCTGTTGGGGTCAAGAATTGTTGAAAGGGAGTACCTTACGGATCAGCTAGGTAGCTCAGTGGAGAGAGTGCCAGGCCTAGAGTCAAATATGACCTTAGACACTTATTAGTTGTAAGACCAAGTCACTTAACCCTGTTTGCTTCAGTTTCCTCATCTGTAAAATGAGCTCAAGAAGGAAATAGCAAACTACTCCAGCATCTGCCAAGAAAACCCCAGATGGGGTCACGAAGTCAGGCATACATGAAATGACTGAACAACAATTGGCTCAGTGAAGAGTAGGTAGAAAGATATTAAATTGTTGTTTTTGAAGCTCTAAGAAAGCTAAAGAATTTGGAGCTGGGACCTAAAGGAAATGATGAGCAGAGAGGACAAAGTTGGATACAACTTGGTGGAAAGGAATAAACATTAAATGCTTCCTGTGTGCCATAAATGCAAAAAGACAGTCACTGCTCTGAAGGAACACTCAGACAGACAAAAAAGGGAACATCCAAGGACTTGACCTGATCTCCAGGTCTTCACTTCACCCATCTCCATTCCAATAAGGTTTCTTGTGATTCCTTTCCAGTTGGTTCAAACCTGTCTCAGAAGGGAAAGGAGTGAGTGGGGAGAGATATGTGTGTGTCCTGTGGAGCCAGAATAGTTGGAATGACAAATTTAAAAAGAAGCAAAGTATTTTTAAACAGGAAGTGCTCCTGGGGGGTGGTATTAACTCCTCTCTGTCAAACATATACCATCTTAGTCCCAAGCTGGCACAAACACCCAGATTAGGAGGCCCTGTCAGGGGAAGAAGAGTGGAGGTAGTGTGAGGGAGATGTACTTGGGCTGTGGGGAGGGGGTTAAGTCCATCTGCCTCCTTGATCTCTAGCCACCCTTGCCTACCATCTCTCTCTTCCAGGCCTCTCTATCCCCCTACTCTTTCCTCCTCTTCCCCACGCACCCCACCTCCTGAGCAATCCATTCTCCCAGTCAGAAATTCAAAGCCATGATGAGTAACAGGCCGAAGAAAACTGATGGCAGTAACACCCAGAGATTTATGAGTCCAGCTCAGGGAGGGGGAAGAGATTTAACCCTCCTGGAGTCTTCCCCCAGGGAGTTAGAGTTACTGCCCCTCTTGAGATACAGAGACCTGGGCAGAAATTCCAGGCTTAGGGAGGACTGGGGGAGTCAGAGCAAAAAACCCCAGGCTGAGCCAAACCTTTGTATGGAATTTAGACAGAAGGGACTTTTTGAGAAGCTACCCCCTTCCTGTCAGAGGCTAATCAGGGATGGGGTGGCTAGGTGGTGTGGTGAATAGAGCACCGGCTGTGTGTGTCCTTGATCAAGTCACTTAACCCCAATTGCCCTACCTCCAAAAACCAAAAAACAGTGCTAATCAGGGACCTCAGAACACAGACCACTGTCCCTCTGGACATTACTTTCTGGGTCTGTAGGATTATCTTTAAAGTAATTTTTTTGGTATCATGGATCCATCTCAAAGTCTGGTGGACTCATTTTCAGAATCATGTTTTTTAAATTCATAAAACATAACACGTAAGATTGCAAAGAAAATCAGTTTTCTTGAAGTAAAGATGTATTTTTCCCCTATTAAATTTCATAGACACCCTGAAATCCATCCATAGATGTGGACCTCAGGTTAAGAACACTTGCTCTAAACTTCCCCTAGTGATACTATGTTATCTGAGGTACCCTCTGGCTCAAAACCAATGATCCTGGGGTCATAGGATGGGATTGGGAAGCCTGGAGCCTGACTGGGTTTAAACTGGTTATTCAGTCCAACCCCCTGGGGGAAAGTGGAAAACCTTGATGACTTTTGTTCCCTTGAAAGAGTCCCCCAAACTGAGTGTGTGTATGTATACGTGTGTAAATCTATATCTATTGATCCATCCATCTATCCATCTGTCTATCTATCTATCTATCTATCTATCTATCTATCTATCTATCTATCTATCCATAGCCAATGAGAGAATTTGTTTTGCGTGTCTATGTATATTTATACCAAAGACTTTGCTTTTCTTTCTTTTCCAATGGGGGAGAGGGGGAATGTGAAAGGGAGGAAAGGTAGATTTTGATTAATTGAAAAAAAATTTTAAAAGAAGAAGAGCCCCCACAAGAGTACCTGTCAACCTCATTCCCAACCCTAAAGACCAGGCCAGATCATAGCTTTCCAGCCAGCAGAGTCTAAGTTAAGCCAGAACCATGAGGTTAAAAAGCACACACACACATAAAAATGCTTCCCACATCAGACTCCAGGTTCCCTTTCTATTCAGGCTTCTTCTTCTCAACTGTCCCTTGATGACTGACTCTCTATGTGTCACTGGAACAAAAATAGATGTATCTGCTATGCAAGGCTGAGGGGGTCAGAGGATTTATAGGCCCAGAGACTCTGAGACTTCAACAAGTCTCCTTGGAGGCCTCATGCTCTTCCTGGCAGTTTCCCAGAGTGTCCCACTGAATTATAAGGACTGAAAGATTCAGAGTTAGAAGGGATTTTGTAGATTATCTAGTCTAATCCCCTCAGTTTAGGAAACTGAGGCCAGGGGTGGAGGGAGGAGTCTGGGGGGCTAATGACAGAGCCAAGATGGGAAGGTGTTTCAACAGCCACCCTTAGGCCTCTCAGTAAGTACCTCATTTGGCCCATTATTTTAGGCAAGCCCCAGACAAACTTCATTTCTCAACCTATTTCCCAGCCAATTTCTTAACCAGCTGCTTTGTCTTAACCTATGCGACTTTCCTTTTCCCCCATCCCTAGCCCTCTGGGTCTGGAACCAGGAAGAAATCAACTTTGCCATTCATTACTCCTGAAAGATATCTGTCAATCCACATCCCTTCGGGCCCACTCCCCATCCTTGTAACTCTACAGACATGTCTCCTTTTTTCACCAAAGTCTTAGGTGTTTTCATCTCTCCTTAAATTAGAAGGGAAGTTTCTTGAAGGCAGAAACTGTCTTTGCTCTTGTATTTGTATCTTTAGTACTTAGCACAGTGCTTGGCCTATGCTGTTCAGTCATTTCAGTCGTGTCTAACTCTTCGTGACCCCATTTGGGAGTTCCTTGGCAGACACTAGACTAGTTTGTCACTTCTTTCTCCAGCCCATTTTATAGAAAAGGAAACTGAGGCTAATGGAGTTAAGTGAATTGCAAAATGAACTGCCCCTTGGCATGGGGTAAGTGCTTAATACTAAGGCAGCTGATGGCTCAGCATATAGAGCCCTGGATCTGGAGTCAGGAAGATCTGAGTTCAAATTTGGCCTCAGACACTTCCTAGATATGTCACCCTGGGCAAGTCACTTAACCTCTGTTAGTGTGACAAAAAGATCCCCTGGATCCACTGGAGATGGAAATAGTAAACCATTCTAGTATCTCTGTGAAGAAAATCTCATGGACAATATGGTCTATGGGTTCATGAAGGATTGGATATGACTAAAGAGCAACACCAAAATGCTTAGTAAATTCTTTTAAAATTCATTCATCCTTCCTTCCCTTTCTTCTTCCTTCTTTTCCCCCTTACTTCCCTTCCCTCCTTTTTTCCTTTCTCTCTTTCTTTCTCTCTCTTTCCCTTTGTCCCTTCCTCTCTTCCTCCCGCCCTCCCTCCTTTCCTCTCTCCCTCCCTCCCTCCTTCCTTCCTTCCTTTCCTATCTACCTCTTCTGATTTCATTTAGTTATAGGCTGAAAGAATGCTTGTGACCTGATTTGCTTTCTAGTTATCTTGGTTTATGATTTAACTAAATATCTTTTGCATTGATTTGGTAGGTCATTCAGCTTGGTATTAGATGGGGGCTTGATAGCTGTGGTTTTGAATAGGTGAGGAGCCCAAATACATTTCAGGAACCTGCTGGTAGTTGAGAAGGGAGCTCTATTAAACTCAGAGCTCTGTGCTAGGCAGGGGGAAGATGGCAGGATGGGATCCTTGACTTTAAGGGGCTTAGAATTGAGTACAATTCTACCTATAATTCTAGGCATTGTGGAGCACCTAGAGCTTGGTCGGACAGTGAAGACACCAAGGTCATCCACTGCATTCCAGCCATCTCTAGTTGTCCTGACTTTTGTCTTGCCTCTGGATTCCAATGACTCTGGAAAATGAAGCCGAGGACTTGGCAACTCTGCCTCACTTAAATCCAATTTATATGCTAGTCAAAAGACATCATCCATACGGTTTTACCATTTTTGTCTCCCTCAAAGCCCTGTGGTGACAGGCATGTGATAAAGCAGCAGATGCGGCTACACTGGGAGCTGTGGTCACTACTCTGTATACCAAGTTGTAGGGTTGCCTTTTCACTGGACTGAAGCAGCAAGGCGATCAGGCAGCCCCTTGGGTATCTGAGCAGCCTTTTAAGGACTGCACTCCTCACTTCTTCACATGAAGAAGAGTGGCCTAAAAATTGTCTGTTTCACCCAATTGTGACCTGTTTACTGTGGCAGGCAGGGGCCTCAGAGGGTGGGGAATCCCACCCTGAGATCAAAAGACAAAAAAATGTACAAAAATGTTTGCAAATATGATTCCACTCACTGTTGGTGGATGGAATGTGCACATGCTTATGGACAATACAAAAATCCTGTAGACCTGAAAGACGAACAGCTCTTGTACTCAGCAGGTATTGCATCCAAATAGCAGTCCTGAGTAAAAGAAGGCTGGCAAATGAAGGCCAGCTTACTAAAGTCAGAGCTAGATACATGTTTTCATGTAGTGGTGGCCAATCAAAGCTATTCTAGTTAACAAGCTTGTACACCTCCAAAAAGGAGTGAATGAAAGCTTATGACAATTCGATTGCCACTTACAGGAAAATGCCACACTGCCATCATCAGTGCCTATGCTCCCACCATGACAAACCCTGATCAGGTCAAAGAAAAAATTTATGAAGACCTAGATACCCTCATAATCAACGTACTGAAAGAGACAAGCATATAATTCAGGATGAGTTTAATGCAAGGATAGGCATGGACTACCAGACATGGCAGGGAGTCCTTAGGAGGAATGGAGTCGGGAACAGCAATAGAAGTAGTCACTTACTATTGAAGACTTGTGTGTCTCATGATCTTCTCATCATCTACACTGTCTTCCATTCACCTAAATGCAATAAAACTTTGTGGGTGTACATTTGCAGCAAACATTACCATTTAATAGACTATGTCATTACAAAGAGAAGAGACAGACAGGATGTGAGAGTGATGAAGGTGATGTGTGGCCCAGAGTGCTAGACCAATCACAGACTTATCCTCTCTAAGCTAAACATTCACATTCAACAAAACCAAGGCAAGATGACTAACAGAAGACTTAATGTCAACAGATTAGAGCATTTCTCCAAGACTGAACAGTTTGAAGGAAAAGCTGAGCCAACACAAGCTTGGCAACAGTGAAGCAAAAAAGGAGGGGGTAGCTTTCAGAGATTTAGTGTACTACACTGTATTTACTCATCTAGGCCAGAACACTCACAAATATAAAGATTGGTTTGATTACAATGAAGGGGAAATTCAGAAGATGGAAAAAAAACGATAATTCCATAGGGTTTATCAGCAGGATGGTTAGTTCATCTCTAAGAAGGCAGAATTTAACTCCATCAAAAGTAAAGGATTCTTGACCCAGCAAGAACGGAATTGAAATTCAGTTTTACACTGATAGTAACAATCTAAAGTGCTTTTATGATACCTTAAAGGCTATTTATGGGTCAGAGACCTATATCTTAACTACTCAGAGCTGATGGAGCTATATTAATTGGTGATAAGGACATGATCATGGGGAGATGGGCTGTTCTAAATAGACCATCACCAATCAATGCTGAAGTCATTGACAGTTTACCTCAGGTTGGAATCAAGCCCTCTCTAGGTGAACTTCCTAATGAATGCCATTGGCTCCTCTCCCGTGGTGAAGCGGCTGGTCCTGATTCTATTCTAGCTGAGATTTACAAAGCAGGAGGTCTGCTGTTCATACAAAAGTTGACTGAAATTTTCCAGGTATTATGGCAAGAAGAGTTTATCCCCCAAAATTGAAGAATTCCTCCATTGTCCATATGTATAAAGGAAAGGGAAATAGGTTGTCCTGTGACAATCACATTAGGGTCTCTTTCAGTCATTGCTGGCAAGATTCTTGCCAGAATCCTCCTTAATAGGCTAATCCTTCACCTGGAAGATGATCATCTACCTAAGAGCCAATGTGACTTCAGAGGAACAGTCAGTGTGGTATTTGCTGCCCAATAACTCCAGGAAAAATTCCAGGAACTAAACAGAGGTCTTTACACAATGTTTGTCAATCTGACCAAGGCCTTTGCTACTGTCAGTCACAAGGGCTTGTGGAAGATCATGGCAAACTTTGGTTGCTGGGGGAAGTTCGTTAGTATTAATATATTGTACACCTGTTTTGTCACAGCATACTTGTGTGGGTTCTGGATGATGGACGATGCTCTTGGGCTTTCCTGCTCACTAACAGAGTGAAGCAGGGCTATGTACTTACTCCCATGATTTTTAGCATGATGTTTTCAGCAATGTTGTTAGATGCCTTCAATGAGGATGAACATGGGATCAAGGTCAGCTGTTTCACTATTTAACTTGAAAAAGCTATAAGCCAAGACTAAAGTGGAGGGAGAGTCGGTTGTGATTTTTTTTTTGCCAGGTGATTGTGTACTCAATGTAACCTCTAAAGCTGAGATGCAACAGAGTATGGATTGATTCTTTGCCACTTGTGTTAATTTCACCCTGACAATTAGCACCGAGAAATCAGATGTTTTCCACCAGCCAGCAATGCACATCCTCCATATGTGGAACCATCAGGTACAGCAAATGGGGAAAATTTTAATGCTATGGATAAGTTCATGCTAGGTTTATACATCAATGATAAAGTTGATGCACATATTTCCAGAGTTACCTCATATTTGGGAGTTTCCAAAGGAAAGTATGGGAGAGAAGGGGTATTAGACTGACTACCAAAATGAAGGTCTACGGAGCTGTTATGCTGACATCACTGTTGTATGCCTGTGAATCCTGGACAGTATATCAGTGCCATGTCAGGAAACTGAATTGCTTCCGTTTGAATTGTTTTAGGAAGACTCTGAAGATCACCTGGCAGGATAAGGTACTAGACACTGAAGTACTTTCTTAAAATAAACTGCCAAGCATTCAAACTCTACTGCAGAGAGCATAACTCTGATTGGGCTGGCCATTGTTTGAATGCCAGACATATGTTTGCCTAAAAGAGCATTTTACAGAGAACTCACACAAGGTAAGCACTCACACAGAGGTCAGAAGAAGTGATACAAGGACACTTTCTTTTTTTTTTTTTAATTTTTTTTTTTTAAAGCAATTGGGGTTAAGTAACTTGCTCAAGGTTACACGACTAGTCATTATTTATGCGTGGGTGCTCATTTTCTGAGGCCGGATCTGATCTCGGGTCATCCAAACTCCGAGGCCGGCGCTCTTACTCACTGCGCCATCTAGCCGCCCCTTTAGGGCCATTGGGGTTAAGTAACTTGCCCAAGGTTACACGGCTAGGTTTTTTGTTTGTATGGATTAAGTGTCGGAGGCCGACTCCGAACTCAGGTCCTTCTGATTCCAGGGCCGGCGCTCTATTCACTGCGCCACCTAGCCGCCCCTACAAGGACACTTTCAAGATCTCTCTGAAGAACTTTGAAATCAGTTGTGAG